>CM035350.1:5548179-5610679 GCA_020137815.1 Hormiphora californensis
TCAGTTTGTAATACCTGTTTGCATGGAAGCAGGGCGGCAAGGAGAAGCTTATAAAGACTCCTATTTTTTGGAACCAAAGACTTTTTAGGTGTCAGTAGGCATGATCAGCTTCTTTATCTCTCGAACTTTGGCTGCTAACCTAAATTATAAATTATAAAATATGAGATTAATCTGTCTGGTAGATCTAAGCGCTATACATGGTCTGGCACCCTCAGACAGGGATCACTAAGACATGTCGAACTAATAAGTTATTAAAAAAATAGTAAGCTGTATATTCGTACTTGATCATATCTTTGGGGATGTTTTCTGGTGTTTCAGTAGTGTTTGTCCTCCCCAGATAGACTGTAACATTCCACACACTGCCACACATTCTCCAGCTCTCTTCCGGTCGTCCTACAGAGAATTAGAGAGCATGATTTATGTAAACTGTCCGGTTGTAAAGATAATTTCATACAAGTTCTTTAAAACTTATTTGAACAATGTTCCTTGAGTCCTGCATGCAGTCTAGTCGTGACACAATGCGCAACTACTTAATATAGTGTTTAATCTTAAATCTATTAAACGGAGATCGGTTAGCGTCTCGCAGCATATTCCGAACCATGAAGGTAGACATTGAGAACAAGTTTTTTAGCTAACCTATTAACTCGATTCTCCGTGACGCCGATCGCGAGAGGTTATGTCGAGGTTGTGACTGGAAGAGAGTGAGACTTTGAAACTGAGAATGGTTTCCAAGAATCGATTCCCCTAAATGATTTCCATAATCGCAACGATATTGAGACCTCACCCGCCCACAATTTAGCATGCAAAGCCAATCCGACATCCGCGAAGCCAGATTGGGCAGAATTATATAGAAGACCTACCCCAGAAAGGTTAAGAGTTCAATAGATAGAGTTACATTTGTTGAATTCTATTGAGACAAGGAGGGTAGGTGATGTTTACCATTCGTGCTCTGACTTTAATGAAGTTACAGCAGCTGCCGTGTAATGACTGGTAAAGCATATGAAAATAACACTTGTGTATATAATCGCTAGGTTGTAAGGGAGCTGGTTATTTTTCATTAGCGGTCATCTCACAGACCGCACGGTGTGTTGTAGGACGCGTAGGTTCCGAAATATGTGTTCGTGACATTTTAATAGAGAGAAAGTATAGATATTGAGTTCGAGAATAAATACTGGAGAAAGAAAAAAGATATCGTTTAAGAGTTCACAATCACGCATGAATGAGACAGATGTAATTTCTCTAGCGTCGATCTTTATATTTTTCCTGCCATCCGCGCTCTCTCTTTCCCTTCCTCTCTCTCTCTCTATTTTTTCTCAATCTATCACTGGCCCATCTCTATCAATCTATAATACATGTTCAACATATTGTGGACGCACATATGCGGCACAGTCTGCCAGGCACACATACAGTATGGTTGACATTTCGGCTGCGCACGTGCTCTCTCTCTTCCCCCTCTCTCTTTTCTCTCTCTCTTCTCTCTCTCTCGGTCCACTACACGCACCACTCCCACATGGGGCCGTGAGGCCCCAGAGAGCAGGGTTAAATCCCCCGTGACCGGATCTGTTGGATCTGAGGGCCCGGAGGGCTGCGGAGTAAAGGTAGGGTAGGTGAACATGTACATACGGGTAAATTTAACAATGACATATGGGTTTTAAGTAAAGGGGATGATATTAAAAAGGGGGAAGTAAAGTGGGATTTAAAGCTATGGTGACGGAGCACAAGACCTCCTAAACTATCTGCAAAGAAAGACAATTGCTTACAATGAATTCTAAGAAGAGACACTTATCAGGAACTGAGAAGCAAACCGTACTGAATCTAAGGCAGCCTAAAACAAGCGGAACGGGTGTTCGAGCGAAAAAAATATAATTAATACAAATGGATGATGATTACATGTCGAGCCGAGAGGACAGCCAGCCGTTCCAGAGAAGCCAAGCTGACCCCGTTCCAGAGAAGACAGCCGACCCCGTTCCAGAGAAGCCAGCTGACCCGTTCCAGAGAAGCCAGCTGACCCCGTTCCAGAAAAGCCAGCTGACCCCGCCCCAGAGAAGACAGCCACCCCGACTCCAGAGAAGACAGCTGACCCCCGCTCCAGTAAGGACAGCCTGACCCAGTCCAGTAAAGACAGTGACCCGTTCAGTAAAGACAGCTGACCCCGTTCCAGAGAGGACAGCCCACCCCGCTCCAGAGAGGACGGCTGAACCCGTTCCAGTAAAGACAGCTGACCCCGCTCCAGAGAAGCCAGCTGACCCGCTCAAGAGGACAGCCACCCCGATCCAGAGAGGACAGCTGACCCCGCTCCAGTAAGGTACAGCTGACCCCGCCCCAGAGAGGACAGCCACCGTTCCAAAGACAATCATCTCCGATGTAGAACCCTACAAAATGGAAGAAGTGGGTTAGGGGGGCCAGTAGAACAAAAACAGTATTGGTTAGGGTTAGTGATAAAAGGGGCCTTGGGGGCACAGTTTGGCTGGAAGATGCCTGTTCCACTGTAACCTGAGCCGGAGAAGGCGGGGTAGGAACGTCGTAGTCTGGCGTTGATCACACTGTGGGCCGCCTAGCCTTGCAAGATGTTTTTGTATTTTGTATTTCTTATTTTTTTTTCGTATTCCTGATACACAGCCACGACTAGCAGCGGCCACACGAGAGACCTGGAAATCGACAGGTGGGAAAGGGGATGGGGAAAAAAGGTACTCCGTTGAACCCGTTGCCCGGGGGAAACCGCTTGGTGAGGTGGTGGTGGCAGGGGGACCAACTCCCCCCCTCTCTCTCTCTCTCTCTCTATCTCTCTCTCTCCTCTCTCTCTCTCTCTCTCTCTCTCTCTCCCCCCCGATCATGTGTTTCCCTTACTATATGATGAGGAACTTATACATTCCACGAAGAGAAATGATCATTCGCACTGATCGATTTCTTGTTTGATGATGAAATGAATTCTGTCCTGGGCTGCTATCGCCGGGATGAATAGTATTTACTGTTCAAACGACTCTTCTCTCCGTCCATATCAATCATCATTAATATTAAACATAAATACTCAATAATATAATAGGTGTGACTATTTGACTCATCAGAACATTGGCACTTCTGTTTTGTGATCACTTACACACACAATTCTCTGCTCCCTCTCATACAATGGGCCGTGAGACACTAGACTGCAGTTTCCGAGTTGGTCACTATATTTTCACTACTTCACATACTTATTTCACTGCTATGTTATAGACCAGCTCGATGCTTTGGACCACCATGTTGTATTAGAACCACCTAGTTACAAGACACCCCTAATATTGCTATATTAACGCGGAGGGGTGACAGGTGCAATTGAACCAGATTTGTACAAGCCTGAGAATTGTGTCTTTTGAGGGCATGAAAGGGGGGAAAATACTGGAGAGTGTCTAGAAACTACACTCAAGCTTGTACAACTCTGTTTGGTTCACTCTCACTTTTAAATATTATTTGTATGTGTCGTTCAACTAGCCACTACGCAACTCAGCTGATTCTTGCTAAACGTGGTATGAAACTGTATGATCTTAAATTAGTGTTTGATTGGATATCTGTATATACTCAGTATGCCATGTATCTATCAGTAGTTATGATTTATCGGGGGAGGATCAGAGAGAGCTAGTAATATTGTCATAGAATGGGTTGGAGTGTGATATGAATTTATGCGATATGAAGATCTCCATATATGTATCCAGGAGAAGTCTCTATTATAGAGACTGGCCTGGGCGGGATAAAATTGCAGATAAGTGCAGTAACCTTAATTATATGTAATATAACATATTTTGTGATTCAAATCCTACAGCCCACATTATATGCCCATCCCTTAAGGGCAATAGTAGAAAGGTTACCACCTCCTAATGAACTATGATATTCAATGTGGCACAATTTAACTCTCCGAGTCTGATATTGCCCACCATAACTTTCTATTCGACAGATCTATACTTATCATGTTAATTGTTGATTTTATTTGCGTGACTAGCAGAGAGAATATGAAACCATCCTGTTCTGACAGTAGTTCCCTTTAGTAACCCTGATTGTGATTGGTTTATACGAGCAATCGCCTCGTTAACCCGGCCCACGTAGTAGTTGACAAGCCTTACTAATTTTTTGTGTCGCTTAACTTCACTAATCATTTCTATTCTTATTCTATCATTACTATCTTCACAATGTTGGGAGTGTCCCATTTCTCACATACATTATTTATATAGTTCTTATGCAATGGCAGCAACCAATCGGAACAGAGGCTATTATATATAGTGCTGAAATCTGATTATACCGCGTGGTCCGGCACCTGGAATTATAGGTGCCGACTGCCAGGAGGGATAATCATCTAAGATTTACAGATCTCCCTTTTATTGCCCACGCGGTACACGTCGCGGTAAATAGGTGTGTCCGATAAAACTGGCAGTGTTCAGGCTCATTAAGGGGTGTGTGTATCGAATTAGTACCACAGTCGGACTCCGCTGTAGAAGGGTGCTGCTCCGGTAATTATAATCTTATGAACTACATATAACATGTAGCTAAACATTTATTTTAATATCCGTCATCTACTACCACCTTTGTTTTGCTCGCGTTTGTTTCTTTGTTCGCGCGCCGAGACGAAACAGAGGGTACTTTCCTTGGTATAAATATTTACCCCCCCCCCCCCATCCAGTTCAGCTGCAGTCTCTTATCAGACTCCTTACCGTTTAACACGTTAGCTAGTTGAGCATACATTCTCTCCCCAGTTGTTCTCAATTGGGGAAGTGTAACGCACCACTTGTTGACTCCCTCAGAGGGCACTAGGACTCTGGATGGGACTTGCTGAGGACTCCCGGCTCCATAGCCCTCCAGAAGGGGTTCCTGCAGTGGCTGATAGTAGGGATGGGGGCCAGGCTGGATATGGCGCTGGAAGAATACCATCACAGGGGGTTTGAGACCCTCTCTACAGGACTATCATGCCCAATCGGGGATGGAATGGCTAGATTAGAAAATAGGCATTGTAAATAATTCATTAAAACTAAACACTAAAGTGCCAAGTTTTCCCGAATTTTTAAGACCTTTGACAATGCAACCAGATCAAGTCTTGATCTTATCAGGAGACGGAGGATATGATCAAAAGAGTTGTCCACACGCCAAGACTTTTTTTGTGTTAAATAAAATGCACCGGTTCGCCCAAATATTAAAATAGGCTAGATCTCGGATTTAATGGAATCTTGGAATTGACCTTTTCATCCCCAGGGAGGATAGGATAAAGATTTTTTAAGTCTATTTCACCTTGGTATGGACTTACATATTATATTAGGAATTATTCCATTTAAGTTATCAGAAGTAGTTATTGAAGGGGCCCACTGCCGCGACAGGTATTAGATATCCTCCTTTTAATGACTTTAGAGGTGAACCGGGGTGAAAATCTTCCTCTCTCTAGTCTCTCATCCTCCTCTATCTTCCTCTCTGCTATCCGTCCCTCTCTCCACACAGCTTTGCAATATATTAACATTCGGACCGGGGATTCACGCCGGGGACGGTCGAAATTTTCAGCTTTTCTGCTATTTGAACCTTTCATTGCGGGTGTTATAGTGACGATAGGCTGGATTGACACAACAACAGTCTCGAATCTTTAGTCCGCACATGATGCATGCATGACGTTTTCAATGCACACGTCAAAAATGTGAGTCTCAGCTCTTCCCTCTATTTTCTTGTTTGAATTCTAGATGGCTCAAACACATTGGCGTGAATTGCTTGCCAGCGGCCCAATTTCAGACGGTCATAGGCTCCACTCCCGGTGAGATATAGACTCGGAAAGTTGTTGTTGTAAGAAGAAACGACATGATCTCCTTACAAAAAAATTTTCGGAGTCTATATTTATCGGGGTTGGATCTATGGCCGTTCTGAAATTTGCGCTGACAAAGCAACTCCACGCCAACGTGTTTGCTGGGTACTATAGTATAAAACCCATAAAATGCTGACATAAAATTTCTATGATGCCTATAATAGCTGCCTATATTTTGTCCTATGATACCGATAGTGTCTCGAGCTGTCAGGTTCACCGTTTTTTCAATCAACCTCGTTCTAGTTGTTACCTTTACTCTCGTTATTGAAGCTCCCTATATTCAAAGAAACTTTGTCTTTAGAAACCAGATCGAGAGAGTAGTAAGCAATCCAAAAACTAAGAATTTTTTAACTTTATTAAAAAAACTAAACCAGGTAGGGGCTCATATTTTGTTGGGGCGTTTCTAAATGTGCGATTTGGGATTTTCTTATAAAAATACGACTGAAGCGAGAGTAAAGTAGTTCAAAGAAGCCCCAACATATGTTGTTAAGGGGGATAATTACAAAAGGATGTCCGTAATTTTGGTCATTTTAACACCCCCCCAATCTCCCTCCTCCCGTCCAGTTTCGTACCACCAACCGAGTATATCTAGCAGAAAAATCAGTAACAAGAATATTATCTGCATTATGTTTTCATAATGCTATGTTTCCCGCCAACCTTTATTTTCATAACGCACATCTAAGGGGAAGGCGGGACCAGGCCTTTCCGATCATCTATGGGAATCAGTCCAAACGTATAGAACAAATCATTGTGTGTTAGTAGCACTAAATTGCGCGCCACATGGGCGGCTAACAGTTCTGTGAAAACGTGGCCATTGAAGTATTTGAGAAGAGCAACATCGTTTTGTCCCTCGCAATGAGCGGGTTCGCTTACAAAAAAGCGTGACAACTTCAATAGTATGTAAAATAAAATTGTCGAATTTCTAAACCCTTATGCCTTTTTACAAAAGGCTCCGGGTGAATGCCCTTCGGCATTTCACGGGCGGGGAAAGTTTCCTCAAAAAAGTCCGAATTGAATCAACCCCTCCCCCTTTTTGAAATCGCCCATAACACCGCAAAGGTAGTCGGAGATGAGAGAAGGGTGGAGATGAGAGCGTTGATATTGCTCGTCTTGTCTGGGGGACCTACTTAGAGAAGAGGGGTTCTCGGTTCATGGGTCATCTCTCAACAGCAGATATCAACTTCACCTGATAGATCTGGTAACACCCCAAGCTGCACCACCCTTTGAACCACGACAGTAACCGGTAGAATGACATAAGCTTTAATATATGTACTACAACGTGTCCTCAGTGTGTCCTTAAACGTTCCGTAGACAGTATTTGCCTAGCTCTACCCTCTTTTATAAAATAAAATGGAACAAATCATATGTCAGTCTTATACCCAATAGCAATTATATTTTTCGATTTGCTATTTCTTCGCAGGAGTTTAAATTCTTCGAAGGACTTGCTCTTACGGAGAAAGGTTCCAAGAAAATATGGGATAATATCGAACCGCCTGCTAACGAAGGTAACGCAATATTCATTATTATATGGAATGGGTATATTTAATGCATTTAAAAAGTCATATATATTATCTTAAGGTTCTTCAAAAAGTGACACTTTTCAAACGCGAAATGTCTCTGGAGGGGCAGCAGCACAGCAAGAGGATGCAATTAATGATCTTGTAGTTGAGATGTCAAGTTTAAGTCAGGATCTTGCAGGCGGTTCCATGGTAACAGCGACCTCTCGAACGGGTATAGTACAGCTGCACGGAGAGATAGAAAGATAGAGAGAGAGATAGAAAGATAGATAGAAAGATATAAGAGAGAGAGATAGAGAGAGATAGAAAGATATAGGTCCGTGGAAATAGAGGTGGGAGTGTAGTAGTTTTGAGAGTTGTGTATAGGTGCTAATTATAGCTTTTTGCAGCTGCTGTGGCATCAACAAAGATTAGACGACCAGAGGACCCTTTCGTGATAATGTTAAACAGATTCAGTGAGAGTGCAGAAATGAAGGCAAGAATAGAGTCTATGTAAGTACTAAGTAGAATACTTTTAATAGAATGCATCACATTATGTAGGTCTGATACTTTAGTAATATGGTAATGTGTTATACTCATATAGGCTCACATTATAAAGAGGTATATTTCAAAGAAACCTAGATAAAGTGCGATCATGTATAATACACCATGGAATCAAGCTGATATTCTTATAACCGATTTCGTCTATCCTCATCCATGGAAATTTCCAGTTTTGCCGACTACACGATAAGTGACTCGATAAAGGCGGAGTTATGTGGTTGGGTGCTAAGCTCTGAACTAAAGGTAGCCCCAGTCACATGGTTCTCATGGCTAGGATGCCGCGATATCGTGGACAAGTCTACCATACGAATCCTCTCTGCTGCTCTAATGGATTCCAAACCATTAATCAACCCACTAGCTGACGTAGGTGCAAATTGTTTAACCTCTCCATTAAATCTAGCCGTCTGTATCCGGAGTTAAATTTAGATCACAGCAGTGATTTTTCCATCGCGTCCCGCAAGGAGACGTCAATGATTTTGTTTCCTGGAATATAAATAGTTACCCAAGATGGTTATACATGTGGTTATATATGTAGAGAGCGACATGTCTCACTGGAACATTCCTCAGGACGTTGGTACTGTGGTTAAAGTTCTCCTGCTCAACTCAACAACGGGGCAGTATGGTCAGATGATCAACCTAACTACCCATATCCTTGAAAAGTGGCCATGTGGCACTATCAACACCTCATTTATTTCTCCGTTACTCGCCCGGGAGCCCCGTACAGCATGTCGTGCTTTGCTCATACTCCTTCTCACAGGGTCACTGTCCCTCACCGGACTGGGGGAGCTGTATGGGACGCTCATGACACTGATGCGTGATCCAAAGAAGCTCACATACGGGCCCGCTGGATCTGTTCTGGGTCACATCATGGGTCGTGCAGGGGGTCTGTCTGGAGAGCAGGTGGACGAGGTTCACTCTCTCCTACTATCGATTCACCGGGACCCCTTGTTGCTGAACAAGTTCTTATCCCTCGTACACCTGATCGGACAAGGACACCCAGAAACGGCAGTGAGATTCACTAGTAAACTCCTGGACAGCCTTCCTAAGGTTACCAACGGGAGGTTGTTAGGGGAAGTTCTGGCGGGTCTGAAGCACCTCAACGGTCCCGAGGTTGTAGCCGCTCTTCTCAACGCGGGGCTGGAGAAGTTTCTAAGGACGAGCAACGTGGGTAAAGCTGCAGTGGAAGTTCTGATAGGCAACATTGGATCCATCAACCACGAGGAGGTATTATACCTCATATCATATTATATTCAGATCTTGTTTGATAAATACTTGAAAATTCGTTACCACTCTCTCTCTCTCTCTCTCTCTCTCTCTCTCTCTCTCTCTCTCTCTCTCTCTCTCTCTCTCTCTCCCTCCCTGCTTGTTCGATTGCAACACAGTTTTCATTAAAATAGTTTAGTAAATAACACCATTTCAATAAGTGCAACAATCAACATTAAATAGTACGCAACCTGGTATCTTTTCATTTATTATCTATATTATCACCTTCTCTCACACAATGTGTTTCCCTTTTAGATATCTCGGATTCTGGGAGAAATGCTAAAAATATTAAGTGGAAGTGATGATGAATATGCAAGACTACTAATGGACTTTGCTGCTCTCTGCTTCCCCTCCCACCCCACTCCCTCGGCAGCAATTCTCTTTAGAGGTGTCTGCTCCACACCTGACCTCCGAGAGCACACTCTAACCCTTTGGCGAAATGATTGTCTGAAGGAATACTCGACGCTTGAGGAGAGACTCCGGGCCCTCCTCTCACTGTACTCACCTCCCGCAGAAGAAGTCTTTCTGAGGGCAGTTAGTACGATTTGTGCAGGGTGTTACCCAGTTAATGACCTCTCTCGACCAGTGTTCCTGAAACCCCTCACACACAGGACAGTCACTGCAACCCAGGCCTTGCAGCAATTCTCTCTAACACAAGACGTTGGGGGATCACATAGCCTACTACTCTCAAAGAGGGGCACTGGTACCCAGACAATCCGAGAGAACATGAAAAGAAAGAGGAGAGAGGCCCAGGCAGCCCAGCGAAGTACTCTGCTGAAAATGGTCCGGAACTACCGTGTAGGAGAGTTACCTGATATTGAGATTACATTTCACGATCTAATTGGACCTTTAGTTTCCATCTCCAGTCTATCCGATGCAATGGCGTCAGTGACTCTCCTCTCCCTAGTAACTCATCATGAAAAACTTGACTGTAAAGATGCCCTCCTTTCTATCCTTCGTACAACCAACTCCAGCACCCTGGGTCGGTTTTGTGCGGAGCTCTCCCTGCAATGTGGATACATCCACCCAGACCTATCCGGGTTGTGCCTGAAACATGGTACAATCAACCTGGCTAGCCTGGCAGCAGAGGATGCCTTGGGGGCGGGGTGTGGCTCTTGGGAGGCCCTGGGTGAGGTGTATCGAGCAGCATCCGACTACAACTCCCTCCTGGCTATTGCCACTCACCACCAGGAGCACTCCTCCCCGGACACCATTACGGGTCTGCGTCTCCTAGCTGAAAGGGATTACGAGAGAGCTTTGGAGTGGCTGCAGGGTGGCTCCTCCTCCCGTCTATCTGAGCATGTGGTGGAGTGTTTAGTGAATCTAGGCAGGTGGCCAACTGGGCAGCAGCAGCAGGAGGAGGATATAGTGGACAGTGGACCTGGAGATCTTCTTTTTGATGCCACACCTGCCAGCAAGGTGAGCTAACTAATACGGGATGGGCAGGACAGGGACTGGTAACGGAATGGTCTTTATAGTATTATGGGGCATGCTTTAGCGGGGCTTTAGCTACCAAGTTTGGGGTGCTTTATAAAGCTTGGTACCAGTAGCCCTTGAGCTAGTGCTACCATGGTACCAACAGTAATCTAAATTTGTCAAGTTTAGCAAAATAGTTGCGACGGTCTCCTGACTCCTTACCACCGTGGTTGGGGGCCAGTTATTAGATGGAGTTAGATTGCTTTATCCGAGACACCGCGTGACTTGTATATATGTAATAATTACATCATGCAGGGTTAGCTCGCTACCTGTCTCTAGTCGGCGTGAGAAAAGGGTTGATAACTTAACTAAAACTACTTCCTCATTACAAACATATATACCCCAGGTTGAAATGATATGTGGTTTGTCAATCGAACGAGTTTCTGGAGATACGTCATGTCCAGCTGCTCTTGATGCCTTCTTGGAGGGGTGGTGTGGAGCAGAGCTAGCCGTTCAGCGGACATCTCTCCTGCGGACATGTCAACTGTTGGCCGAGGTGTCCGGAGATACCATGCCTCCCGACCAGTGTACAGTGACCCCCTGCCCACAGTCCACACCCCCGCGTTGCTGGTGGTCCCTTATTCGGGCGAGGGAGAAATTAGGTAGGTGTTTGTTGAAATAATGGAACACTAGGTATGGCTATTAGGGTGTGCTATTTCAAATTTTTTTCGACTAGGCCATTTAGTATCTAGCTAATGTGAAACTATGGACAATTCTCTATCACATCAGCAAAACAGAATCGAGATAGTGTTTGTCAGTTACGTTGGCATCGCAATTTAAAAAGTGTAGTTTTTAACCGAAAAATGGTAAAAACAGGGAAATATGTGTGGTTTTCACCAGTTTTTGACATGTTCTTGATATCAACTTTTTATGTTCAGGATCGTGTTCAGCACCTCGAAACTGACAAGAATTGATATGCATCATTAAATGATGCTAAAGTTCATTTTTGACCTAAAAATGTTCATTTTTGACAAAAATTGTTCATTTTTGACAAAAAATATTCATTTTGGACATGTTCTTAAATTTTGAGAGCTTTTTCATGAACGGGATCGTGTTCCGCAGGCCAAAATTAGTCGATTACAACCAAAATTTGCTTCCCACCAAGAAAAAACTAAAAAAATTAAAATTCGTCCCCACAATTCTGCAAGTTGGTAAAAAAGGGAGAAAATTTTTTATTTTTGTTCATAAAGTGGATATCTGAAGACTCAAACTGAAAGTAACAGTTGTATAAGTTGTCACGAGACGATTTATATGTGTGTTTTGTTCGAAATCACGCCCTAAAACAGACTTTTTGAAATGAATATGCCCATATATGGGCATAGCTCGTGCCAACGTAATTGGGCCATGGTAGAGCCAAAACTTTGTGATAAAATGTTTTAGAATGATCGTAGGAGCTCATTTAACCCGATACCAAGTGAAATTTTGAATTAATTTGGGCATTTGAAAAAATAGCACACCCAGCAAATCCATAGCGGTTCCCTCAATTTTTTGCCGACATAGCCATTGGCTATGTCGGCAAAAAATTGAGGGAACCGCTATGGATGAAATGCTATGCATATCATATTGACTTACTTGACTTAAGGCGAGTGGTATTCGAAAACGCTGTATGTGAATATAAGAGATCATGGAGTGGGGAGACGGACGCTAGGTCTAACGCCTAATCGGACTCTAAATATAATACTTTTTGCTCAAAATTTAGAGAGGACTCTATGTCTACCAAGTCTAAAACAGGGGGACTTTATGTCTACAAAGTCTAAAAATAACGGTAGTTTAAGCCTAAAATCGTAGATTGCGAGCGATCGTTTTCGGCCGTTAGGCTGGAAACGAGAGCTCGCTGTGGTCCCTAACCTGTCCAGAATGGTTAGGGCTGTTGTTTGGGGTCGAGGTTAGGGTATTGTTAGGGTTAGGTTTTAGACCTAGAGTCCTGGGACTTAACTCTTTGTCTAACGCCTGAGTATGGGGGACTCTATGTATACCAAGTCTAACACAGGGGGACTCTATGTCTAAAATTTTTTGCTAAGTCTAAAAAAACCGGACTTTAATGTTAGACTTAGAGTCCGTTTTTGACTTAGAGTCCGCGACTCCATAGGAGTGAGACACCCGGAAACGAAAGCTGATCATTCTGGGATACATATACCGCGCGGCCCAAAAAAAACTAAGGGTACGTTGGGCTTCTTTTCTCCCAGAAGTTTAATTTCAATCACTCTGATATTTTGTCACAATATTTGTATGGTTACTCATTCGAGGAATCCGGAGTTTCAAAACATAAAAGTGTGAAGTTCATGAATGAACCCAATTTCTCGTTTTTCGGGTTTTTCCAAGTTTTCTTATGGTTAAATTCGATTTTATTCTTAAAAATAGCAACCATGCATTAGAGGGGGGGGGGTCGGCCGATATTGGCCTTGAATATAAATAGTGGTACACACACTTACAATGTCAATAATAAATTAAACAAACGGGGTCAATAAATTATATAAATAAAAGATTTAGTCTATTTGGTAGATACTGTCATCCCGACCGCTGCTGCCTTCTGCCCTCAGTCGTCCGCGGTGCCCCCTGATGGAAATGGTGACGGAGCGGACCATGGCAAATGACAACCTTAGCCTCAGGTACCGGATACACTGATCGTATGAATATCCTGTTTTAGTCGCCTTCTTCTCAGCCAATTGTTTCAAAGTCTTATTAAATTCCCTTCCAAGGCCCCCTGTAGTTGACATGACCAGTGGTGTGAATGTTGACTTTTCCACCTCTAGGACACGGTGGAGGTAGGATGTTTTCTTCTCTCTCTCGTGTTTTTCATATGTTTTGGCGATGGTCTGGTTTGAGTTGGACGATATCCTTGGATTGAAAATTCTTACATCGAAATAGATATTGTCCATATCCGACCAAAAGCCGCGACTACTGATGTCAAGTCTGGCGCCATCGGCTGTTATAGTGCCAGCCGGAAGATTCACCCCTCTAACATTTAGGAGATGGGGTTCGATCTTAGTGTCGACACATACTTTATTCAGTTCGTGGCCAATGAAATCTCTCACGTTGTTGTGTCGGAAACATACAAAACCTCCGAGTTTACAGGATATGAGGTGATCGATGGTGTTTTCTTCCCCACATGCACAATGCTGAGGTAAGGCCTGTCCGACGAGAGGCAGGTTATAACGGGCTGACATGGCGTCGTGCCACTCCTGTCTGTTGAGGGTGAAGTTCAAAGATTGGAGAGGGAGACATGTTAACCAGGATGAGGCCCCCTTTTCCATGAGTAGGTCCAGGTTTCTGATTTCAGCTGTAGTCATCATGTTTTTGATCTCGTCGATTTTCTTCTGATGAATATCGTTCTTGGTTCGGTGGATGAGGGTTTTCTTCTCTGCTCGTTCCTTTTGGTTGATTTTGAATGTTTCCTGTTGAGCTAGGACTGCAACTGAGAGCTCTTCAGTAACAAACTTTGAGAAACTGTAGTCTGAGTCTGATGATATTTGAGGGTTGTCTACTCCTAGTCCTCCGAATCTTACAGGGAGGGCTGCAACCAATCTCAAGGTTTCATTTACAACTGGCTGACCGGTTATCGCCGGGAGGAGCTTCTGATGAATTTTCTCCTCAATAGTGCCTAGTTGGTCCGAAATCCCAGGAGTGGTTCTCATGAGATAGCTCCAACGTTTTGATAGTCCGATGTTGTATGCAGTGTATGCAAGCTGAGGTTCGTTCAGGGCAATATCACAAATCTGATCAATTTCACTCTCCCATTTCGCAACTTCGTTCCTCACAAACTCTGCCTGACCTTCCTCCGTACCAATGTATGAACCCAGGTAACGCTGGCCCTGAGAAGTGATGTTTACATCAGGGAACATGGATCGAGCAGCTTCTTCAAATTCTGGTTTCACAATCAGCCAGGATTTCCCTGGATTTGGGAGATAGCCATAACCAGGTCCATCTTGTTTAACTTTCTCCCACCAGGTTTTTACAGTACTGAGAGTGCCCCCGCCAAGGCCGTCGTCTGCGTAAAAGATTTGAGTCAATTTAGAGTCCTTATCCTCAACAGACCGTATAAGCGGCATTAGGCAGCAAGCGTACATATGCATAGCAGCAGTATCTCCCTGGGTTGTCCCTTCAGACGACTTCAAAACTTCATTGTTCTCGCCATCGCATAAAAATAAGTTCGCGGTTAGTCCATATGTATTTTGTAAATAAATCTTAAATTCAGGGCAAGTGTATTTAACGTTGTTTAAGGCAGCAATTCGATTTAGGGAGTTGAAAGCATTACTCGCATCAATTAACAATAAACATTCAGTACTCTCAAGATCAAACAAGTCTCTAGCAGCGTGAACAGCAGCTTCAACGCCGCCTTCCAACCCTGCACACAGCTGGACGGGTGCAGTACACTCTATCAGGTCTGGTTTGAGAGCTTGGGTAATGACTTTTCCAGCCAGTCTCCTCAGAACTTCCCCTATTCCAATGGGCCTGATACCTGTTGGCCGTTTGCTCAGTGGAACCAAGCGAGATGCAACATAGGCTGATAAAAGTTTTGGATCTGTAGGTTCTGTTGCTAGTTTGAAGGCAAAGGTGGCAATAGCCTGCGCTAGCTCGGAAGATGCAGGACTGAGTTTTTTAGATAGCAGCATATGCTTCCATAGATCGGAGTCAGCCCCTGATGGTCCTCCTGATCCGGATAACATTTTCGCTGCCTTGGTTACTGCCCCAGCTGATATCTCAGAGAACATGCAATGTGTATTCGGGAGTGCTGGTCCTTGAAGAAGGGATGATGTCTCTGAACTAGGTGGGTGTTTCTTGATCAGTTCACCCACGACTTCCGGTGTGATAGGAACCGGTGCGACATCACTGTCCCGTATCGCTCTCAGTGCTTGACTCACTTTTCCACGTAGCATGAGTCTCGTAAATGATTTCAGGGCGTTTCTCGACTTGTCATCCTTGCTGGGTAGTCTGCTTTGGATTACACGCCCTTCTCGCAATAATAAATCAAAGTCTCCGTTCCGAAAAATCGTCAGCCTTCTCTCGATTGCAGCAATGTGATCTCGGGACTTGCTGTTTGCAGAAGGTTTCTGCAGAACGAGAGGGAAGAGAATCATGAGGAGCATAATAGCATATGTCTTACTCCCTCCGTTGTTGTTGAAGGAATTCAAAATATTGGCTGCTTCATGCACAAAGTCTTTTCCAGCCTTTCCAGAGGGAACCATAACGAGGTTTTGCCTCCAAAAAACTACCTCATTGTAAGCACGACATACATCTCGATGAAAGTCAGATTCGTAGTGCTCGTCTGGGTCATTAGTTTCTGGCGTTATTGAAGCGATGTGGTCCTCTAGTAGTTTGACTAGTTTAGCTTTGTTGGTGTTGGATTTGAAGGGGACTCCATAATCCCGCAGCTCCTTTTTGATATCTTCTGCTGTCCGTTTTTTCATCACGCATAACCTCAAATTAATTTGTTTAAAAAAAATGCATGCATTAGAGTAAACAATAATAAATGGCAATCCGAGTTTTTATCAAAAATGAATCAAGTTTAGTTGGTGAAATAAATTATTAAAAAACGGTCATTTTTACCAAACATCGATTTTAACCCGTTTTGACAAGAAATTGGTAAATTCAGGCGCTAAAAATTCGTACGGCCGTTACACTTGATCGATATTGATGTTAGCTAGAATTTCGGCTCTCTATCTAAAAATTCATTTTTACGACTGGAATGAATCCTAAATGAACTTAAACAAAAAAGGTATTCCAAACCGGAATTTCACAGTCGCCTTTGGGTAACGATTTCCTTTCAAACGCGACTAATTTTAGGTCAATTGTACCACCACAAGAGACACAGTGGCCACTTTTCCGACACTAGGTCTGGCCAAGTGACCCCTATTGGACCGCTAGCGTCATTACTAAGTGCCAATAAGCAGGTGTAACGGTCGCGTATCACGTATCACATCTGCTAATTAGGACGGTATACCGATACAGCGTCCGTTAGAATGTAAGTTCTCTTGCTAACACGTCATAATTTGATGGGGATCACATGACCCAACCTAGGCTTGGCAAGCTGGTCACTGTGATTCTTGTGGTGATCCAATTAAGCTCAAACTGGTCGCGTTCGAAAGAAAATCGATAGCCAAACAAATTTGTAAAACTTTGGGACCAAAATATGGTCCCGTTTTGGCGTTCATTAAATGTTCATTCGGGCGAAAAAAATGAATTTTCATCCAGAGGGCTGAAACTCCGGAATCCTCGAATGATTAACCATACAAATATTGTCACAAAATATCAGAGTGATTGAAATTAAATTTCTAGGAGAAAAGAAGGCCAACGTACCCTTAATTTTTTTTGGGCCGCGCGGTATCTATCAATGCTGATTGATGATTTGGTCATGCTGGGCCATGGAGCAGCTTTGGGTTTGGAAGTGGAAGGCACAAACAACCCGGGCGGGGAAATGAAAATTGCAATATCGATCAAAATGAAACTTTTCACATTGCTTAGAGAGCTTGTTATAAACTCCGCTTGACAACTTAATTAGTTCTGGCTCTAATACGCTTTTTACCTGACAAAATGTAATTTATTTTACAACTGACAAAACCCTATCCATCAGTCTGTTAGTTATTTAACTGAAAAACGCGTACAGGCGAAGATGTCATGCCGTTGAGGGTAGCCGCGACGAAGGCTTGTCTGAATCTGAATTGTGCTACAATTCTGCAAGTTGGTAAAATTAGCAAGAAAAAAAGGGAGAAAATTTTTTATTTTTGTTCATAAAGTGGATATCTGAAGACTCAAACTGAAAGTAACAGTTGTATAAGTTGTCACGAGACGATTTATATGTGTGTTTTGTTCGAAATCACGCCCTAAAACAGACTTTTTGAAATGAATATGCCCATATATGGGCATAGCTCGTGCCAACGTAATTGGGCCATGGTAGAGCCAAAACTTTGTGATAAAATGTTTTAGAATGATCGTAGGAGCTCATTTAACCCGATACCAAGTGAAATTTTGAATTAATTTGGGCATTTGAAAAAATAGCACACCCAGCAAATCCATAGCGGTTCCCTCAATTTTTTGCCGACATAGCCATTGGCTATGTCGGCAAAAAATTGAGGGAACCGCTATGGATGAAATGCTATGCATATCATATTGACTTACTTGACTTAAGGCGAGTGGTATTCGAAAACGCTGTATGTGAATATAAGAGATCATGGAGTGGGGAGACGGACGCTAGGTCTAACGCCTAATCGGACTCTAAATATAATACTTTTTGCTCAAAATTTAGAGAGGACTCTATGTCTACCAAGTCTAAAACAGGGGGACTTTATGTCTACAAAGTCTAAAAATAACGGTAGTTTAAGCCTAAAATCGTAGATTGCGAGCGATCGTTTTCGGCCGTTAGGCTGGAAACGAGAGCTCGCTGTGGTCCCTAACCTGTCCAGAATGGTTAGGGCTGTTGTTTGGGGTCGAGGTTAGGGTATTGTTAGGGTTAGGTTTTAGACCTAGAGTCCTGGGACTTAACTCTTTGTCTAACGCCTGAGTATGGGGGACTCTATGTATACCAAGTCTAACACAGGGGGACTCTATGTCTAAAATTTTTTGCTAAGTCTAAAAAAACCGGACTTTAATGTTAGACTTAGAGTCCGTTTTTGACTTAGAGTCCGCGACTCCATAGGAGTGAGACACCCGGAAACGAAAGCTGATCATTCTGGGTACGTTGGGCTTCTTTTCTCCCAGAAGTTTAATTTCAATCACTCTGATATTTTGTCACAATATTTGTATGGTTACTCATTCGAGGAATCCGGAGTTTCAAAACATAAAAGTGTGAAGTTCATGAATGAACCCAATTTCTCGTTTTTCGGGTTTTTCCAAGTTTTCTTATAGTTAAATTCGATTTTATTCTTAAAAATAGCAACCATGCATTAGAGTAAACAATAATAAATGGCAATCCGAGTTTTTATCAAAAATGAATCAAGTTTAGTTGGTGAAATAAATTATTAAAAAACGGTCATTTTTACCAAACATCGATTTTAACCCGTTTTGACAAGAAATTGGTAAATTCAGGCGCTAAAAATTCGTACGGCCGTTACACTTGATCGATATTGATGTTAGCTAGAATTTCGGCTCTCTATCTAAAAATTCATTTTTACGACTGGAATGAATCCTAAATGAACTTAAACAAAAAAGGTATTCCAAACCGGAATTTCACAGTCGCCTTTGGGTAACGATTTCCTTTCAAACGCGACTAATTTTAGGTCAATTGTACCACCACAAGAGACACAGTGGCCACTTTTCCGACACTAGGTCTGGCCAAGTGACCCCTATTGGACCGCTAGCGTCATTACTAAGTGCCAATAAGCAGGTGTAACGGTCGCGTATCACGTATCACATCTGCTAATTAGGACGGTATACCGATACAGCGTCCGTTAGAATGTAAGTTCTCTTGCTAACACGTCATAATTTGATGGGGATCACATGACCCAACCTAGGCTTGGCAAGCTGGTCACTGTGATTCTTGTGGTGATCCAATTAAGCTCAAACTGGTCGCGTTCGAAAGAAAATCGATAGCCAAACAAATTTGTAAAACTTTGGGACCAAAATATGGTCCCGTTTTGGCGTTCATTAAATGTTCATTCGGGCGAAAAAAATGAATTTTCATCCAGAGGGCTGAAACTCCGGAATCCTCGAATGATTAACCATACAAATATTGTCACAAAATATCAGAGTGATTGAAATTAAATTTCTAGGAGAAAAGAAGGCCAACGTACCCTTAATTTTTTTTGGGCCGCGCGGTATCTATCAATGCTGATTGATGATTTGGTCATGCTGGGCCATGGAGCAGCTTTGGGTTTGGAAGTGGAAGGCACAAACAACCCGGGCGGGGAAATGAAAATTGCAATATCGATCAAAATGAAACTTTTCACATTGCTTAGAGAGCTTGTTATAAACTCCGCTTGACAACTTAATTAGTTCTGGCTCTAATACGCTTTTTACCTGACAAAATGTAATTTATTTTACAACTGACAAAACCCTATCCATCAGTCTGTTAGTTATTTAACTGAAAAACGCGTACAGGCGAAGATGTCATGCCGTTGAGGGTAGCCGCGACGAAGGCTTGTCTGAATCTGAATTGTGCTACGGAGGCATTCCTAACAGAGGAGGATCAAAATAACAGTCTCCTGGTGGAGGTTACCCTAGCACACTCTTACAAGAATCCCTCCCTGCTGAACCGGATATTGGGTGAAGCGGGGGATAGTAGCAGGGACGCTGTAATGCGTGCTAAATTGTGGCTGAGAGCTGGGGAAATGGGCCAACAAGGTGGTATAAAATCTGCAGTGGATGCCCTACAGGAGGTGGACTTAACAAACGAGGTAAACTACCCTTTCATATAGCCATAAATGTCATAAAATGTGCACCTAATTCTATAGCCGAAGGCCGAATTGCATCAACTAGTAATACAAATTGTGATACAGAATCAAGTTGTAGTTATACCTTATAGCTAGACAGCGATTATACCTACCTTATAGCTAGACGGCGATACAGTGCTCTATCCCTTTACAGAGAGCTAATATATAACAACATCAAAAGAAAACGATTTTCTTTTGATATTTGGTAGTACATACATACCTAGCCCACCCCCCACCCAACTATAGACAACTATATATTAACTGCTTTTAAACTTTTAAAACTCAGACAACTATATTCTGCTTTTAAAACTCAGACAACTATATTCTGCTTTTAAAACTCAGATTCCATGTCCTAACTCCTCGTACTTTGCACCTAGACCGTTAACAATCTAGAGGTTGTAATAGAGCTATGTCTCTCACTGCTGCAAGAATTCGCCGACAAAGATGATAGCAGCATTGCTGATAGTTTAACAGAATCGAGAAAACTGACAACCTCTGTTCTCTGGGAATCAACTATGCAAGCTTTGAGGTGAGCTGATGATATTAGGGTGATACTATATAATATGTTATCAAGAGTCTCAGTGTCGTTATAGGAAACGAGGGTTTCTGTTAGGACAAGGAATTTTAACAACTCAACTTCTATACGTACCCACATCTTCTTCGAAATAATCAGTATAGATTTGGGAGAAAATCAGAAAAAAGACTGGGGTTGGTCCCGTGATCTACTTCTGCCCGATACTTTAATATATACAGTCGGACCCCGATTTAGTGGCCCCCGATTTAGTGGCACCCTGATTTAGAAGCAGGATTTTTTCCCCCGAAATAGGAAATTAACATTATTTGACCCCGACTTAGTGGCACCCCGATTTAGTGGCAGGATTTTTTCCCCCAAGGATGTCACTAAATCAGGGTCCGACTGTATTAGTGGGAGGGGGTGGGGGCTGTCACAAGAATCTCAGCTACCCTATTTACCAGATTTTTAGATTTCTTCCCTGCGGGAATTCGCCTGGATGATCTTTTTAAAAAAATCGCATATTTGTCTTAAAGGTTGACAAGATACCTAAAACTTTTCGTATATCGTCTTATTTTGATTTATCATTAATTTTCAGCATTTTTTCAGAATTTTTTGTCGGCTAGAAATATGTGCAAAATAGGGGGTCTACTGACAAATGAGTGTGCCTTTTTTTAAATTGATACTGGAATATCTCCGGTTCCTGATGAGATACAGAAACCGTTTTGGTAGCGTTGGAAAGGTCTTATTGAGACCAATCCAACGCAACCAAGATCAAGTAGCTATCTTTTGAGGAACCGGAAACGTGAATTTCAATTTGCGAGACGCAGTGAGTGTGCCCAGTAAAACCAGTGCTGACAATATCGGTAGACCCCCTATTTCGAATTTTTTTCTAGCCGACAAAAAATTCTGAAAAAATGCTGAAAATTAATGATAAATCAAAATAAGACGATATACGAAAAGTTTTAGGTATCTTGTCAACCTTTAAAAATCGCATAAATCTCTTGTCGGCGCGCGAAGTGCGGCAAACTAAGGCCGTGAAGAGTGTGATCAGGTACAGGTATCTTCGATACCAAATAAATCTCACGTTTTTTTGCCCAAAAAACCGAGGATCTTATAAATCTCACCAAAATCTTATCTTTCGAAAGTGATGGCGATTTTCTTATGGCGAGCCCCCCCCCCCCCCCCCCCTCCCATGTTTAAAATACCCGATGTATGTGATGGATGATGTATAAATTGCACGCCTTCCAGACGTCAGAAGGGGGATAGTTAACAGTTATATGTCTCCCTACCCGAAGGTGTATATAGCTACTTTATAAACCGCCCTGTTTATAACCCGCACTGCCTCTCCCTCCCCTCTTTTTCTATCTCTACTTCCCTCTCTCACACGAATTGTCTAGGGGGTAATGTCTATAGTCGATGATGTAATATATAAAATCCTTCGTTTAACATGCACCATTTGCCAATACAGGCGAGGCAGTAGGAAAGGTAGTTTAACGTTCCCAAGTATACTACAATGTATAGCGCAAGAGGGCCGTCTTTCTCTCCTATCCCAGGTCAGTTCAACTGCAGGTGGATACTCATAAAACTTTTATGCTTTTAAAATCTTCAAAATAAAAAAACCCATTTTTTTGTTCAAAAGGGTTTTTTGGAAAACCCCCCCGGCTTTGGGCCTTTGGTTTTTTTGGGCCCCCTTTTAACCGTTACTAAAAAAAGGGTTCCAATTGGGCAACTAAATTAATAGGGGGGGGGGGGGATTTTTAAAAAATTTCATTCCGAAAATTTTAAAATTTAAAAAGTAATTTTTTCCCCAAATTGTGAAAACCAGTTTTAAAAATTTTTGGTCTAAAAGGTTTTTAAAGTTGGTTAATAAAACAATTTTTTTTTTTAATTCTTTTTTTGAGCAAAACCCCAAAAATAATTTTAGAGATTTTACCGGGGTTGACAATGATTTAATTTTTAATTTTTTCCCCCTTTTAAATTTTAAAATTTTTTGGGGTCCAAAAAAGGGTCAAAGTGGAAAAAAAAAATTGTTTTTTAAATTTTTGGTTGATGCAACCCCAAAATGGAAAATTTCAACCCTTTTTGGGGGGGGGGCCGGGAACAAGAAATTTTTGGTTTTTTCAACCCCTTTTAATTTTGTGGAGGGTTTTTCCCCCGGTTGGGGCCCCCCGCACGAAACAAAAAATTAAAAAAGGAAAAATTTTTTAATTTTAAATATTTATAGGGAATTAAAAAATTTTTAATTTTGGTTTAACCCCTCGAAATGGGGGTTGGGGGGGCAAGAAATTTTTTTCAACTTTTAATTCTTTTATTTTTTCCATTGATTTTTAGGGGCCCCCCCCCCGCCCAAAAATTCAAAAACTTTAATCCCCAAAAATTTATAAAATCCCAAAAAAAAAAAGGGAAAACCCTCGGATTATTTTTTCCCTTAGGGAAATATTTTATCAAAATGGGGGAACCCCCCCTTATTTCCCCAACGGGGGAAAAAATTTCCCATTTTTTAATTTAATGGTTTTTTTAAAACCCTTTGTAACCTTCCCCAATATTTTTTTGGTTGCCAGAAAAAACTGAGAATCCAAAAAAACCCCGGGAAGGGTTTACCTTTTTTTTTTTCCTAAAAAGGGGTACCCCCCAAGTTATTTCCCCCGGGTCCCTTTTTTATTAAGAGCTTTTTTTCCAAAACCTTTGCCTTTAAAAATTTTTTGTTCCAAAGAAATATTTTTTAAATTTTATAGGGAGGAATCCCTAAAAAACCTTTTCCCCAAATCTCCTATTAAAGAAATAGAAGGGTTCCCCCAAAAATTCCCCCTTTTTTTACCCCTTTAACCATTCCCAAAAAGTTTTTTTCCCTTTAAGGATTTTTGGGAAAACCCACAAAATTATAATTTTTTCGGGCCCCCATTTTTTTGGAAAAGGTTAACTGGAAATTTCCCCCGGGAAAATCAGCCTAAAAAAAGGGAAATTTTCCATGAAAGGGGTTTTTTTTGGAGCCCAACCCCCCCCCCCCCCCTTCCTTTTTTTTATTGGAACAAAAAAAAGATGTGAGGTCCCGGGTTCCCCCAAGGGTACCAAAGGAAAGGAAAAAATAAAAAGGGAAAAAGTTTGCGGGGCCAAGTGAAAAAAGGGATTTTGGGAAGGGGAAGGGGGGACGGGGGAAAGGGAAAAGGGGAGAACGGGTTTACTAAAAGAATTGAGAAGGTTTTCCAGGGGGATTTTTTTTAAAAAAAATCGGCTGGTGTCCCACCTACCCAATTTTAAAGTTTACTCAATTTTGGGTACCACGGCCCAAATATGTGATGGACCCCTTGAAAATCCCTGGGGGAATTTGCTTTGTTCCCCCGGGGAGGGATTGGTTCGAAAAAAGTAAGTTGCAGGGTCCCTGAAAAAAGGATACACCCTCCCGAAATGGGGGGGCCCAGAAAAAACAATTAGGAGGATTGATTTTAAACAGATTATATAGAAAAACGGGGGTTGGAAACCTGCAAAAAGAAACAGGGAGATTGATAAGAAAAGGGGGGGCGGGGGTGCAACCCCCTCCCCCCGGGGAAAGTCCCAAAAATAAATTTTAAAATCTAAGGTTTTCTCTCATTCGTTTCGGAACTCGAAGCTATGGGAGTGAGAGAGCGATAAGGGGCCAATTTTGAGACAAAAGAGAGAGAGAGAGAAAAGGAGAGGAGAGAGAAGAGGGGGGGGCGAGAGAGAAAAGAGAGAGAGAGGGGAGAGAGAGAGAAAGGGGGAGAAAAAAATTAGGGAAAAAACCCCGGGGGGGGGGGGGGGGGGAAAAAAAAAAGGGAAAATAGAGGGGGGAACATTTAAAAATTTTTGGTGTTTTTCCCAGCCTCCCATTTAAATACCCTGGGTGAGCAGCGAGGGTGGGAAATTTGGGTTTTAATATTGTAAATTTCACGGTGATGTTTAATCGTAAAGTATGCTGCTTTACTTTGCATTACCCAGGGTTTTAGTTTTGGGGCGGGGAAAAAAAAAGTGAAACCAAAGGGGGGGGGGGGGCCAACAGATCTCCGGTTATTTCAGTCACATTTTAAGCTTTTTTTCTATGCACTTAGTCGGGGTCTAAGGGGGATTTTTCCCCAAAGGGGTTACCGTAAGGGTTGGTGGAAAAGGCGCGGGAAAGGCGGCATTCATACTTTCTAGTTTTAAACCCATGGAGAATAAGGTGATGGGGGAAAATTTGCAATATTCCATATAGTGTACAGATCATAAAATTTATCATAACCAGGGGAAAATGTAAAATTAAAAATTTTGACCCCCCGGGTCCTGCATGATCTACGCTCAAAACCGACGTAGGGAAAAGAGCAACAAAATTTGAAGCAAGAAAAACGATAAAAAAAACTAAAAACCCCGGTTAACAACCCATCATTCCCCCAAGTCGATGTCTCATAAACCTTTAGGGTTCGGGGAAAAGAACATAGTTGAAGCAAGTTTGTACGGCAAAAGGGGGGTTTCATAAAAAAAATAGAGTGCCCGATACTATTACGCTTAACCGCCGTCGTGGTCAGGCAAGCAAATTTGAAGCAAGTAACGATAAAACTTTAAGGGGGTTACCCCCCTTTCCCAAAATTTCATCTCATTTTCCATGAACTCTTTTTTTTGGGAAATACAGAGGGGGGAAGGAAAGAACCCCCCTTTAAACTCTCTTTTTTTTAAAAAGCTTTATTAAGAAATTTTTTTATAAAAAAATTTTTAAAAATGTAAATTACACAATTCGGGGGACGCCAAAACAAAATAAAACACCCCAAACGTTTTTATTTTCTTGTTTAAAGGAGAAATTCTTTTTTTTTTTGGGAAATTTGCAACACCTGTATTTTCCCTAGAAAAAAAGTTTCTTTTTTAAAAAGTTTCTTGAAATATGGGGAGCTTAATTAAGGGAGATTGGGGGTAGTTCAAGTTGGAAAAAACAGAGAAAAAAGACAGAGAAAAGAAGGAGGGACAAACAGATTAGTAAAATATGCAGAAGGGGTATGCAATGGGCCCTACAAAAAATAGAGGGACAGATATGGAATTTTTTTCCCAATCGCCTCTAAATTCCATGATGGTCCCGGGGGGGTGTAACCCCAAAGGGGGTTAGTGAAATAGTATTACCCGCTTCCAAAACAGACCCAATGTTTAGCAGCCCCAGGGAAAGGAAATTAAATTAAAAAAGGTAAATTTAAAATTTATGAATACCTATTTTACTCAAACTTTTTCCCGAATCTTTTCTCTTTTTGGGAAAGCCGGATTTAAAAGACCACAATTTCCTAAACCCCCAAGGTAAGGGGTGCAAACCTTCCCAAAAGGAACCCCGGTTTAAAGATACGTGATTCTGAAAACCGGTCAGGCCCTCTTCTCTGTTGGTTAAGGGAGGAGGGACCTTCGAAGGGGACAATCGGTTAGCAGGTAAAAATTTAGGTAGTATGAGGGTCAAGCAAGATTAAAAATTAGTTAGGAAAAACAACAAAATTCTAGCGGGGAAACCCCCGTAAAAAAAATCGGGAAACCCCGGACAGTAGTTTGACCCAGGGGGGGTCGGAAACGTTTATTGGGCCTCAGGTTTGATTGTCAAGTTGTTATTATTCTCTCTGGCTTTTACAAATGAACGATCCTAAACCCCCGTCTGGTTCATTTTTTAACCCCCCAGAGAGAATAATAAAAACTTGAAAATCGGGGAACCCTGTGCCGGGTTTAGAAAAATTTCTGTTTTTCATGTGTTTTTAAAATCCCCCAAATTTAAAGGCCCAATTAGGGGTAAAACCTCAACTACTAGGTTGGAAAACTTTTGGATTCCTATTCGGGGGCCCTTTTTGAGAATTTAGTAAAAATTTTAAAATTTTTTTTTTGCATCTTGCCGGGTTGGAAAAACGCCTAAAAAACCAATTTCCGCGTCGGCAAAAGGTTTGGGGGTTTTCCTTTTGCGATCTTTTAAAATCCCCGGGTAGCAGGGAAGGGGCCCCATAATTTTTGTAAACGCTAATTCCACTTCTAGGGCATTTCTAAAAATGAACTTAAAAACAATTTTGTTTCTGTCGAAAATGAACAACGTTTTCACCGTAATTTAAAATTTAAATTTGGGGCCCCTGAAATTAATGGTTATACGGTGGAAAACCCCCATTTTGGGAAACGATTAGGAAAATACATTTTCCCCGGGCCCATCACTAAATTTCTAAATTTGCAGGTTTTTTGAATCTTTAAAACCCTGCCCTTAACCCCCCAAAAACGCCGCAAAACAGTAAAAGCAACATGTAAAAGCGAACAGGAACTGTCAAAAATAATTTAAAATCCCCCCGAGCGAAAAGTTTTTAAATTTTTTTTTAAAACATTAAGGGTTTTTTTAAAGGGAAACCTCTTTCCTTTCAGACCCTTCCGATTTAAAAATGGGGACTTTTAGTGAGAAGTGGGGTTTCTAGAGCGTTCAACCCTTTTTTTACTAAAACGTGGTTCCCATCACACCAAAAATTTAGGGGAAAATTTAAAAAACCCCCCCCCTCAGGTGCCACCAACTTGCCCCCCCCCCCAAATTTGTCTCTTTTTCTAGGGGTTTCCCCCCAAACCTTTTTAAAACTATGTTTTCCCTAAATGACTTAAAAATGATAAAAAGGTGTAATTTACTCAAAAATTTTTTGGGAATTTTTGTGTAAAAAAAGGGGGGGGGGGGGCCAAAAATTTTTTAAAATTTTCCCTTTAAATTTTGGAATTTTTTTATATATAAAAAATTTAAAAAAAAATAAAAATTATAAAAATATATAAAAAAATAAAAATTTTAAAATAAAAAATAAAAAATTTATAAAAATTTAAAATTCCCCATTTTTTTTCACCCCTTTTCTTTAAAAAAGGGGAAGTTTTTCCATTAGGGCCCCTGAAAGGGTTCAAGAGTTTTAAGTTTTTGAGAGGGTGGCTTTTTTTTTTTTGTTTTACTTTAATTATGCACGGTAAAAAGGAAAAAATGGGAAAAAGGGGTTCCCGGGCCCCTAATAAATTCTCCCTTTTTTTTGGTGTGTTTCAATCTTTTTTTTTATGTTGACCCGGGAAATTTAATTTCCCGGAACTGGTGAAGAGGGGTTTGGGGATCCGAAACTAAAAAAAAAATAATTTTTTACGTCTTTTTGGGACGTCAAAAGTTTTTGGACGCGACTCACGATGTTAAAAAACGTCACATTGATGAGGGGAAAATATCAGGTTTAATCTAGTTTGAAGTTGTGACCAATTTTTGGATCAATTAAATTTATTTTTGATCCCGTTTATGGCGAAAAAAAACCTTTCTTTTTTGGAGTTTTTTACACTTTGGGGCCAAAATTTTTTTTTAATAATTTTTTATTTTTTAAAAATTTTTATTTTTTTATATTTTATTTTAAATTTTTTTTAATTTTTATATATTTTTATAACAGTGGGCCCCCGGTTCCCGGGACCCCCTGGGGGGAAAAGGGTTTTTTCCCCCGGGTTTTAAAATCGGGGTGCCCTTTAAGGGGGGGGTTTAAAAAATCCCGTTTTTTTCCCATTTTGGGGGAAGTTTTATCCCCCCCGGTAAACCCGGGGGTTTGGGTTAAAATGGGGGGGCCCGGGAAAATCGGGGTCCGTGTATTAAAAAAAAATTATTTTTTTTTTTTCCAAAAAAAAAAGGTAAAAAAAATTTTTTAAAAATATAAAAAAAAGGAGCGTTGGCCCCCCCCCCCCCCCAAAAACTTGTTAAAGACTTGATTTTCCCATTTGAACTAAATTATACCCAAAAACCAAAGCACCCAATGTTGCCCGGGCCCCAGGGGTGGGGGGCCAGTTTTTGTAATAAATCCATAATTTTTTTACGAAAACCAAATGGGGAAAAACCCGGAAAATTTCCCCTTTAAGTACTTTCTTGTAGTGGGGTTTGCTAAACAATATTTGTTTCAAAGGTTGTGTTCATTTTAAAATGTTTGAAAATGTCACCCTTTTATAGGTACGTGACTCTTTTAGCCTTTTTCTTTTGAATCTGTGGTGCTAAACCCTTTTTTATCTAGGTGCTCAACTTTTGTCTGTGGTGCTGACTTTTTGGGTGGTGTAAATTTTGTCTTTTGGTGCTGTATTTTTTGGCCCCTGTGGTGCTCAATTTTTGTCTGGTGCTCCATTTTTGCCCTGGGGTTTACTTACTTTTGGCGGTGGTGCTCAATTTTTGGGTCGGTGGTGCTAACTTTTTGACTATGGTGCCCCATTTTTAAAGGCTGGGTGCTTAATTTTTTGGTTTGTGGTCCCCAAATTTTTGGGGTCGGGGTATGCCACTTTTGCTGTGGTTCTTTTATTTTTTGGCTGTGGTGCTAACTTTTGTCTGGTGTTTGGGGAACCCGGGCCCGTTTAATATCGAATCGAATCGAAGCCGAGAAAATTGAATCAAAATCGAATCGAATCGAGTAGTTTTTTCCCCCAAAAGATCAAACGAGATTTTTTAAACCCCCAAAGTCAAATGGGAGATTTTTTTAAAACCTCAAAGACCGAATCGAGATCGAATCAAAAATTTTTTGGGAACGCCCCAAAGACGAATCGAGAATCGAATCGAAATTTTTTAAACCCCCAAAAAGACCCGAATCGGATCGAATCAAAAGTTTTTTACACCCAAAGTTTCGAATCGAGACAAATCGATTTTTTTGATCCCCCAAAGATCGAATCAAAATTTTTCGAATAAAAAAATTTTGCGGTCCCCCCAAAATCGATGGGGGGATCGAAAGAAAATAAAAGAATTTTGGGTTTCCCTTTACCCAGTAAAAAAACCGGCGTTATTATAGGATCAAATCGAAGGATCGAAAATCGAATCAAATTTTAGACAAAATAAAAAAGTTTTTGATCGCACAAAGTTTCGAATCGGATCGAACGAAATTTTTTGAAACCGAAAGACAATGGGAATCGAATCGAGATTTTTTGAACCCTAAAAGATCAAATCGAATCAAAAATCGAGTTTTTTTGTTTAAAACCCTAAAAGATCAAATCGAGATTTTTTAAAAACCGAAAGATCAAATCGGGGATCGAATCAAAAGTTTTTTAAAACCCTAAAAGTTTCGAACGAGATGATCAAAAATTTTTTAAAACGCTCAAAGAGGGAATCGAGATCGAATCGAAATTTTTTAAAACCCCAAAAAAATCGAATCGGATCGAATCAAAAAATTTTTTGGTCGCCCCAAAAAAGATGAGATCGGTTTCGAGAAAAAAAACCGGTATCGCCGGTTCCATGGTGTGTACCCTGCCCAAAAAACCGAAGAGGGGGGGGCTGTCGAATAAAACATGAATTCTCATAGTGATCCTTGCCCCTTGTCAGTCCCAAATTTGTTTTTTGCATAATTAATCATGAAATGGCCCCTTTTTTGGCCCGGGGGTGGTGTATTTTTTTTGGGTTTGGGGTGGGGAAACTTGTAAATGAAAAAGGGTGTCAATTTTTTGTTTTGTTTTTTTAATAATTATTTTTCTGGTGGTAAAGCTTCAGGATTTACGGCAGTTTGTGTAGGATCTTTTCCATATATGGATGTGGGTGGATCTTTCAGGGTTATAAAAAAAGGAAAAGGGTTTTACTTTTTAATTTTTAAATTATACACTCCCGGTTTAAATTTTTTGTATAAAAACGGGGACTGAAGTTTTGGCAAACTTAAAATTTTACCCAAAAATTTAAAATTAAATTCCCACATAATTTAGGTGAAGCTTTAATTATTTTAAAATTAATAAATCATGTAGTATTTTATTATTTTTACGGGCCTGTGCACCCCACATCCATAAAATGGTTCTTTTTTTTTTTTTAAAAAAACAGGAGCCCCTTTGGCAGGGGAGAAGAAGCCCGACCGGAAAGGGGCCCCTTTTTAAGGGACCCTTTAAGGCCCCTTTTAGGGCCCCTTTAAAGGGGACCCAAAGAAATTTAAGGGCCCCTTTAAAGGGGGCCCTTTAATTTGGGGAAACCCTTTTAAAGGGCCCCTGGGAAATTAGGGCCCCTTTTAATGAGGTAGAACAAAATCGTGGCAGTCCCCTCGTATCATTTTACATTTTTAAGGGGTTTCCACTGCTAAGGAGGTTCCCACCGAATCTTGAGCGTGAGCAGTACCGGGGAAACCCGGTTTTCCCCTTTAAATTTTCTGGGGGCCCTTTAAAAGGGTCCCTTAACTTCTGGGGGCCCCCTTAAAAGGGCCCCAAAAAGGGCCCCTTTAAAAGGGGGCCCTTAACCGGTCGGGTTTCTTTCCCCCTGCCAGCACCTTTGGTTTTTGCACGGCTCATTGCTAACCCCGGGGATTCCCCCGGGCGGGGAAAAAAGGGTCAGGGGCCAATAGCTTTTATTTTGGAGAAATTTGACCCGTGAATATCACGTGTATGCGTTTTTACCTCCCCGGGGTAAAAAATTAGGAGCGACAAGAACTGGGCCAGACCTTTGGCCTAAAAGATCAAACGCGTTTCATTTTTGATCATCTCCCCCGGCTCCCCCTTTCCGAACAAAAAATTGAAAAGAAAATAAACCCCTTTGTTTTGGGGGAAAAACACGGCCCCTGACTCTGAGCAACAATAGAAGTTAATGATTTTAACTTTCTTTTAAATGGGGGCCCTCCCCCCGGGGGGCCACCCGAAAAACCAAAACCCCCTTTTCCCAAAGAGCAAGCAGTTTTATGTTTAACAAAAACAAAAACCCCATTTAGGGGGATCGAGTGGTTAAAAAATACGTAACACAAAATCTTATGGAAAAAACAAAGTACAAGTGGCCCCACTCCCAAAAGAGTACAAAAGGGAGGGGGAAAATGGGTCGTTTAAGCGGATCTCACTTTCAGCTTAGGGTTAAGGTATCCCCTTTTTCCCCCTCTATCAAAATTTTGGAGATGTCGCGTCGTGAGGGGCCGTTCGTTCAGCGCTAAACGACAGCCTGCCCCTTTCTTTAAAACCTTCATTTTTTGGTAATGGGGGCCCCTAACCGCCCGGGAGGGGTTTTAAAGGGCCTTTTGTTTGGGGTCGGGGTTGGGTTAAAAATTGGGGTAAGGGTTAGGTTTTAAAGCTCTCTTTTCCCGGGCCTGAGGGCCGAGGTTAAATCAAAAAGCCCTTATTTGAGGCGCCCCCAAACCCGGTGCCTATGATATAACCGTGCGGGGCAATAAATCCCCCCCCCCCCCCAAGTCTACCAATTCCAGTATTGGGGAGCGCAAAAATTAGGTATAGTAACCTATGAGACTAAAAAATAATTTGCCCAAAAATTTCAGCCCTCTAGTTTAAAAAATCTTTTTTTTAACGGAATGAACCTTTTAAACCCTTACAGAAAAAAAAATTTTTCCCGGCCCAAAAATTTTTCCCAAAAATGTTTGGCTATCAAATTGTTTTCCCCAATATGCCCCAAGATCAGTTAAATTTGGGGACAACCACAGAGCCCCGGGGTTTTTTTCTGAAAGTTAGTCAGGTCCTGGGGATCCTGTTTAATGGGTTGAGTGCCCCGTTTTGCGAATTTGGAATAAAAAGGAAAAATGTTTTCCGAAAAAAAAAATAAATTTTGGGAGTTAAGGTCGGGAAATTTTGGGGTCAAGTTTTTTATTTGTCTCATAGATTTTACTTTCCCAAAAATTTTACGCTCCCACGAATCGGGAACATGGTGGGACTTGGGGGGGGGGGGCATTTTTATTGCCCCATACCAAACTGTTCTATTTTGGTTGTTTCCCCTGTTTTTTTCTTAGAAAAAAAGTTTTCTCATTTAAAAGTTTTTGAAAAAAAGGGGTTTAATAACCGATAGTAACTTTGTTATGTATTGATTGGGGGTTTCTTAGAACAAAGTTTTTTTTTAAAAAGTTTCTAGAAATTGCCCCTTTTTTTTAAAAATGAAGTTTTTCAATTTTGGCGATTTTGGTTTTTTTCCCCCAAATTTGATGGGAAAAAAAGCCCTACAAGAGGGGCTGTCTGGTTAATTTTCAAAAAGAGTAAAAGGTTTTTTTTTGGAAGTACTTTTATTTTAAAAAACTGCAGAAAGTGAAGCAAATGGCAATTGTTTCCCGCTAATAAATTCGGAAAAAAATACGCTTCGTAAACTTTTTTACCATAGAAGTAATTTAAACCCCAGAAAAAATTTTCTTCAGTTTTTTTCTTTTATTTAAAAAAAACTAAATTTAAATACTTCAATTTAGCTGCCCGATTTTGTTTTAAGTATTTGGCCACTTTAGAAAAAATACTTCACTTCATTTTCTTTTAATTTGAAAATGCCTTTTTATAAAAACGTTTGGGAGATTTGTTTGAATATTTTTAAATCAGAAGATACTTCACCCCCCTTATTTTCTCCAATTTTTAAAAAAACTTTTAAATCTTGGGTGGGAAATTTAAAAAGCTTTTTGTCGCATCCGAAAAAACTTCCCAAACTAAGAATACTTTTTTTTTTAAATTTTTAAAAATTTGCCATTTATAACACCCCGTCCGGCCCAAAAAGAAAAGGGAAAATTCCAAGATTTGTTTGGGTGCAGATCATCAAAGGGTGAAAGGGCGCCCGGGGGGCGTCCCCTTTTAAAAAAATATTCTATTCTGAGAATTTAATTATCGTTACATTTTCGAATTACTCATCCCACCGTCCCCAAAAACGTCACTCCAATCTCTTCTTTTGAACTTGAACCCCACATTCAAAGGTTAACATTATGTTCCAGTACCGGACTGTCGTAAAGAACAACACAACCAGTTGTTAGGGAACTCAACAAGTGGAGAGCGAAGGGCCCGGGGGCCCGGGGGGATCATGATTCTGGGGGTTATCTCTTTTAAGAAATTTACTTTTGGGCCCAAAAAGAGAGGACAACCCCAAAAAGTGTTTTCAAACCCCTGACCTTTATGGTTTTTTAAGTGATTTTCCCTAGCGTTTTTGGTTTCAAAATTTAAACATTCCGAAAGGGTAGGGGGCCCGCTCAGCCTGGTTTGAAAAAATCAAACCCTTTTTGGAGTTAAAATAGTGTAACGGGGCCCTCCGGGGTGTTAGGGATCATGCTGCAGCGGTACAAAGTTTTTTTGTCATCTCAGACCTTTTTGGGTTTTAAAAAATAAAAAATATTTGGGTAACCATTTCCCCCACCACCCGAGCTGCTGCTTTTGTTTTGCCACCATGGGGAAAATTTAATTATACCGTTTCGGGTTTTTTCCTCCATTGCAATTTTCAAAAACCTTTTTTTTTATGATAATAATTATTGTTATCAGGAAAGGGGGTTTAAAAACACGTTACCCTGTTTTTGATGAAAATTTGGAGCCAAAGGGGTTTAATTTTTCTTTTTGATAGGGCTATGACATGACTATGAAATTACTATGGTACTTTTCCTCCCCTTAACCCAGTCCCCCTTGTATCCCAAACAATCCTCCAGCTGACATCAATGTCAGGGACTATCAGGAGGGCCCGGAAACCCCGGGGGAAAGGGGGTGACCTAGGGGAAAGGGGGGGAGTTAAAGGGGGCAGGATGAACCCGGGGAAAGGGGGGGGTTTAGGAGGCAGGAAAACCTGGGGAAGGGGGTTAGTTAGGAGGGAGGGTAAAACCCAGGGAAGGGGGGGGGGGAAATTAAAAGGGGCAGGAGACCTGGGAAGGGGGGGTGAGTTAGGAAAGGGAGGGGTAAACCTAGGGGGGGGGGTGAGTTAGTTGGGGGAGGTTACCTAGGGAGGGGGTGAGTTAGGGTCCAGGAAACCCAGGGGGGGGGTGAGTTAGAGGCAGGGTGAACCCGGGGAAGGGGGTGAGTTAGGGGGCAGGGTAAAAAATAAGGGGAAGGGGGGGGGGGTGATTTGGGGGGGGAGGAGGGAAACCCGGGGAAGGGGGGGGAGTTTGGGGTCAGGATAACCTGGGGAAAGGGGGGGGGGAGTTACGAGGCAGGGTGACCTGGGGAAAGGGGGGGAGTTGGAGGCAAAGGGTTACCCGGGGAAGGGGGGGGTGAGTTTGGAGGCAGGAAAACCTGGGGAAAGGGGGGGGAAATTAGGGGTCAGGATAAAACCCGGGGAAGGGGGTTTATTTTAGGGGTGGCCCGGGTGCCTGGGGAAAGGGGGGTTAGTTGGAGGCAGGATGACCTAGGGAAGGGGGGGAGTTAAAGGGGTTTAGATGAAACCCAGGGGAAAGGGGGGGGGGGTTTTGGGGGCAGGGTGACCTGGGAAGGGGGGGGAGTTAGGGGGGCCGGGGGACCGGGGAAAAGGGGGGGAGTTAGGAGGCAGGAGGGCCTGGGGGAAAGGGGGGGGGGGGGTTTTGGAGGCAGGGGTAACCCAAAAGGGAAGGGGGTTAAACCCCTTTGGGGGTAGGGGGGGTTGGGACGGGGGGTGAGTTAAGGGGGCAAAGGGTGACCTGGGGGAAAGGGGTTTGGGTTTTGGGTTTAGGATCCTAGGGGAAGGGGGGGTTTGGGTTTGGAGGGCCCGGATAAAACCCAGGGAAGGGGGGGAGTTAGGGGCCCATGAACCCGGGGAAGGGGGGGGGGTTAGGGGGCCCGGATAACCTGGGAAGGGAGGGGGGGGGTTAGGAGGGAGGATACCTAGGGAAGGGGGGGAGTTAGGGGTCAGGGGTAACCTAGGGAAGGGGGGTGATTGGGGCAAGGGGGTGAATGGGGAAGGGGGTGGTTAGGGGGGGCAGGAAAACCCAAGGAAGGGGGGGGGTGAGTAAGGGGGGCAGGATTAAACCCGGGGGAAGGGGGGGGGGAGTTAGGGGTCAGGGTAAAATTGGGGGGAAAGGGGGGGGAGTTTCGAGGGGAGGGTTACCTGGGGAAAGGGGGGGAGTTAGGGGGGCAGGGGACCCCCGGGGGAAGGGGGGGAGTTAGGGGGCAGGATGACCGGGGAAGGGGGGTTTAGTTTTGGGGGCAGGATAACCCCGGGGAAGGGGGGGGGGTTAGGAAAGGGAGGATGGGCCCCGGGGAAAGGGGGGGGGGTTAGGAGGCCCGGGGTGACCTAGGGAAGGGGGGTGAGTTAGGGGGAGGTGACCCCCAGGAAGGGGGGGGGGGGAGTTAGGACCGGAAAAGGGTGACCTGGGGAAAAGGGGGGGAGGGTTTGGGGCCGGTGACCCCTGGGGAAAAAAAATTGGTGAGTTAGGAGGAAAAGGAAAGACCTGGGGAAGGGGGGGGGGGAGTGAGGGGGCCTGTCACCTTTATCCCTTTTTCACCCCTGTCACCTTTTCTCCAATTTTAACCCCGGGAAATTTTCCCCCCTTGACCCTGTCATTTGCCTCCCACTGCTCCCATGTCCCTGGGCCCATCACCCTCACGGGAATTTTTAATGGGGTTTTAAAAAAATTAAAAAAACGGATACAAACATCCAAAAATTAACAAAAAATAAATTTTAAACTAACGTTTTGGGGGTTACATTCCCCCCACCCTAGAAAATACTCCTCTTCGGGAAAAACCCCCAATGGGGACAATCTCCACTCCCCTTCCCTTCATCGATAATCTCTCTGTCAGACCCTTTCTCATCTCTCAGCAACCGACCGGCCCAAAAAAACAAACCCCAAACCGGGGCTCATTTTCAGGGCACGTGGGCTGGTTTTTCAGCCAACGATTGTTAAAACTTAATGAACCCGGCCTGTGTGTCGTCTTTTGGTTGTCCGTGATCGTTTTTATGTCTGGGGATCTGTTTTTATGTCTTTTCATATTTTTTTGAACCGGGCCTGTGGGGAGAGGGCGGAAAAAAAATTTGAATCTCCAAAAATTTCCCTGTTTACTCTGATTTACCAAACCCAAATAACCAAATTTTAAAGTATTTACTCGTACCGGAAAAAATTAAAATTTTTTCCCCGATTTTACTGCGGTTCGTCCTTTGGGTTTTGGGGTTTTTATAGCGTTTTCTGTTTTCCCCTCAATTTATCAGGGACCATGATTTTAACCTTCCGCCCGAAGGGGGGGCGGCCCACTTTTATGCGGGGGAGGCTGTGCAGGCCCTGCATTTAATTTTTGGCCGGGTTTTCTTGCGGGCTGTTTTTCGCAACGCTGCCTTTGGGGTTAAATTTTAAACTAAACAAAATTCTAACACATTTTTTACTTTCCCCGGGTGTTTGAAAAGTTCCTTCCTTTGGAATTTTTAAAAAATTGGGGGAAATTCCTTTTTTTGCAAACCTTTTTTCCAAAAGTTCTTTTAAATTTTAAAAAAAGTTTGAAAAATTTTTTTAAATTAATTTTCTGAATTTTTAAAATTCCAATTTTTTTTACTTTTAGGGCTTTTGTTCCATTTTGAGAAGTATTTTTTGGTTTAAGTAATTAAATGAAGTATTTCAAAAGGAAAAATTTTTTGCTTTTGTTGCATATGATGAACTTTTTTTAAAAAGTAAATTTTAAAAAAGTAACCAAAAAAATTAAGGGTTTAATTTTATGCCCGCAACAAATTTAAAATTTTATATAGTGAAAATTAACCGAGAACCTTTAATTTTGTGGTGGAATTAAATTTTTGGACAAATTTTTGGTTCTTGAAAATTTTTGAAAACCCCCCAAAATTTTAAAAGGGTTTTCCTTTGGTTTTTCATTTTAAAAAAAACGTTTGGGGTTATTTGGGTTTATTAAAAAATTTTTATTTGGGAAAACCCTTACCTTTTAAACATTTCTCGAAAATTAAAAAATTCAAAACCATTTTTAAAAAAAGGGGGAAAAAAAAAGGAGGTTGTTTGTTTTTTTTAGCGGAAATTTTAAGGAAAAAAAGGGGGTCCTAGCGGGGAATTCTTAGAAAAAAATTTTAAAAAACCCGGAAAAGGGAATTTTTAGGCCCAATTTTTGGGGGGGGGGGGGGGGGGAAGGCGGAAACGAACCAAAAGCCGGGCAAAATAGCGGCCCGGGGTTTTTTACGAAAAAAAGGGGGGGGGGGGTTTTTATGGGGCCCCAAGGTTTTTTTTTGGGGGGGGTTTGGGGGGGGGGGGGGGGGGTGGGGGGGGGGGGAGGGGGGGTGGGGGGGGGGGGGGTTATAAACTTCCCCGGGGGAAAAAAAAAAGGAAAAGAAAAAAACTTAATGGCCCTAAAACGGGGAAAAGGGGGCTTAAAAATTTAACCGAATTTGGGGTTGTTTGGACACAATGGATTAAACCCCAAAAATTTTAAAACCCTTTTAATTTTAATTGGGAAAATTTTGGGTTTTAAGATCCCCGGGTTTTGGAAAAAAAAAAAAACCGGGAAAGGGCCCCCCTTGCCTACCCAAAAAGGTTGGGTTCCCTTTAATTAAATTTCTTTTGGGTGTAAAATTTTTTCAATATTCCAAAGCCCAACAAGATTTCAAAAATTGGGGTTTAAAAAGGGGGCCGGGGGGGGAAAATTAAAGATTTAAAGGGCCCCTCCCATTGGGCCCACCTTTTTTTTGGGCATGGAGACTCCCGCCACTCGTCCTGACCCCCTGTGGGCATAATACACTTAACCCCATTTAATTATTCGTTTTAATTTTCTTTAATTTTTAAATATGCTATTATTTGGTGGGTTTAAAAGGGTTGGTTTGGGGAACCAAATTGGAAAAAACCCCGGGGTTATTTTAAAATTTTTTAACCCCCAAAAAACATTTTTGGGTCCCAAAAATTTTTTCCAAATGGGCAAAGAGGGGGGATTTTTTAAAATTTTCAATTACTCCACATGAAAATTATTTAGGAAAAATTCCCTAACCCTTTACACTGTTTCCCCCCCATACCCGTGGAAGGGCCCCGTATGGGAGAAAAAAAATCCCCTTCCCCCTAAAAAATGGGGCCCCAATTTAAAAGCCAAAAGCTTTTCCTTTATACAATGGGTTTTTTCGTTTTTATGAAACCCCTTAGTTTTTTTAAATAAAATTAAAAAAAGCTCAAAAGGGGATCATTTGAAATTTTTGGTGCCCGGGAAACCGCCAAAATTTCCATTTTTAGCTGTTAAAATTATTTCTTTAAAATTTTGCGGGGTTTGGGATCCCAAAGGGCCCGGAAAAGGTTAAAAATTTTAAAAAAAAGGGGTCAAAAATCGCCCTTTTGGAAAAATTAAAAAAAGGAAAAAAATTTTCCTTTCAAAATTTCCAAAAAAGTGTTTCCCCGGTTTAAAAAAATTTAAACTGCGGGAAAGTTTTTTAAAAGTAGCTGTTACCACCTTTTAAAATAACCAATTTAAAAATTTTTCCCGCAAAAGCTTTCCTTGCCAATGGGGTTTAAAAATTTCCTACCATTTTCCGAAAGGGTTTCCTTTTTTTTTTAAATTAATTAGGAAATCTTTTAAAACCTCCCTTTCCTTGTTCCCAAAAATTTTTGGGGATTTTTTCCTTGATTTGTCCCCAAAAAGTTTTCCTTTTTCATTAAATTTCCTAAAAATTTTTCCCATTTTTTCAAAAAAGGTTTCTGGGGGGTTTTTTTTTTTGTTTTTTTCTCTCTTTCCCGGATCCCGGGAAAAACGGCCGGAAGGTTAAAAAACAGCTTAAAATTTCCCCAAAATTTTCAAATTACTTTTCCTATTTTAAAACCAAAAAAAAGAAAATTATCATTTAAATTTTCTTTTTTCATATTTTAAAATTTACTTTATAGTGTTTCCCCTTTTCTACATAATTTTTAAAATTAAAAAAAACGTTTGAAATTTAAAAAAGTATTCCTTTTTGAAAATTTTCTAAATTTTTGCAAAACCATATTGTCAATTTTCCTACCTTTTTACTTTTAACGCCCTTTTCCCTTTGGGGAAACCCCTTGGGAAAAACCTTTTTGGAACCTAAATTTCTTTTTTAAATTTTTTGAACCAATTACTCCCAACGGGAACAAAGTTTTTATCCTTTAAACCATTTTTAAAAGCCCTATTTTTGGGGAAGTTCCAATCTCATAAAAATTTTTTAAATTAAATTTCTTCCAAAATTCCCTCCCCAGTTGGGGTTTCCTTTTTAAAAAAGGGAAATTTCTTCTCAAAATTTTGGGGTTTTGGGGGAAACTGTTTTTTTTTCCAAATTCCGAAACTTTTGCTTGTTTTTTTTCAACAAGCCCTTGAAAAAATTTTAAAAACCTTTAAAAAGGATCAGGAAAATCCCCTTTAATTTCCTTTTTCCCCAAATTTTCCACCTTTCTTCCAAAAATCTTTGTTCTTTATTTCCCTTTTTTTAAAAAAAATTTTTGGGGGCCTTTTTTTTGGAAACCCCTTTTCCTTTTTTTTTCCATTATTTATTTTAGGTGGTTTTAACCGTTGGGTTCCCCCCTTTTTTCCTGTTTTTTTGATGTTGGGAAAAAAGAAAAACACGGAAAATTTATAATAAAACGCCTTGGCTAAATTTTTATCGAAATCTCAAAAACCCATAAATTTAAGGGAAAAAATTGGTTCCTTTTAAGCTCCTTTTCCACCAGTAGGGGTTTAAAAAGTTCCCCTTAAGCCCCAATTTGGACAAATTTTTCTCTTTCCGGGAACCCCCCTTTTGGGGGGTTGATATTTTTACCAACTATATTTTGGTTGCCCCCAATTCCCCGGAAACACTTAAGGGTTCCCCCCTTTATCCCTTAATTTTGAGGGGTTAAATTTGAAAATTTCCGCCTTTTGGGCCCCCCTTTAATCCTTCCCGAAACAATTTTTGGCCCCCTTTAAAATCTTTTGGGGGTTCCCCAAAAAAAAAATTTAAAAATAACCCCCGAAGGGGTTTATTTCCAATTTGGGAATAAACTTTTTCCAGAATTAAATTGGGGGAAATTTCCTTTCCGGGTAGAATTGTGAAAAAATTTTAGAATCAGGCTATTTCTTCTTTTTTCATTCAAAACGTAACTTTCAGGAAAAAATGAATGAAACATGGTTGGAAAAAAGGTGGGGTCAATGGAAAACCCCCCCGGCCTTTTTAAAACTTCCCTGGTTCTTCCAAAATCCGATTTCCCTTTCCCCTTTTCCAAAGGGGTCCTTTTTGTTCCTTTTTTCTTTTAAAAAATTGGGTTTTAAAAAGGTTTTTCTTTCCCAATTAAAAACCCTTTTATTCCCCTTTGGGGTTTTTAAAATTTCAATTTTTTTCCAGGGCCAACCCTTAAAGTGGTTTTGGGAACCAAAAAGGGCCGGAGGGGGGTTTAAAAACCAAAAAACAACAATAACATTTTGGAAAAATATACTGGGGGAAAACCCCGGGAAAATATTTGTGTGGAACCGCCTGGGCCCCTTTTTAAAAAACCCCTTACGGGTTTTGACTAGGAAAACTTTGGAAAAAAAAATTTTTAAAATTCCCAATAATTTCAAGGAAAATCAAAGGGTGGGGAAAAGGGTTTTAAAAAACCCCCTTAAAACAAGGCAAACAATTTTTTGGAATCAATTTGGCCCCCCTTTTTGGGTGGACAACGGTAAACCAAATTTTTACTTTACGGGTTGGCCCTTGGGCCCTGGGAATAATTTTCCAACCCCGGAAACCCCTGCCCCGGAAATCCTTGCCGCGAAAATTTTAAAACCATTTTAAAATTTTTGGGTCGGTAATTAAACCAATAAAAGAATGGGTTTTCGGGGTTCGCCCCTAAACCCTTTTGCAAAATAATTTTTTGGAAACAAAAAATTTTTTTTTGGGCCCTTTCCAAAAAACCCCCCAAAAAATTTAAAGAAGGGCCCCCTTGGGGCCATTCCCCTTTCCAAGTGAAAGGCAAATTACTTTCTAATCCACGATACTTATGGGGCCAAAAGGACACGAAAAACATAAAACCAAAGGAAAAATTTTAAAAAATTTCGGAACCTTTACTCAGGATTTTCAGGGGACGTTTTTCCCCCCTCAAAAAAAAACCCTTTTACAAAAAAAGTTACTAAAAAGGAAAAAACGTTTTTATTATGAATTTCCCTTTTGGAAATTAAAATTCCCGGAAAAGTGTCCACGGGCAATTTTCCTACACTTTAAAAAATTCCTTAAAAGATAGGACCAAATCCCCCCCCAGGAATGAGCAAACCGGGGGGGTCAAACCTTGAAAATTAAAAAACAAAATGTTTTTTTTTCCCGAATTAACCCCAAAATTTTCCGGATATAAGAAGTTGAACCAAAAACCCTAACTGGTTTTTAAGGGCCAAAAACCCTATGAGGGGTGAAATTTTTTTAAAATTCCCAACAAAAGTATCACCCCAAAAAATTCCGGGGGGGGGGGGGGGGTTAGGCAACCCCAAAAAATCCCCTTGTAAAATCTATTTGTTCAAGGTTTTAAAAACCCGATCCCACATGGTTATTTCTCCCTTTCCTTTTTTCCCCCCTTCTTGCTCCAAAACGCACCCCCCAACCCGTAAAAGGGCCCATTTTGAAACAAATTTTCCCCAGCCAAAAAACCCCGGGTTGATCTGGGGGGGGGGGCCGGATTTTAATAATTTTTGAAACAAGAAAAGGGTGGTTGTCGACAATGTTTTTGGGGAAAGGGGTAAATTTTTTTTTTTTTTTTTTTTTTTTTTTTTTTTTTTTTTTTTTTTTTTTTTTTTTTTTTTTTTTTTTTTTTTTTTTTTTTTTTTTTTTTTTTTTTTTTTTTTTTTTTTTTTTTTTTTTTTTTTTTTTTTTTTTTTTTTTTTTTAAAAAAAAAAAAAAAAAAAAAAAAAAAAAAAAAAAAAAAAAAAAAAAAAAAAAAAAAAAAAAAAAAAAAAAAAAAAAAAAAAAAAAAAAAAAAAAAAAAAAAAAAAAAAAAAAAAAAAAAAAAAAAAAAAAAAAAAAAAAAAGGGAAATAAAGCTTCCCCCCCTTTTTTGGTTGGACCCCCCCGGAGAAACCCAAAAAGAAAACCCCCCCCCCCTTTCCCCTTAAAAACCCCCCAATCCGGAAAAGGAAAGCCCCCAAACCCATCTGGAAAAACGGGGGAAAGGGCCTTTTTTTTAAAAAGGGGTTTTTCAAAAATAATTGGACTGGTGCAAATATGCCAGAAAACATAACAGCAAAGGTAACGAGACTTTCAAATTAAACTTTCCAGATTCCTTGATCTCAGATTTTCAGGGGCAAGCTTTTGTCCTTACTCCTTTCCTCAGAAAAAAATACCCATTTTTGGACTAAATAAAAGTACATAAAGGAAAAACTACCGTTTAGTATTATAGTAGTAGGTATTCCTTTGTGTAACTAGCTCTCCGACGCCTGTCGCGATCGAGCACTCTTCCGCCATGACGGAATTCTACTAAATAAAAGTACACATATAAAAGAGTATGGCCCGGAAATCCCCCCCCCCCCCATGGAGTTGAGTCTTAAACTTTTTCTGGTGACTCAATGGACCTTCGTAGAGCGCAATGAAAACAAAATGTGTATAAAAATTGCATTGATCGATCCACATAGTGCACCGGCTGGCGATTAAGAATGTTCGATCGCGATACGCTCTAGTGATCATGGTACCACAGGAGGCAAAGGCTCTATATGAGGTGTGAATATGAGATTCCCATACAAAAGCTATCACACAACTTCGGGGGGGGGGGGGGGGGGGTCCATGGCACCCAGTCAATCAAATCTTCCGTAATTATGCTAGTCTGTGTGGTGCAATATAATGCAGAGCTAGAGTCTGCTCATCATGATAACTCATCTCTCTCTCTCTCTCTCTCTCTCTCTCTCTCTCTCTCTCTCTCTCGGTCCACAACACGCACCACTCCCACATGGGGCCGTAAGGTCCCATGTGGAAACAGGGTTGAATCCCCCGAGCCCGGATCCTGTTGGATCTGAGGGCCCGGAGGGCCTGCGGAGTAAAGGTAGGTAGAACAATGTACATAAGGGTAGGTTGAACAATGTACATATGGGTTAAAGTAGGAGAAAATATATAAAGGGAATTAAAGCTCATGGTGACGGAGCAAAAGACCTCCTAAACTATCTGGAAAGAAGCCCAACCATCTGGAACGGAGTCTAAGAAGGGTCAACTTATCAGGAACAGGAGAAGCAAAACGTCTGAATCTAGGGGAACCTAGTGGCAAGCAGGAACGGGTAGAAAGGTATAAATATAAATTAATTAATTACAATTACAGGGGGAGACATCTCAGGAGGTATATTACATGTCGAGAACTTTCCGGAGCGTGTTCATCGAGTTGAACAGGACTGACTTTTGGAGCTGGGAGGGGTAGATTTGGCGGGTTATGGCAGTCAGGTACTTCTCCAGTCGGGGGCTGACTCCGCCAAGGGCTCCGATCACGATAGGGATGACCGTGGCCTTTTTAAGTTCCCAAATTCGTGTGAGCTCCCTCCGAAGTTCTTGGTACTTCTCGACCTTCTCCATCTCCCTGTCCGAGACTGACCTGTCTTTTGGTACAGCGACGTCGATCAGTAGCGCTTCCTTCTTTATTTTGTCTAGAAGGACCAAGTCAGGTTTACATGCCTGGATGGGGTTGTCCGTCTGAATGTGGAAATCCCAGAGAATCTTGTAGTTCTCATTCTCAAGCACTTTTTCTGCATAGTGGCTCCACCACTTTGATTCAGCAGGAAATCCGTAGTCCTTGCACATTCCCCAGTGTAGGGCGGCAGCTACTCGATCGTGTCTGTGCTTATAGTCTCCGTTGGAGAGTTTCGTGCATCCGTTTAGGATGTGTTCCACCGACTCGTTGTGTTCGTTACAGATACGGCACTTCTCAGTCACTCCTTGCTCTTTCTCTATGGCAGCTTTTATCCAGTTCGTGCGAATGGCTTGATCCTGGGCAGCAAATACATCGGCTTCGGTATATCTGCTGAGGCTCTCTTTGTTGAGCCAGGCCCAGGTCGAATCAGGGTCGCATCCCCCTTCTTCCAGTTGCTTCAGGAATCTTCCATGTAGCACTTTGCTCTTCCATTTCTCTACAAGTTCCGCCTCTAATCTTTCCTTCAGGGCTTCTGCGTCTTCTGGAGGTCCAGTTAGCATATCCTCAGTCTGCATCGCCGTGTGGAGGGCACGTATCCTGGGGTCCGTAGAATTGTTGAAGAATGTCACGAGTCCTGTCTCTTCCTTTGCAATAACATCTTCAATCCGCTGGAGGCCCCTTCCTCCCAGTTTCCTGCTGACATACAGTCGGTCAACGTCACTGTTGTTCTTGATGACACCTCTTCTCAGGATCTTCCTAGTAATCATATCTAGTCCACTGGCTTCGGAAGTGGACCAGTCCAGTATTCCGGCACCGTAACGTATCACAGGTATTGCCCATGTGTTGATTGCAGTGATGAGGTTCTTGCCTTGCAGGCTCGAGGACAACAGTTTCTTGACTCTTCGAGTGTATTCTATTTTGACCTTAGCTTTCATTTCTTGATGTAGAATGCGGTCAACCTCCAGGATGCCGAGGTACTTATAGCCTCCATCTTCCACCTCGGGTATTCTGTCTCCACTCGGTAGGCTTATTCCCTGCATCCGACTTCTGACTCCATCCACTATGTCTAGGGCTCCGCATTTGGATAGACCAAAGGACATGTTGATGTCAGTGCTAAACTTCTCGGTGACTGCCAAGAGCTGTTGGAGGTCATCTTTTGAGCTGGCATACAGCTTAAGGTCGTCCATGTATAGGCGGTGGTTAATACTAATATCGGTATCTAGAGCTTCTGGGTTAGATATGGTGTAGCCTCTTCCTTGGTTAGTTAGGAGCATGGACAAGGGGATCAGGCCGATAATAAAGTGAATCGGGGAGACGGCGTCTCCTTGGAAGAGGCCTCTCTTGATGTGTATTTGGCCTAAGGCTGAGCCAGATTGGACTATATTAACAACACACTGTTGGAACGATGATTCGAATAGTCGGATTATCTGAGGGTTTATCTTGCACATCTCCATTGACTTCAGGATCCAGGAGTGTGGAATCGAGTCATATGCCTTCTGGTAGTCGATGTAGGACATATACAGAGAAGACTTTGTACGTTTGCAATGACGTAGGATAAGTTTGTCAATTGCTAACTGTTCTTTACATCCCCTGCTCTTCTTACGGCAACCCTTTTGCTCTTCAGGGAAGAGTCTGTTTACGTCGAGGTGTAGGTATATCTCTTCTGACAGCATTCCTGTGTATAACTTCCAGAGGTTTGGGAGGCAGGTTATGGGTCTGAAGTTTCCCGGATCGCTCATTCCTTTCTTGGGGTCTTTTAGCAGCAGGTATGTTCTGCCTTCAGTCATCCATCCTGGGACCTGGCCTGTAGTAAGACTTTCACTAAGCAGCTCAGCTATCCGTCCATGGAGACAAGTGGTGTGCTTGATCCAGAAGGCATGCAGGCCATCTATACCTGGGGACGACCAGTTGGTCATTCCCTTCACACGGGCAGACACTCTTTCTGTGGTGATCTGGAATTCCTCTTGCTGGTTGACCGTCTCAAAGTTCTCTTGGATGTCATCCAACCACTCCGCTTCAGTGTTGTGGCCGACGTCATTCTCCCATATGTCTTTCCAGAAGTTAAGTGTCCTCGTCTGGTCCTCTAGTGTAGATTCGTGCGGTATGGGGTCTGTTCCTCGTTTCTCCAACTTTCTGTAGAAGTTGCGCTGGTTGTTCTGAAACAGGTTATTGTCAGCGAAGGTCTGCTGCTTCTTCTTGTATCGTCTTATCTTTCCGGCCTTCGCTAGCAATCTCTGTTTGACCTCCTCTATTACTTGCTTGTAGCCTTTCTTGGGCAGGAGTGGGTATCTTCTATAGATAGTATCTATAGTTTGGAACTTCTGGGTGGCTCCTCTGCTCATTTCGGTCAGCCTGGAGAGGTCTGAGCGAAGTTTGCCGACACTTTCTTCAAGTCGTCGCAGCCACATCGGTTGCTTGTTCTTTCTGGGGGAGTTATTGGTAGTTTCACTAGGTGCCTCAATGCCCATTTGTTCTCGGACCACGTGGGCTACAGCCATCAGTAGTGTGTTCAACGTGGTAAGGTCTGGGGTTTCAAAAGACTTGATTACCGGGCTGAGTCGGTCAATTGCCACTCGTAGTTTCCCCCAGGGGACCTGTCTCAGGTCAGTGACTTTGATGGGTAGTATGGTAGTTAAGGTCGTGCGCACTTTTTGGCGCCATTTGGCGCCAAATTGGCGCCATTTTGGCGCCACGTGGCGCCACGTGGCGATATTTTAGCGCCAAATGGCGCCAAAATTTGGCGACTGCGCACAACCGCCAATTTGGCGCCAAAATGGCGCCAAGTTGGGTAGTCCCGCCATGGCGGTAGTCAATCGCCACATGGCAAAATTTTGGCGCCAAACACGCCATATGGCGGTCGGGAGTGGCGCCACACCACGGGAGTGGCGCCATACATACTCTGGCGGTACTTGGATGGCGGTGGCGTGTGGCGCCATTTGTTGAATATGGCGCCAACTTATGGCGCTAACAAAAAAAACCGATTTCTGGAGTGGCGCCACACCACTGGAGTGGCGCCACATTTTAATAACTCTGGCGGTATGCAAGTGGTATGTGTGTGGCGCCAACCGTTGTCGTGGCGGTAGTCAAACGGCGCCAAACATTAGCGCCACATTAATGGCGCCACATGATAATGGCGCCACATGATCATGTGGCGCCATATGGACATTGCCGAGAATGAGCCCTTCCGTGAGCACATTTTTTGAAGTTGTCTGTGTCACCTACATAAGCCTGTCAAAACGTGTTTCGACATAGAACTCACTAGCGGCAAGCCAATTCCGGTTGTAAATTCTAGGTATAGGCCCCCTGAACATAAAAAACCAAAATGTCAGTCTCAATTATTTGGGGGAAGGTGTGTAATTAGCCCCTAATTGATTGGTAATTGAGCATAAGGAGAAAAACGCTGTATCTACCCTTAGGAAAGGAGTAGAGATAAAATTAAGGGCACCAAAGTGTTCAGTGTCCTCGCATTAGTGGGGGTAGGTGCCAGAATAAAGTCTTTATCTCATCTGGTTAATTGGATAATTGGATAATTAGACCTGCACATAGCCGTTTGCTGGCCATATGGCTATATATAGCCATGTTAGGAAAGGAGTAGAGACACAACCGGGGGCACTGAAATGTTCAGCGTTCTCGAATTAGTGGGGGTAGGTGCTGAAATTAAGTCTATCTCATCCGGTTAATTAGATAATTGGATAATTAGGTTTAAACATAACCGTTTAAGGCTATTATATGGCTATGGAGGTGAGACACTATGTGTTGAGACGCGCACAATGCGACAATGCGCCTCCATAGCCACGTAGGAATTGTTTAGAGACTTTTCATTGGTGCAATTTTGTAGGCAATGGCCAAGTCATGGGGGGTCGACGTCGGACTTTTAATCTCCATCTTCAACCGTTTAGCCGTTATTTGGCTTTATAGGTGCTCAAAATTAGCAAAAAACGGTAAAAAGCCCACATTTATGGCGCCATACAAGAGTGGCGCCACATAAATGTTGGCGCCATCCAGTATACGTTAGCGCCAATAAGGATGGCGGTGGCGGTAGTCAAACAGTGCCATATGTTGGCGTTACAAAATATTTTGAGTGGCGCCACTTTTTTATGTGGCGCCACTCCAGTGGTGTGGTGCCACTCCAGAAATCGGTTTTTTTGTTGGCGCCACAAGTTAGCGCCAAATTCAACAACTGGCGCCAAACCCCACCGCCATATAAGTACCGCCAGAGCATGTATGGCGCCACTTCCGTGGTATGGCGCCACTCCCGACCGCCACATGGCGATTGCAACCGCCATGTGGTGATTGACTACCGCCATGGCGGGACTACCCCAAGTTGGCGATTTTTTGGCGCCAAATGGCGCCACGTGGCGCCAAGTGGCGCCACGTGGCGATGGTAAATCGCCAAGTGTTGGCGGTATTTGGTGGTTCCTCGAGTAGTTTCTTGAACTGCTCCCTGATTTCCGGGTTCGGTGATGGCCCTTCCTCTTCCACTGGATTTGTGGGGGTTTCGATGGCTTCTGGGGGTGGGTTGTCTTCTACCACAGCCTGTCGTGCCGATTCAGTTGCTTCACGGTCGGCTATGGCCGCTGTTCTGATTTCCATCAGCTTCTGTGGTGAAAGGAGTCCCGACTGAGTTATAGATCTCAGTTGGGATCTAAGCTGGTCATCAGTCTTGGAAGGGTAGGTTGTCTTTGACCACCTTTCCTCCACTCGGGTCCATACTCCTCTTCTGTCCGGTTGTGAGTACGAGTGGATGAACACGAGCGTAATGTTCATTTCAGTGGTCCATTTCGTTCGTGGCGCTCTGGTTGGGGGTGGTGGTGGGGGTGGGGTGTCGGTGTCCCCATTGGCCGAGGTACTCGGACCCGCAGTGTTATCATTCACCGTGAGATCCACTTCCGGGAGTATATTTAGGCCAGAATTTGCTAGCCCTGCTAGCATTCGCTGATCAGCCATCTCCTGCGGTGTTACCATGCGTCCAGATTTCTCTATTGATCTGAACTGGCTTGAGAGTTTGGCACCTGTTAATGGGGCGTGTCCCTTGTCTTCCCATAGGCGTTCGAGCCTCTTCCAGGATCCGGATGTGCCTGGGTTACTGCGGTAGTAGCAGTGTACCAAGTCTAGGTTCTCTTGCTTAGACCAGACCTTCCTTGGTTTTCGGGTGTTTGTACTCATGTCGTATAAGATGAGTAAGTTTTGGGGGTGAGTTTCAAACCAATCACTGTATATTCATAGTCATCGGTTTGTTGAAAGAAGAGCCGGGTTTGGGGGTCTTAACACTGACACCGGTGAGCAGCGGTAACGGAATCCCACCGCCACATTTGGTCCGTTAGTAGATGGTTTGCCCGTCCATCCTTGCAGCTTTTCAGCACGAACCGACACTTTCAGCGTACGGGTGTGTATCTATATAATATGACTATAGGTGGATCTGGGACAGGGGCCAGTGTGAAGCATTATGATCAACGGGAACGGGGTAAACTATCCTCTTTGGAGCGGGGTAGACTATCCTTTCCGGAGCGGGATAAATTATCCTCTCAGGAACAGGGTAGACTACCCTCTCCGGAACGGGGCAACTATCCTCTGTGGAGCGGGGTGGACTATCCTCTCTGGAACAGGGTAAACTATCCTCTCAAGAACGGGGTATGGGGTAGACTATCCTCTCTGGGACGGGGCAACTATCCTCTGTGAAGCGTGGTAAACTATCCTCTCTGGACCGGGGTAAACTATCCTCTCTGGGACGGGGCAACTATCCTCTGTGAAGCGGGGTAAACTATCCTCTCTGGACCGGGGTAAACTATCCTCTCTGGAACGGGCCTACTATCCTCTGTAAAGCGGGGTAAACTATCCTCTCTGGGACGGGGCAACTATCCTCTGTGGAGCGGGGTAAACTATCCTCTCTGGACCGGGGTAAACTATCCTCTCTGGGACGGGGCAACTATCCTCTGTGAAGCGGGGTAAACTATCCTCTCTGGACCGGGGTAAACTATCCTCTCTGGGACGGGGCAACTATCCTCTGTGAAGCGGGGTAAACTATCCTCTCTGGACCGGGTTAAACTATCCTCCCCGGAACGGGCCTACTATCCTCTGTGAAGCAGGGTAAACTATCCTCTCTGGACCGGGGTAAACTATCCTCTCTGGGACGGGGCAACTATCCTCTGTGTAGCGGGGTAAACTATCCTCTGTGTAGCGGGGTAAACTATCCTCCCTGGGACGGGGCAACTATCCTCTCTGGGACGGGGCAACTATCCTCTGTGAAGCGGGGTAAACTATCCTCTCTGGACCGGGGTAAACTATCCTCTCTGGAACGGGCCTACTATCCTCTGTGAAGCGGGGTAAACTATCCTCTCTGGGACGGGGTAAACTATCCTCTCTGGACCGGGGTAAACTATTCTCTCTGAACGGGTACAACCCTAACTGGATCGAGACCCTATTAATGAAACGGAATAGGGGTTTAGCAGATTAGTATCCCTCTTATCCTCCCTTATTTGACGTTGCATGTTAAGGGGAGGAGGCACATAGGTCCGAGTCTGCGTAACGTACAGAACACCTAGGGGTGGTAACCACGCGTCCTAATAAGACTGGCTGCAGTTGCAGCTTTCGTTCCTTTGTCACTAGATGAAGATCGTGGGCTAGAGTGTGTTGAACCACAGTATATGCACCATTCTGCCTTCCATAGGCTTAGTGGGTCAGAACTGTGTCAAATCATTCTCAATCATGTACTTCCCTACAGAAGGTTCCCATATACCTTACTGCAAGGCTTGATTGAATATATTGTGGCAAAATGCTAGTGATCGCCACCAAGGGGTCACTACGGTCAACAGATGCTGTTTGAAATCTCTGCTAGTGTAGAGTCGGTATTGCACCGTTTTTTTTAAATCTTATATGACATTCACTCAGCCAGGTGAAGTGGTGACCCACCTTGGATTCTGCAACCAAGAAAAACAATATGAATAGCTATGACTCGATTTAACACACGCATTGGAACATTTAACTGTCGAACGCTCCGTGTTAAGGAAAAGTTAACAGAGCTGGTTTACCAATTTGCTGACCATGGCTTGGGCATTATAACTTTGCAGGAACACCGCATTGTCCACGCAGACACAGTCAGACAAATTCAGGCTGGGCCAGGAGAAACTCTTATCACATCTACAGCCTGGCGCAATGGCGCAGGAGCATCGGTTGGAGGGGTTGGAGTTCTGATGAGAACTGAGTACTCGAAGCTCATTTGCGAGATACGAGCCGTGTCCCATAGAATTCTAGCCATTACCTTGGCCGGTAATCCGAAACTGACAGTCATCTCGGTTTACTCGCCCACTGAGTGTGCGAATGTAGAAGAAGTTGAAAAATTTCACCACGATCTCAGGGACTACATCAATACTGTTCCAGCTCATAACCTCCTTGTCGTTGCCGGAGATTTTAAACGCCAGAATTGGCTGGGAGGACTCTGGCTTCGGGTGGTATTTACATCAACATACCAGTAGAAATGGAGAGCTGCTCCAGGAGACAGCTGAGGAGACCAGATTGGAAATAGCCAACGTTAGGTTCCGGAAGAAACAAGGGAAGACTCTGGACTTTTCTATCGGACGGTACTGGGACGGAAGGCTACACTGGATTACATTCTCGTTCGTCGGAAATGGAGAAACAGTATTAAGGATGTGGACACGTCCGGGGCACTAAGCTCGATCGGGTCGGACCATCGACTTCTGGTGGCCAGGGTTAAGGTCACTCTCAGGAAGAGGAAACTAGCCCCGGGTCGCCCCAATCTGGATTATAGTGCTCTGAAGGAGGACCCTGATCTACAGGAGAGATTCTCGGTAGAAGTGAGGAATCGATTTGCTGCCCTTTCTTCTGCTGACTGTGCAGATGCCTCTGAAAAGTATGGAGACCTGATACAGGCGGTTGAAGAAACTAGCAAGAAACTACTAGGAAAGAAGAGGAAAAGGCTTAAAGATATTGTGGCTGAGGACTTCCGGGTGAAGAGGGCAAGAGAGGATCTTGAGTCTGCCAGTGCTAGGTACCACACCTCACCTTCAGAAGAAACACGTTCCACTGTAAATGAAGGAAAGAGGCACTCACGGAAGCGTACCTGGCCGTCGAGGAAGAGCATCTCGATAGGAAAATCAGAGTGTAGAGAGAGCCACTCGGAACGCGAAGACGAAGGAATCATGGAGGCTAGTAAACGAAATCTCTGGGAGGAAGGACAAACACCCCATCCAAATTGAAGGAGCGTCCCCAGACGATCGGAAAGCCAAATGGTTCAGCCACTTCCAGTCGCTCCTCGGGACAGAACCACCGGATGAAGTAGATCAAGACATCCCGGAAGTGTTTCCCCGAGCAGATATCTACGATGGCCCCTTTACTGAAGAGGAATTCAAGAAGGCGAAGGATCGGATAAAGGAGGATAAGGCCTATGGAAATGATGCCATCGCACCCGAGATCTTGAAGCGATGTGACATTGATGACCTCGTGCTTACCTTTTGCAACGATGCCTTGAGCGGAAAGGGAATTCCGGAACAGTGGACTCTGAGTAATATTGTCCCTGTCCCGAAAAAGGGCGACCTCCTCTCAACCCGGAAACTATAGGGGCATCTCACTTACTTCTATAGTTGCCAAAACCATGAACCGTATGCTTCTTCACCGGATACGGCCTTACATCGAGACTGTTTTACTCGATTCACAGAACGGTTTTAGGGAGGAGCGGTCCACGGTGAGCCACATCCTCACCATTAGGAGACTCATCGAAGGAGCTACTGCCAAACAACTACCACTGGCAGTAGCCTTTTTGGATTTTGTTAAAGCCTTCGACTCCATTAACCGGAAGCGCATGATCAAAGTACTCAGGGCTTATGGCATCCCAGGGAAGATCGTCGACCTCATCCAGTGGATGTACAGTAATACAAGAGCTCAGGTCCTCACTCCAGACGGCCTCACGGATATATTTGAAATAGTTGCCGGGGTGTTGCAAGGAGATACTCTCGCGCCCTACCTATTTATAATCGTGCTTGATTATTGTATGCGAACAGCACTGGAGAGGCACCCCGATATAGGATTCACACTGAAGCCAGCCCGGAGTAGAAGAGTACGAGCGGAGAGGGTTACTGACACAGACTTTGCTGATGATGTGGCTCTCCTAGCTGACTCAGTGGAAGATCTTGGTGTTATCATGCGGGAGGTAGAGAGTGTCTGTAAGGAGGTGGGTCTCGAGATAAACCGGGCGAAGACAGAGTTCATGGTTGAGGGTATACCAGACCCCGGTCCTCTCCACAGCATCGATGGCACTAGGATAAAGTTGAGCGAGGACTTTAAATATCTTGGATCATGGGTAAGGGACTCTAAAAGGGACATTAAGGTTAGGAAGGCTAAGGCATGGAATGCGTGTCACGGGCTTAGGACTATTTGGAATTCAAAGCTGAACGACAAGATCAAGGCCAGACTCTTTGTAGCAACGGTTGAAACAGTCCTTTTGTATGCATCGGGATGCATGAAGGATTATCCCATCAATCACAATATCCTGAGATTGTTCTGCGGATTGAATAACAGAAAAAATCCAGTTGTTTCTTTGTCTTTAAATTGAAAAATTTGGTCTTATCCTGGCTGTTTTGGGGGAAAAACTCTCTCTGTAAAACCCCTCTTCTCTGCCAAAAAAGAAAAATAAACCGCTTTAATTCATTTACAAGCGCGAAAGGAAAATCATCATGTGTGGGTTTAACGAACCAAAAACAAGAAAAAACGGGGGGGAATTACTATGATAAAACCGTGTCTTAGGGTGGGGGCACGAGAATAATACAGGAAACTGCCGTCCGGGGGGAAAGTGTTCCGGGGCTAAATAGGGCCCAATGAAAACACAGGGGCCTTCTTTCTTTTTTCTCTTGTTTGGCCACACGACACACCTAAAACGATCCAGCCCGCTCTCCTCGGGGACTATAGCCGGATGCCGTTCCTTCGCCTAACGTTCTATTCCTTTCATTGTCTGTAAGCTCAAGATATAGTGGTAGAGTAAGGGGTGTAATATAGTATGTAGTTTTCATTTCTCTACGGTTCTATAAAAAATTCGTTTTTTGAAGCCCTAAATTCATGAAGAGGCCGTTGCTTCTCATCTAAAATATGATATGCTCACATGGAAAGGACTGTTTTTAGTGTCTGAGAGTGGGAACTCTTTTACTACTGAGACAACCTCCCGCTCCTTACAGAACAGGACCCACGCACTCGAACTAGCCCCCCCCATATAAATTCCCAAATTTTTGGGTCTCGGAACCAATATGATGGGATTGCCATTTTTGCCATGATGGCGTTTGCGTATCGGGCAGGGGGGGCTCTGCTGTACTCACTTACTGACCTTTTTGGGGGTAGGGAAACGCAATGTTTACTTCCCGTTCGGAGGGTCCGGTGTTTGGTGGAAAACCAGCCTAAGACCCAAGCCCGCAAGAACGGCCTTTTTTGTGGGTCCGGTTCCAATGGGTAGAAAACTCGGGGGGGAGGGCTGAGGGGGACCCTCCCCTGCGGTGGGTTTGTGTTCGGTTTTTTTTTTCGGGGAAAGGGTGGATTAGCATTTTGGAAAAGGGCTAATGGAAACCGTAGAAAATTAGTCCTTAAGGATAAAAAGTTAAAATTTCCGGAGAAAAAGATTAAAACGCGAGCGGAATATGAGATAAATTTTGGTTAGGAGAATTCATATGAATAGATAAAACAAAAAATTGAGGGAAGCGGTTGCGTTATTTTAGCTTGTGTCAAGTGCTCTCATATATACACATTGGCAGGCCCACTCTATTTTAAATTCGCGGGCACTAGGTATGAAAGGGAAAAAGAAAAACCCTTTTTATTAGGAGGTGCATTGGGGGAACTATAAGCTGGTAGGTTGCTGTCTCTGACAACATTTTGCTAGCTTTTTGCTTTACTTTTTTGTTTTGGGGACTGTGCGAAGGTCCCCTCTCTCGATACCAGTTGAAGGTCTGAGGTTTCCCCTCAAAAAGGGTTGCTAGAACCCCTTGGGGCTTAGGTTGAGAGCAGGTAAAAAGGGCTGGGTTAAACCAAAAAAAGGGTTTTGCGTAAACCCCTTGTTTGAGATTTTAGAGCGGAAAGGCCTGAGGTTAACATCAAAAGGGTTGCGTAGAACCCCCTTGGTTTGAGAGTTTGAGACGTAAAAGGCCTGGGGGTTAAACATCAAGAAAGGGTTGCTAGAACCCCTTGGGCTTGAAGTTGAGAGCATTAGAAACCCCTGGGGTTGAACTCAAAAAAGAGTTGAGAGCAAAAAAGGAAGGTCTGAGGACGATGTTGTACAAATGGTCCCCAGAACACAATGCTTGAGGTCTTGTAAGAGGTCCGAGGTTTACCTCAAGAACGTTTTTTTTGAAAAACTAGAGGCTTGAGATGAGTCAACTGGAGATTGGGGTGTGACGGTGGGGGCTACAGGTTATAAAGGGTTTTAAAAAGGGCGAGGCCCCTTTGCTGAGTCTCTTCAGTCTAGAAGGCTGGGGGCCGTAGCAATTTTTTAAAAGATCTCGGCTGGGTTTGCTTGGGGTTTGCAGGATATAAAAAGGTCCCGGGTAAATTTTGACTGTTGTTTGGTTCCAAACCCAACTGATTTTAGCACACATGTTTTCCCCCAAAGTTCCCTGACGAGAGACCCGGGGGAGCCGTGGGAAAAGGGTTTGGGGATTGCGTTACCATAGGAGGGTTTTCCGAAATTCCGGTAACATACTAGGAAAAAAATTCGTAGACAGGGAGGCAAATTAAAGTTTGTTGCTTTGATTGATAAAACCGTTTTTTCTAATCCGTTGTATCTCTTTCAGACACGGGGGATAATGGACGGAGACGCAGAAGGGGTCCCTTCTGAAAAACAAACCGGAGTATAAAAATCCGGTTAAACTCTCGTTGGACACCACTCGAAAAAGTCTTTAAAAGACGGGGGCGCTGGCAGGGGCAGCGGCTCGGGAAGCCGCAAACATTGACAACCAAAAGGGGGCTAAAGGATGGGTTTTCCCAGTACTAATCCAAGCACCGGTGGGGGGATCCGAGGTACTGTACTGGGCTCAGCGCCTGAAAGCAAACAAAGGGGGGACAGATTCTGTGGAGGTCGCAGGACCCTCTGGAACCAGAACGGGTTTTTGGGAAAAGGACGTGACTTTTGTGGGCCCAAAGGATCTTCGGGGATCCCAAATCAATCAGTAGTGTTTTAAAAGCCTGGGGTGCCTGTTACTTATTTGATTTTGTAATTGTTTTTGTATGCAAATACGCTTTTCTTCTCTTTTGGCTATAAACATAGTTTTTCAAATTGGTTTTAAAAAAAAAAAAAAAACACACACAACTTCTGGTTTTTATGGAGCTAGAAAGGGGGGTATGGGAAACCCAGATTAAAAACACTCGAGAAGTGAATTTTAACCGGGGGGGGTGTATTGCGTGCCTTTCATTTCATAGACTACATATGGGCTATTGTCAGTGATGTTACTGTCCTATCTCGTGGGGCGTGTCCTTTTTGACCCTTTGGTGGGGGGCCCCCTATTTAAATTTAAAACTTTTTTCATCGTATTTTATCTCTTTCCCCGGTTCTCTATGTCGTCATTATTATTCCATTCACAGAAAAACTAGGGAAAAGAGTGAGAAAAGACAATTGGGCATTGGGGTCGTGTCGAGCTCTACGTCCGGTTTTGGAGGGTCTCTAATAAGTTTAAATCCCGACCGGGTTAGTTGGCGCATGAAGTAACTTCGTCCGACTCTGAGAGTACCGATGAAATGCAAAATGAGTAAATGTGAGAGACGAGGTGAAAAAGGGTTAGAAAATTTTTGAGAGATCTGAGAGATTTGATCGGCTTAAAGGGGAAACTGGAATTTTTAGTTTTGGGAATTTAGATTTTAGAAAACTTTAAAGTTTTTGATCTGAAAGTTGGAGAGATCTAAAAATTAGGGAGGTTAGAAGATCTGAGAGATTTGGAGTCTGAGGTTAGAGGGGTCTGGAAAAATTGAGTCCCAATCTGGAAGCACAGTATTGAGCTAGAGAAATAAAGGGAGAGACGATGGATATGTGAGAGAAAAAGGGCCGAGAGAGATGAGAAAAGTCGAGTTCATTGATTTCGGTTTTTTAGAAGTTCCGGTTTGATTGGGCGGTCAGAATTGTCAAAAAATGAGATTGTATTGTCGGCTTCTTTTTCATTTCTTTGAAACTAAGTTTGGCCCCCGCGAACGTGTTTTCGAATTTTGAAACAAGGGGAAAATACCTTTGGAACCAAAAAGGGCGTTTGAAGAGAGGAGAAAATTTGGGGCCCTCGAGAAAAAGGGGTCGATGCGATTTAAAAACCCAAAAAATGAAAAATTAAACCCGCTTAAGTTGGTAAAGAAAGGAAAAGGTATGAGGTTATTAGGTAGGGTTATTGGGTATGGTGTTTGAGGTATTTAGGTTATTTAGGTATAGGGTTTTGGGGATAGATGGGGGGAAGGACCCCGCCTCGTTTAAATCAGAAGGTGACAAGGAGGTCCTCTGGTTTCCCCCGGGGGTGGGGTCAGAAGGGTGGGGGGGTAAAGGTATGGGAAATAAACTGGTATAACAAGTCCCTATTTCCCTTAAATTGGTAAAACTTTATCCCAAAACGTTTTATAGAAAAGGCGAATGGCTGTGACCCCACTGATTCTGCCTAATGCCCATAAGTTCATGTGTAGGATAAAAATAGGTTTTTGTGCCTTATGAGAGCCGGCCCATCATTTGTTTCCCAATTGGGGTCGATTATATAAAAATAGGGGTGAACTGTTCGCCCGCTGAAACCTGGGGTCCATGTCTTAAAAACGGGCACTATTAAGTGGGCTAAGTTTCAAGGGTTTTCCAAAAATAGAACACGTTGCTTGGGGAAAGTTTTTGGTTACATTCCTCCCCGCAACAACGCAACGCGCTAAAAGCGGCCAAAGGGGGATTGCCGAGGTGCTGTAAGTAGGGAAAGCATCAAAAAATAAAAGGGCACAGCCATGGTCTGGAGTGGGGGAGATAGATCAGCAATACCGTAATGGGAAAAAGGGGGGTTTTCTACTTCGAATATCCTGTATTTCCTCTTATTTTGGGAAAATATCTCTATTAAGGGTGTGTTGAAAAAGTAATTTCCCTCGTTTTCTCAAAGGGGAGACGGGTTTTAAAAAAAGGGGGACTGGGCAAGTCAATATAAACTTGGCTGCGGGCGACTAGGAAAAGGTACCCTTATCACAAAAGATACAAAAGGAGAGCGAGAGAAAACCAGCGAGAGAGGCCTGAGATGGGGAAAAAGAGGAAGAAAAGGGGAGAGGAGGAAGAGAGAGAGGAAAAGAGAGGGGAGAGCCCCCGGAACGATTGCGTGGGATAAGGGAAAGAGTGAGAAAAACGGGATCCAAGGGGGAAAATGAAATTATGAAACAGTCTCGAAATTCAAAGGGTAAAAAAAAAAAAAAAAAAAGGGGGGAGAAATTGGGAAAAAGCAATTGGAAGTATATTAATTTTGAAAAAAGGTAACTGTTTTTTTATCCGATCGCGACTACGCTACGCGTCATAGACCGGATTAGTTTTCCCTCACCCAATTTTAATTCAAAAAAATAGCAAAAATATTTGGGAAACAAGGAATACTTTTCCCTTGTGCAAGCCTCGTCGAATTATTGTAATTCCTGCCCCCCGCGATTTTTTTTTCCCCAAAAAACCAAAAAATTTATAAGTAAGGCAGAAAAATCATCTCTGAGAGCCCGTAAAATCGTAAAAAGAGACCCCTTTTTTCGGGGCGGTGAGATAGGTTTTTTGTCGAGCTGTTTTCCATTTTGTTTTTTCTCGGGGTGGGGTTTTGCTGAAAAAATGCGTATTGAAACCCCTTGGAACTACACCATCTGGGGGGAAAACTCTTGACGGACCGCAGAATTTGGGCTGTTGCCGAAAGGCTATCAGGGTAGAAATGAAAAAAGAGGGGAGAGGGGGTTTTTTCTCTCGGCAGAGGAAATGAAAAGGGGAAGGGGGGCATAAAATGGAGTCCGGAGGAGGTAGAAAAAGGGGAGAAAAAAGGAGAAACGAGAGTTAGAGTAGCTCCCCCGCACTAAGGGAAGGACGAAGATGACCCGATCCTGAGATGTCACTTTAGGGGCCCATCCAAACCTGAAAGGTACTTTAGGATTATCTAATCCGGGGAAGGGACTTGAGGGTGACTCGGATCCAAGAAAGACTCGGGATGATCCCGATCCTTAAGGTGCTTAGCTTTGGGGTGTCCAAATCCTGAGAAAGCTTGGAAAGTCCGATCCAAGAGGAATGAAGGTGATCCAAAACCTAAAAGGGTGAGGAGATCCAACCCTAAAGAACTCGAGGATATCCAGATCCTGATAAGGTGCTTGAGCTGTGGGATCCATCCTGAGAAGGAACTTGAGGGTGTCCGAACATGATACTTGAGGATGTGTCTTCTAAAAAACGAGAATAGGGATTTTCCCGGTCATGGATTTGGGTCGTAGGTACAGGGGGATGACAAAGTTTGTACTACGAAGGGTATCAATCTTCAAAAAAGGAAGAACCCCCAAATGGAAAGGGGGACGGTTCAGGTTTTTTGGATTTGTATCAAAAAGCGAGGCGTAAATTTTAAACCCCGTTTCAGTATAATTTTGGCGCTATCAATTCCCGACCTGTCTTGCTTGCAAGATAGACGGGAAAGCTGGTCCGAGAGGTGAGGGAAAAAAAAAACTTTTTCCGGATGAAAACCCTGAGAGGAACCAAATGAGGCAGTTTCAGAAAAAGAGGGGGTTTCCCAAAAGGGGGAGCTGGGGAAAAGGGGGATCTATTGAAAAAAACATCGAACAAATCAGGGGATGGTGGAAAACCTAAAGTCAAAAAATACTATTCCCGTGAAGGCAGCGGAAGGGGGAATTCCGTGAAACTGGGGAAAAAAATTGGCTGATAGCCCTAGGATGGTTGAAAATGAAAGTCAAACTCCCGCCCAGCGACCCCCGGAGGAAAAATTACCCAATGACGGGGGGAAAAGCGGTAGGGGGCCCCCGGGAGTCAACCAAGTTACAGACACTTTGGGGCCGGGATAATGACTTGCACTTGAAGACTTGGGGAAAAAGTATCGAACTGTGGGATTCGGGGTGGGATGGCGGGAGGCCATGTGGGAAAAAGTTGGGGGAACTTTTTCCTAACCGAATGGATCAAACTAAAAGGGGGATCTGGGTTTTAAATCAACCCGATTTTTTAGGGTGGGAACCAAAGAAACATCTGGGGGTGACTGACCCTGAAGACGAAAAAGGATAGAAAAGAGCCCTTTTTTTAGAGTAATCCAGACATGTCAATTCTTGTTGGGAAAAAAAAGGGGCACTCGGTGAACGGGGGAAAAAATATGACGTGGGGATCCCAAAAGGGGGGTTTATGAATCTCGTGGAAAGATGGAATAGAATGATGAGGTGGAAACAAAAGATATAGAGGAAAGCGTAACTTTTTCTGGGAAAGCGGGTACCTCAAAGCCTCCCCCCAAAAGAGTGGGTAATAAAAACGGCATAACACAGCCCTGACTCCCCGAATTGAGCTAACGAAAAGGGAAAAAGAGAGTGAAATTGAAAAATTTTCGGTTAAAGGGGTGTTTGTCAAAAACGAATTTTATTAGTTGTTGTTTTAGAACTCTGGCCATTTTATCTCTTGACACACAAAGACATACCTTTTTTGGGATCCGAGAAAAAGGGGGAGTGAAGCTGGAAAAAAAGGGTCCACTCCCCAGGTCCGGGGGCCTGGGGCCCGGTGGGGAGGCCAACGTATAGAGGCAACCCCTTGGAAAAGGGGATTGGGCGTGACTGAAAAAACGACTAAAGAAATTAAAAGGCACTACCATCGAAGGGGGAAAACGGGGTTGGAACGTGTAGAAGTCGAAAGACAACGGCTCGGTAAGTCGGAAAAACGAAATTGGAAGCGGTGGAAGTTCAAAAAAATGAGGGTCATCGGGACATGATTTCTGAAGAGTCCTCAGGAGAGGCCAGTCCAATGTGATGGGAAATGGACAAAGGGCCTGAAGACGATCAGGTGGTCAATGGGAATTATGGATCCAAAGATGACGGCGATTCAGGACCGATTGATAGTAACCAGCGAGAGAAAAAAAAAAGAACACCAATGTATCGCTCAACTGCTCCCAAAAGACGAGGAAAGTCAGGAGATGCTAGAAGAGATCAAGGGGTAGCATTATCAGCGGAAAGATGCAGTTAGGAAAAGTTCTCGACGGCTAGAGACGCGGATACACAGGTGGACTCGATGGAACTAAAGGGCCCTGACAAGAACGTCTTTATTTCGTCAACAAAACAACGAATTCGGCAATGTTTTTTTCAGAACTTACTAATGAGACATGGATGCTCGTGATTGGGGGGACCTGTGGAGGGAAATAATCCACTCGGGGGGGAAAAATACTCCCAAAGACTGCCCCACTGATTCAAACGCAAACACGGGTGGTGAAATTTCCCTCTGGTATAAAAAAAGACCTAATCGGGGGAGAAGAAAAATACCGGACTATTGCTGTAAAATCAAACAATTGGGTCTAAGCAAGAAGAACCAAGCAGCACGTGAGGACTTGGCCAACCCCAATGAACGTGGCTGACCCCAAAAACTAACCAAGGGGTAGCAACCTCCGGGAAAAAGGCTGCAAAAAGGAAATTTTCAGTTCCTAGATGAACCTGGGGGTGCGATCTAGTGAAACGGGTATCCTGATGGAGTGGAGTAAATCCAACGCGGGGGAAAATACTCCAGGGGATGGGGTACCCCAACCAAACGGGGGTACAACGGACGAGCAAGTAACTTTTTTCCTTTCCCTGAAAGATGGATAATGGAAAAAAAATAACCGAGCTATGCCGTTGATCGGAACCCCCTCCCGAAAAAACGATGCTTCAGAAAATGGGCCAATGTCGGGCCCTGGAACCTTGGGGTTCGAAAGCAAAACCGGGTGCTTGTCGAGTAACTCAGTTCCAGCGTGCGGCGATGCAGGAGGGAAACCCTGAGTACCCGCTAATAACGCGGGGGGAAAACTGTCTTTTCCGAAAGCGAGGCAAAACCGGTGTGAAAAGACGCTTAATGCCCTAAAACGGCTCGGGATAAAACACAAGGTACAAAGCTTGGTTCCTCGAAAAGACCAAAAGGGGTCAAAAATACCAGAAAACGTCACTAGAAATACTCGGTACCCCCCGGAAATGGGGCCAAAACCCCCCAAAACGGGGTTTAAAAATGGGGCCAATCAATTTCCAAGAGGGCTGAGGGAAACCCTAGGACGAGGAGGAAACCCTAGGAGACCCCCGCTGAGGACACCGCGGGACCCTGGACACCGCCCCGCTGAATTTCCCCTCAACAGGGGTGTCTTTACAGTGGCTTTGAGACTCGCGAGAAGGACATTTGGGGTTCATATAGTACATTTTAAAAACTCGCTGAGAAAGGAACTGTGTGTAGTTGAGTGTGTTTGTTTGTGAAAAGCAATTGAAAGATATGTAATGTGTGAATTTTAGGAAAATTCGCGACCAAAGGATAAAAGCGGGGGGGAAAAGCGGCAAAGGAAAGCAGACCAGGAAACCCAAATTTTTAAAAAAGTAATACGGGGCAACCGGGGGAAAACAGAAAGAAGCCCGAAAAAAAAAAAAAAGAAAAAGGGAAATCAAAAAACAAGGTTCTCCCCTGGAGGAGCATAGTGCAGGGGTTTTTAGTTCCTCAGTTTTGGTGGAGGCAGGAGGACCAAAACAGTCACGACGGAGGGGGTGACAAGTTTTGACGCAATTCTGAAAAGGGGTGATTGGTTTTGGGCGTGCCCCCCTTTGTCAAAATTCTATGAAAAAAAAATGGAATTGAGGGACCCTAACTGAACAAACGCTTTTCCCGGCGTCCCAAAACGGATAAAACTCCGTTCCAACCCCAAAGAGAGAAAAGCTTGGGAAAAATCGACCGTCCCCTTTCGGTGGGGAGTCGTTCCAGGGTGGGGAGTCCTTTCCAGGGGGGAGGGAGTCCGCCCGGGTTGGGAGTCCTTT
>CM035350.1:5615679-5643179 GCA_020137815.1 Hormiphora californensis
ATTCACATAACGACCAAGTTTCATATCGATTGGATAAGATTTTGGGTGGCTACGGTGAAAAATATCGTATTTTTGGCATTTTTAACTTCCCCGACGCGATTTACGACCCTTAAACATTGAGTTACGGGAAATCGCTATCAAGTAAAATGAAGTTCAAACGATTCTCTTTCCCCATTATTGCGTTAGTTTTTTGATTTAGAGCCGTTTTCAGGGTCTTAAAAGCGTTTGAAAAATGTAAGTCTTTTTGTCGCAATGACGTCACCCCGTGACGTCACTGCTGTAAAGATCGGATCAAAAATCTGAGCCCGTACTTACATCCGCCTTGGTCCAAGGTACCAGTGTACAAATTTTCAGGGGTCTAGCTCAAAAACTGTGGGAGGAGTTTGAAAAACCAATTAACGGACAGACTGACTAACATTATGGAATTTATTATATGGATTCCTTATTTTTTCATTTGGCCGATTTATACCACCATACCCCTCTCTCGAATGTATGTAATAACACAAAATGTAATGACACATAAAAAATACGTTCTTTTTGGTTTTACAAATTCCAGATAGAGAAAATTCCATTTAACATTTTACTTATACTGTCACACACACACACACACACACACACACACACACACACACACACACACACACACACACACACACACACACACACACACACACACACACACTCACTTACACACTCACACACACTCACTCACACACACTCACTCACACACTCTCACACTCACTCACTCACACACACACACACACTCACTCACACACACTCACTCACACTCTCTCTCACACACTCTCTTACTCACACAGTACGCTGTCACACCCTGACATCAATAATACAATTTCCCGGGCTGTGTGAGTTACACACATTGGTATAAAATCTCAACCCTACTTTAAAAAAACACAAAACCACTGTCCTTGTCATATCACACATGACAACACACCGTTTAATTCAATCTGTTTAGTTTCAATTCAGTCTGTTTATACGGTCACCGCCTGTTGGCTGACAACATCACTCTGTTTCTCTCGGTGTTTCTGGATGGGAGGACTCTGTCCCTCGACACTCTCTCGCGTTACCACAACTTCACAAATATCAGATCCGGGCACATCAAACATGATATCTGTTAGTGTGGTCTCTAGAATGCTCCTCAAACCCCTGGCACCTGGGAAAAAGGGGGTTTAGGGACCTGGGAAGAATGGGGTTTAGGGACTGGGAAGAATGGGGTTTAGGCACCTGGGAAAAGGGGGGGGGGGTTAGGGACTGGGAAGAAGGGGGTTTAGGGACCTGGGAAGAAGGGGGTTTAGGGACCTGGGAACGGGGGGGGGTTCAGGATAAATGGTTCGGACGTATATGCCACTTAAGGGTACGCTAACCAAAATTTTTTTTCGAGTGCAGGGAAATCTCTCACCGCAGGGTTGTAGGCCATGCCAAGGAGACCTCAAATATGCAATTTTAGCCCTCAAGTCGAATTCATATTTTTGCTACAGCCGTTTTAAAATCGTCTTGAAAATTTCTGAAAAGACGTTTTTGACACCTTAAAAATACATTTTCAGGGCTAGAAGCTTAAAATTATGGGGATTTGAAGGGGATAGGAAGGTTTATCGACACAAAAATTTTTATTAAAATCGGTGATGATTTTCGGTCGTGAGATTGATTTACTTTTTTCCCTCTTAAAGGCCCTATTTAGCAAAGTTCCGAAAGTTTGTGAAGGCTGTAAATTGGTGAAAAGTTGCGTCTAACGATTATCTAAGTGGCCATAAATTTTTGGCGTGTCCTTATTTGAGACAAGTTGTACAGAGCTTTTTTTGTGAAAGCCGTTTTTTTAGAAATAAAGAAATAGCCTGTATCTCAAAAACGACTGATTTTAGAGACCTGAGAACAAGCTTAAACGATTCAGAAGGTCCGATTTTGGGGGGGTCTTCTGAGAGACATTTTTCTCCTACTTCAACGGTTTTTGCTGTAATTGCGAAAAAGGATTTAGCAAGAAGGTGGAAAAGCAGCACGAAGCAGGCTGTCGGAACTCCTCTTTTGCCCTCTTCAAAGGATTTGTTTTTCGCAATTACAGCGAAAACCGTTGAAGTAGGAGAAAAATGTCTCTCAGAAGACCCCCCCAAAATCGGACCTTCTGAATCGTTTAAGCTTGGTCTCAGGTCTCTAAAATTAGTCGTTTTTGAGATACCGGCTATTTCTTTATTTCTAAAAAAACGGCTTTCACAAAAAAAGCTCTGTACAACTTGTCTCAAATAAGGACACGCCAAAAATTTGTGGCCACTTAGATAATCGTTAGACGCAACTTTTCACCAATTTACAGCCTTCACAAACTTTCGGAACTTTGCTAAATAGGGCCTTTAAGAGGGAAAAAAGTAAATCAATCTCACGACCGAAAATCATCACCGATTTCAATAAAAATTTTTGTGTCGATAAACCTTCCTATCCCCTTCAAATCCCCAAAATTTTAAGCTTCTAGCCCTGAAAATGTATTTTTAGGGTATCAAAAACGTCTTTTCAGAAATTTTCAAGACGATTTTAAAACGGCTGTAGCAAAAATATGAATTCGACTTGAGGGCTAAAATTGCATATTTGAGGTCTCCTTGGCATGGCCTACAACCCTGCGGTGAGAGATTTCCCTGCACTCGAAAAAAAATTTTGGTTAGCGTACCCTTAAGGGGGTGGGTGTTTTTTCAAACTTGCCACTTAGTGTTTTTCGCTAAATGGTCATTTTTTGGCCAGATTTGGTCAATTTTCGGCCAAATTTGGTCAATTTTCGGTAAAAATTGGGATTCTTCGAGGTGGACCTGAAAAATTTTCAAATTTCAATTTTCTCGCGCGCGAAAATTTTTTCTGGAAATTTTTTGGTTTTGGTCCCAGAAAACAGCCTAAATTTTGCCATTTTTTGGGCAAAAAAGCTAGTTTTTCGGTAAATTTTGGGGGTTTAGGGGTCTATTTGGGGTTTGACCACTAAAAAAAACTGATTAAGTGGTCAATTTTAGGGGGTGGGGGGGTCCTTTTGGATTTTGACCACTTAAGCAATTTTTAGGCATATACGTCCGACCACTTAATCCTGAACCCCCCCCCGCTGGGAAGAAGGTGGTTTAGGGACTGGGAAGTAGGGGTTTAGGGACTGGGAAGGAGGGGGTTTAGGGACTGGGAAGAAGGGGGTTTAGGGACTGGGAAGGAGGGGGTTTAGGGACTGGGAAGGAGGGGGTTTAGGGACTGGGAAGAAGGGGGTTTAGGGACTGGGAAGAATGGGGTTTAGGGACCTGGGAAGAAGGGGGTTTAGGGACCTGGGAAGAAGGGGGTTTAGGGACCTGGGAAGAATGGGGTTTAGGGACCTGGGAAGAAGGGGGTTTAGGGACTGGGAAGAAGGGGGTTTAGGGACTGGGAAGAAGGGGGTTTAGGGACTGGTAAGAAGGGGGTTTAGGGACTGGGAAGAAGGGGGTTAGGGACCTGAGAAGAATGGGGTTTAGGGACCTGGGAAGAATGGGGTTTAGGGACCTGGGAAAAAGGGGGGTTAGGGACCTGAGAAGAAGGGGGTTTAGGGACTGGGAAGAAGGGGGTTTAGGGACTGGGAAGAAGGGGGTTTAGGGACTGGTAAGAAGGGGGTTTAGGGACTGGGAAGAAGGGGGTTAGGGACCTGAGAAGAATGGGGTTTAGGGACCTGGGAAGAAGGGGGTTAGGGACCTGAGAAGAATGGGGTTTAGGGACCTGGGAAGAAGGGTGTTTAGGAATCTGGGAAGAAGGGTGTTTAGGGACCTGTGAAGAAGGTGGTTTAGGGACCTGTGAAGAAGGGGGTTTAGGGACCTGAGAAGAATGTGGTTTAGGGAACTGGGAAGAAGGGAGTTTGGGGACTTGGGAAGAATGGGGTTTAGGGACCTGGGAAGAATGGGGTTTAGGGACCTGAGAAGAATGTGGTTTAGGGACCTGGGAAGAAGGGAGTTTGGGGACCTGGGAAGAATGGGGACCGGCAGATATTCAGTTAATACACACTTTTTCCCGTAGACTTTACCCCACTACGGGCCCTAGTGGGGGGAACTCGGAACACCCTGTACCTGGAACTCACCTGTTCTCTTCTGTATAGCGAGGTCAGCTATAGCGTTGAGTGAGTCATCTGTGAACGTTAGCGTACACTCATCCAGCTCCAATAAGTACTTGTATTGAGCGATGATGGAGTTTTTAGGTTTAGTTAGAATCGTGACCAATGCCTCCCGATCTGAATAAAAGTATGTTAACATGTCAGCAGCTGTGCTGACCAACCTGTCACTAGGTTTGAAATTAAATTTTTATGCAGCACTGTGGAAACAGGCAGGGCTTTGAAATGGGTGGTAACCCTCATGTACCCACTAAAGTCTGATTTTTTGGGGTGACAACTTAAAAATTTCCGACTTTACCCACACCTATAATACTAGGGAGAAGTATCACAAAGTTTGAGCGGGGTTGAGCTTACCCAGCGACATGAGAGGAACTGCTACGGGCATTCTGCCAACGAATTCTGGAATAATTCCAAAATTGACCAAGTCCTCTGCGTCAATATCCCGCAAAAATTTATCGTTTATTTTTAACTGATCTTGGAATGAAGTTTTCTTGTCGTTAAGAGCGGCATCGTCACCACTCACTACACTTCCAAATCCAATTGTTTTCTTAATTTTCCGGGATCTGAAACATTTTAAAGTTTTACTGGAAATAAAAGAACAATCAGCTACGGCCCATATGAAATTATTGTCTCACAAAAGACAGCCCTCTTACTGCAGTCACATAGTATGAAAGATATACCAAATCGACCCTTCCATACCTGACAATTTTCTCAATTCCTCCAAAGGCACCGGATGCAATAAACAATATATTTGTTGTGTCAACTTGAACGGGATCAGAGCGGAGTTTTCGAGAGGGTATAAGTCGCTCTGGGATTGTGACTAGTGTGCCCTCGAGGAGTTTTAGCAGGGCTTGTTGGACTCCCTCCCCTGAGACATCCCTGACACTTGTCTCCTTTGATCGCATCGAGATTTTATCAACCTGGGGGGGGGGGTACTCAAAGTATGTACAACTAAACATGCTAGAAACAGGGAGGGAACAGGGGGATTGTTTTCATTTACATGATGTTATTCTACACTGTGCACTGTGTCAACAAAAGTTTGTATTCAAACCAATAGCATGACAACTGCAGGGCAGTTTTAGATAAGATTTGAAACATTTATAGATAATAACTCTAAAATTCAGACGTCCACAGGCAGATGGGTATCAAATTACTGGCAACGCTTAGTTTAGCCGTCATGTTATCTATAAATAGACACATGGCTAATTTCTTATACTCCGTGTAAACCGGCTAAAAGAGAATTCTTTCATAATTACATATTCGAAGACATTATTTATATCCGCTCGCGGTCGAGCTTCTCTATCTCATACACTTTTCTCCTCTTTTTCTCTCTCACTTTCTCTCTCCTCCATACTTGATTTACACACACTACCGGCTCTGACCTAATAATATCCTCCCGGAAACACAAGTTACACGAGCACTGCTGTATGTATCGGACTACTAAAACAGTCAACTAAACCATTCTACTCAGCTGCAGCTGTATTCACTATTATTTCTCACTATCGAATGTTACTCTTTTCTTACCTCATCCAAAAATACAATTCCTTTCTGGCACTTTTCCAAGTTAAAATCGGAGGCAATGAGAAGTTTAGCGACGATCGACTCAACGTCCTCACCAACGTAGCCCGCTTGAGTTAGGGAGGTACAATCGCATATGGTCATGGGCACTTTGAGGCATTCTGCAACCGACTGAGCGAGGAGCGTCTTTCCAGTTCCTGATAATGGGAGAGAAATTCAATGAAACAGTTTATAACTTTCTCTCTCTCTCTCTCTCTTGTTCGTATTCCAGGAATATAAGGCGTATGCTTGATAAAAATCACATGCACGCATAATGCCCCCATAATGCTATAACCTCTCTCCCATCACTACCCTCCCAAATACCTGTAGGACCGAGTAGGAGGACATTAGTTTTATCCATTTTGGAGACACCACTCAGCCTCTTCTCTTCTGATAAGTTAACTTCAATCCTCCGGTAATGATTATAGATTGCCACTGATAGGACCTTCTTGGCGTGCTCTTGACCAATAACAAACTCATTGAGATAACTGAAAATCTCTTTGGGCGTGGGTAGAACTTGTTCCTCTTGAGGTGGTGCTTGGTTCACGTGACTGAGGGAATTCTAATTAGTATTGTGAGGACTGAGGTCTCTCCCTCTAGTTACTCTCTTGTAAAGCACCAGTAATTCTTACCTGGACTCTACTCGGATGTTGTCGTTCATGATATCAATATCGAGCACAAAGAAATACTCGCAGTGCTGACATTTGAAGAAACGAGGTGAAGTTGGCCCATTTTTCAGGTTGTTTAGCACCCCTCCGCATTTAGGGCATCTGCAGTTGTTAGAATCACTGGTACTGTCTGAGGACTGAGAAGGGGATATATAATAAGTAATAACTAAAACTGTTAGTCTAACAGCTGTATAGTTTTAACTAAACGTTTCAAGATAAACTATTATTTTGACTTACAAATCGAGTTTGAAGGGCTAAAGGCGGGGTAGGTAAGGTCTGACGAGTGCATGTGTAATGTCGCTGACAGCACTGCCCATTTCTAATAGAACCCAGACATCTGAGTGCTCTAATAGATCTGGTACTGACTAAACTAAACATTACTGACCATCCCCTATAAGAAAAGTGTCAGACATACTGGGAAAAAAGAAGAAGGAGCCCTGCGTGTGAACTGATTTTTTATTATTATTCAATGGTCAATGGGTAGAATTCAGTCTGAAAACAAAAAAAGTCTGAAAACTAAGAATTCAACTTGATAGCCGTTGGGGAAGTGGGAGCTTCTGGCCTAGTGCACGCATCAATATCAATATCAATTACAACATTTATAACAGAGTCAATATAGATTAAAAATATATACGACCCTACCCGCTCTTACACTTACATACATATAAAATTATATGTATGCTTTTAGGCTGAAAGGCCAACAGGCTTCAGCAGTTACCTAAAGCGGGCTTACTAAACTAGAGTAACAGTGTATAAGAAAAATATTATCCAACTTGGATTATATTGTTTTTAATATAGTACTTTCCACTCGGGTCTTCTAAGCGGAGTTTTTTCATCGTGTTTATAAGAGTTTTTCGCTCTCTAATTTGAATCGGGGTTAAATCAGGTGACAGGTAAACAGCTGAAAAATGTTCCGAGTTCTTGAGCTGTCGTGATTTTTTCAGCAGAGCCAAAAGTGTTGCTCGCCTTTCAAAAGAAACCAAAATTGGCCGAGGGCCCTTCTCGTTTCTCTCGCCGATACGTTTCATTGAGTTAACTTTTGGTTTTTCGTTCAACTCGGCAAACACACCATCAACACTATTCCTAGTCAGGCGGTCAGTTGTTTCTGGTATACCGAAAATAACAAGGTTTTTCTCCCTGTCGGACGATGGTGTGGAAGCAGGATCTTGAGAAGACTTTCTCACCACCGGAGAGACTGCGGCACAGTTTTGAGCCAGTACAGTAGAGTAGGCTTTCACCTTCTGCACTGAAGTTTTTACGGAACTCAGTTGCTCCTTTTGGGCGTTAATAACGGTTTGTTGTAGCTCAATCACATTGACACGGTGGCGGTCAAGTTCTTCCTTGCACTTTCGTAACTCCTCCTCGAGTTTCCTCGTACTAACAATCTCATCAAGGCTGTGCATTGCACATTTGAGAAGTTTTACACTGGACAAAAACGTTTTACATGTGGCGTCAATTATTTCCTCTTTAGATAAGTTCTTGAGAGAATGTCTAAAATAGGTGTTTATATCTTTATAAACTGTACCAGCACTATCAGGGGTCAGTTTTGACTCAGGAAAATGTTTGAAAAAGTTGTAGCTATCTGTTACCAGCTGAGGTTCAACATTCATCTCTTCCGAGGTTCCCGCGTATTCCAATCTCATGATCTCCGAAACATAGTCATTCACTGATTTTATCAATCGTTCATTCGTAGGGTTATCGCCCTCGTTGTCGTTCGTTCCCATCACTACCTAGAGGCTCACGCCTCAAATTAATTTGTTTAAAGTAGTGTTGAAAAGTTTGATCCCTGTGCGATTGAAGAAGAGATGGTAGCCCTGAAAAAGTGTAAAACTCCAAAGTAGGTGCCATGGGCGTTGCAAAAAAGACTCTTTTTGGAAATTTTAGTTTCAAAATTTTTATGATTCTGGATCATAAAAATTCTGAAACTAAAATTTCCAAAAAGTGCACGAAATTCATTTTCTGAATTTATCTTTTTTATTTGCATTTTATTTGATTTACAGCTGAACACCATTTATTTTCCTCTAGACTGAAAGACCATCTCTGGAAAGCCTTACACGACATAACTTAATTCGCTGCTGTGGTGTGGGCCCCTTTCTCTTCTTTTATCTTTACAGTAACTGTCCTTCTTCCGCACATAGCTTACATTGTACTCAAATTGAAGGTTTGGAGTGGTGTTGAACAGTTTGAAACAAGATGGTGGACCCGCACCACAGATGTGAATTATAACTGATCTTAACATCTACCCAACAGTCGACATGACGTTAAATTCGGGGTATGGTTCATGGGGGAGGGAGGTAGGGGATTGGGAATCAAGGGTAAGTATTAAGTATAATTGTTATTATTAATGAGTGAAATAAATTTAGCTTACAACTAGTATAAGAGTGTGTTTTAGCCTTATAGCTACTTTTTTTTAAATATTTTTAAATGAGGTTTTTAAGACGTAAGCACTCGCGCCATAGGCTGCTAAACTATTAGTAAGAGTCAGTCGGGTATTTATTTAATGTGCAATTTGTACGTTTATATAATATCCTTTCAAATCATTTGTGTGCGCGCGCGGCCCGGTTTAACAACCTACCGCGCGGCAAGCAATAGCGGTCAACTTTACAATTTCTGGCCGCTGAAGGCCTGACGCAAGAATTGAGTACAAAATAAGTAATATGAATTTGTTAGACATGAAATTAAATTACTGATAATAAATATGTACATTAATTTCAACACATGGAATAAATTTTAAGTCAAATGTGTCCAGCAGTAATTTTGGTTCGAAATTCAAATGTCCGAAATCGAATTGGAAAAGTAGTAGAACTCGGCTGTGTGGTAGCGGTTTCAAGATATTTGTGAAGAATTAATAAACTTTTTGGAACACTTTTACGAACACTGAGGGATGAACCCATGATCACGCAGCACCTGTCATTTCCGCCACCGTAGAGTTGCAGACCTCAGCACAGTGTTCTAGGTCTGGGTCCTCGGGAACATTCTTTATTATCTTCATCACTAGACCTGCGGGGTTTAGGAGAATTATATTGGTGAAAGTGGAACTGCAAAACTTTGATTTTATATGGTATGGCTGTCAGTACTAGGATCATGTGATCGATCACATGGTTTAAGGGTCACCACACACCAACGTTAAAATTAAAATTAAAATTTGACGTTTTTGGGCATAACTCTGCCATTTCTTGGCAAAATTGCTTCATTTTGGGCTGGTTGGAAAGAGGGCATCGAGCCCGTTCTGAAGAGCTCAAGAAACTTGAAATCAACGCAAAGTGCGCGGCGTTAAGGCACATAATGTGCGCGTTAAAATTTTAAAATTTTAACGCACACATTTTGCACTGTAACGCCGCACACTTTGCGCGGATTTCAAGTTTCTTGGGCTGTTCAGAACTGGCTCGATGCCCTCTTTTCAACAAGCCCAAAATGAAGCAATTTTATCAAGAAATGGCAGAGTTATGACCAAAAACGTCAAATTTTAATTTTAATTTTAACGTTGGTGTGTGGTGACCCATAGGATGCGGCCTTACCTGTGAAACCAAGTATAAAGAAAAGACACCCAAATGTTAGTTGAAGAATGGCTGCAACCTTTCCCCCGTGGACAGTAGCTCCATTAGGATCGAGTTTTAGGTACAAGGCAGGAGGGAATATGAAGGCATAGGGTATAGCTGCCATTATTCCAGCTATCTGTAGAAGGAGAGTTGTTATTATAGAATCATTATGAATAATTAATGATATAGTCTTGAAGTTGATGTTATTGATTTCTCTGAGAGAATTGTGGTGTGTTTTTAAATTTTTCCCCAGTAAAGTAAAAAATTGTGGTTGTTTCACTCTAATTCCCAAATCACTCTCCTCTAAAAAAGACCAATGATCGGTTGCCATGGAGATGACTTTTAAAAAGCGCAAAATACCCCTGTAATTATAGCATCCCGCTTTCAGGGCTCCCGACCACGAAAATGTAGATTGTTTTCTGGGGGGGTACATTTTGGGTAGAATTTCAAAAACCCATTTATATTATTGGGAATTCTTCAGGCCAATGCTCTGCCCCCAGGTTCTCCGTGCCCCGATTTAAAGAAAAGAATTTTGGCGGCCAAGCTCGACAATTTGAACTTACTCAGGGCCGAAAAAACCCTCCAGGGAAGGTCGAAGACTCCAATAAAAAGGGCCAATCGGAAAAGTTAGCTAAAATCGCGGGAAACAAAATTTTTTAAGTTTTCCCCTAACAGGGAAAGAGGAGGGGGTCGGGTAGGCCTGCATTGCAAAAAAATCTCAGATTGGATTCAGAGCGAGTAATGGGGGGATTTCATTTTTTGATTGCGATCAAATGGTTTCTAAAGTTCCCTGGCTTCCTATATTTTGACAATAAAAAGCCAAGGAAATCTAGAAACCCATTTGATCGACAAAACAAATAAGCTTTTTTTCTGAAAACCCCAATCTCAGGGGAAATCCTTTTCATAAAATATTGGGTGAGGCCGGTTTTAATTTTGATACTGTCAAAACTCCCATTCAATAAAGGCATCTCCCTTAAAGAACCTTGGGCAGCTTGACTTTTAAAAGATTTGTAAAAAATTTTTTAATCTAAACATGTACTTTTCCCCCAACTTTTGATCTGTAAAATGACTACCCCGATCCAAAAATGCTCATAAAAGGGGCAGCATGGGAATACTGCTCCCAAAACCCCCTTGTTGTATTCCCCCCCTGTCTTCTCGGGAAGGGGGGTTTTATTAAGGAAACGTTTGGTGCAAACCTACCTGGGGGGGGGGGGGTGATTTTGGGGGGGGGGGGGGGTGCCCCTACCTGGGGGAGGGAGGGGGGAAAAGTGGGGGGGGGGGGGACACCTCGCTGGGGGAGGGTAGAGGGAAGGGGTGAATTTTGGGGGAAGCATATGCTGGAAAATGTACATTTCTAACTATTGGGTGTGACTATATGGATTCTCATTTTTTTGAACATTTAAACCCTAAAGGGCGATTAATTTTTTTGACTCACATTTGGTGGAAAGCAAATTCGGTGGAACCCCCTATTTGGACCCCGACACGATTCCGTTCAAGGGGGAAAACTCGCAAAAAGGGGAAAATGCCCATATCGGCCCGCCCTTTTTCCTGTATTTTCAGCCTGTCCCCAAAAACATAAATCCTCTTAGAATAGGATAGAGACAATCTGGGCACAAAATGATCAGCGCCCTCGCATTATGGGGGTAGGGGCTGGGAAATTTAAATCTCTATCTCATCTGGTTAAAAAGATAATTTGGATAATTAGGTTTGGCAAACCCTTTTTTTTGGGTATATGGCTATACCACTTTGGGAAAGGTTTAGAGACTTTTTACTGGGGGGGGGGGGCCCATTTTTTAGGGAATACCAAGTTAGGGGGGGCGACGTCGACTTTTAAAAACTCTATCTCCAAACCCTTTAAAACCCTTTTGGGCCCAAAAATGCAAATGGGCTTTTTTTTTAAAAAAACCGTTTTTCGCCATTTTGAGCTCGATTTAGCCCAAAAACGGGTAAAAGGTGGGGAAAGGGTTAAAATCACTCGACCCCCCCTAACTTGGGTATTGCCTACAAAGGCCCGTGAAAAATCTCAAACCATTCCCAATGGCTATAGCCAAAGCCAAAAAAAGGGTTTTGCCAAACCCAATTATCCAAATTTTCTATTAACCCGATTGAAGAGACTTAACCATACCTCCCCCACTAATCGAGGGGGCTGATCACTTTGTGCCCTCAATTTTTTCTCTACTCCTATTTTAAAAGGATTTATGTTTTTTTGGGTCAGGGTGAAAATACAGTAAAGGGCGTGGCCGATTTGGGGTTTTTTCCCTAGATAATGTACAATTGTGGTTGTTTCTATTCTACCAAATCATCCTACCTCTAAAAGAAGACCAAGTCGATCGGTTGCCATGGAGATGACTGTTACAGCGCTGACAATAGCCACTGTAATTATAGCATGCCGCGTTTCAGAGGGCTCCCGACCAGCGAAAAATGTAGATTGTATTATCTGGGGAGGTGTACATTATGGGTAGACATTTCAAGAACCATTTATATTATTGGAATTCTGTCAGGCCAATGCTCTGACCACGGTTCTCGCGTGCTCCGTATTTGAAAGAAATGAGAATTATATGGTCAGGCCAATGCTCTGACAATTTGAACTTACATCACGGCAGACAAAACACTCCAGAGGGAAGGTCGTAACGACTCCAATAATGAAGGCCAATCGAGCAAAGTTAGCTAGAATATCGCAGGAACAGAAGTTCTTTAAGATGTTACCTAACATGGAGAGAGAGGACGGGGTCAGGGTAGTGCCTGCATTGACACATCTCATGATTGGATTCAGAGCGAGATAATAGGGGGATTTCATTATTTGATTGTCGATCAAATGGGTTTCTAGAGTTGACTTCCTATCTGTCCTAGAGTTGGCTTCTATTCCTATATCTGACAGTTAAGAAGCCAAGGAACTCTAGAAACCCATTTGATCGACAATCAAATAATGCTTCTTTGAAACTCTCAATCTCATGGGAAATGCCTTGTCATAACTATTAGGGTGAGGCCGGTTCTAATTCATGATAGCTGTCAATAGCTCCCATTCAATAGAGAGGCATCTCCTGATAACGAATCCTCCCCCTTGGGCAGCTTGACTTTAATAGATTTAATAATACGATTAATCTAAACGATGATATCTTACCCACTACTTGATCTGTAAAGATGACATATCCACAGATACCAAATATGCTCATAAAGGTGCATGCAATGGCAATACTGCTCCACACCACCTTGTTGTAGTTCTCCTCTGTCTTCTCGGCAAGGGAGTTCATTATCAGGAAACTGTTGTGGTGACACACATACGCTGGGAGAGGGGATCAGGGGGTGAATTGTGGGAGAGGGGAGGGGGTGACACACATACGCTGGGAGAGAGGGGAGGGAGTGAAAAGTGGGAGAGACACATGTTGGGAAAATGTACATTTAACTGACTATTGGAGTGTGACTATATGGATGTCGTCATTTTATTCAACATTGACCCTATTATAGTTACAGTATTATTAGTTTCCACATGAGGCAATGTGTTACATCATGACATAGGTCATGTTACATGATGTTACATCATAACTCCCTTCAAGCTCGATACATTGAACCGTTACCGCTCCCCTTCTTCTCCTTATAGAGGATATATCCATACCAATTGATGGTGTCTAGATGGCTCCTATATCCCTTGTACTCCCCAACTTACCAAATAGAATAATTCCCCAGCTTTCAATCACATAATTTCCGAGGCCCCAGCTGGCAGGTCCGGTATGGTGGGGCTGGGTCACCGCTTTGTACATCACCATAATCACCAGATACAACACGGAAATAACAGAGAGCATGGACACGGCGCTCAGGGATTTAATAAACTTGAAGTAGGAGAGGGGTAGAGCCATACAGAGTGTCGCCATCACTAGGAGGAGCCTCCTGTCTGATAACACGGAGTCGATTGCTGTGAGAGAGAGGAGAGGGGTGTTAGTGGGGGTACAGCTGTAACTAGATCGAGAGGAGAGGGGTTTTAGTGGGGGTACAGGTAACTACAGGGTGTCCCATATACTCTCCGGGTCGGTTGGCGAGCTGTCACACAAAAACGGTGATAGTTGTGTGAAAACTAACTACGGGAGTGTGCTGGATTAATTCCTTCCTAACTGATTGCTTTGTTTTAAATTTAAATTTCAAAGGTATAGAGGGGTGTTAGTGAGAATAACAGTTTTTTATCGTCCCCGTGCTAACATTTGTCACTCCCTGTTACACACCATGTATCCTGGCCATGTATGTGCCACGGTTTGACAGATGTTATTTTCACAGCCACCTGTTTGACCCCGGTAGTGAGGTCCGGAATACTGCCTTTAGGTACCCAATCACTGGGTAACAGTTATAGTGCCTATAGTTGTTGAGTAAGGTCTCACCCCTTATTCAACAAAGTGTTAGTGGGTGCATTTAGGTGGTTCACGCTTCACGAGCTATAAACTATATCTGCAGTAGAGCCCCCTACGCGTGATACCTTCATGTTAGCAGCTGGTAAGAGGGAGCTGCTTATACCAAGGTGGGATACACGAGTTGGCACGTGAAAAGGAGCATCTTATTATATGGGTACTCCCTTATAACTGTATCAGACAATGGGGGTCAATCAATAGAGAAATGATGTGGCAATACCTTGGTCACACAACACAATTGCTCATAGAGAGTTCTGTGTGCTTATAATAGCTAGGCGATGACCACTATTATAGACAGAGTGCCATTGTTTAGCATACTAAATATACTGGACAGCTTGACATCGGTTTATTTGGGTCACAGTGGTTCTTAGGTTCTATTCTCGATTGACTCGGTCAATCGAGAATATAGAACCTAAGAACCATTTTTAGCATTTGTGGGATCTCCAGTTATTAGATTTACAATTATTACATGTGTTACAGAACTAACCTATAGCATTCACGATGGTGCTGAGATTATCAGAGATGATGACCTGATAGGACACCATGGCCAGGAAAGGGAACGAGAACTGCATTACACTAAGAATTGCCACATAGGGTTGGCCAAATGTGCATGATACGACTTCCTGGTAACTCGTCTGCTTGGTCCACTGCGCCGTTTTGAAAAGGAGCAGCAGGGTGTACCCAGAGAGAGCCCCAATGAGGAACAGAGAGAGGATACCAAACACAGGACCACACTCCTTCAGCGCGTACGGGATAGCTGAAATGGGAGGTGAAGTTATAGTGTGGCGTATCAAGGCAGGTATACGGTATTAAAATCAACACTTGTATATACCCAGCTCTCTACCCCTGATCTCTAGTCTCTACCCCCTCTCTCACTACTAACCGATGATTCCAGCGCCTACTATGGCATTTATGAAGTTCATGATGGCCCCCAAGGCTGAAGAGGAAGATTCCTCCCCGTTCTCCGGACTGAAAGCACTCTCCTGGTCTGGGGTCGCTTCCAGGGTTTCATACTTGGGCTGAACGGGGAGAGGGGGGTGTCATCTAACTACAGAGTCCAATTTTTAATAATGCGAACCAGGGACACGCATTTAAAATAAGTCGATTTGCGTGTGACAAATATCTCCGGATATAAATAATGGATATATTAATACGTGTGTGTTACCTTGGCAGCGCTGGAGGGAGCAATGGGGTCACCCTCGTCTGCCATGGCACCTGAAACAGGGTTCACAAATTAGCAACTAAATAAGATAGTAAAATCGAGAGAGAGAGAGAGAGAGACTGAGCGGAGGGTCGATCAAGGTTGAATTATATATGGATGAAAACAAAGGGACATAAGACTCAAGCAATACTTGTAATATAACATTTGTCTGTCTCTGAGAGACAGTCTCTCTACCCCCCCTCTCTCTCTCACTGTCTCTTTGTCACTCAACCTCTCTCGTGGTTCTCCTCCATTTTTTCTCTCGATCACATTTTCTCAGTAAGGTATAATAATTGAAATGTCTTTGAGAAGAAACGAAATGAAATTGGTAACTTAACTAGACATGCAATAAAAGTTTGTACAAGCTTCTCTTCAATTGCTCACTCCTCTCTCTCTCTCTCTCTCTCTCTCTCTCTCTCTCTCTCTCTCTCTCTCTCTCTCTCTCTCTCTCTCTCTCTCACTCTACATATCTCTATTTCCCTCTCTCTGCCACTTTAGGGATATTGCAGTATCCGGCGGACGCGGAGTAGAGATTTTGTACACACACACAAACTATAGGTCCCACATGTATTGGATAGTGGATCTGCATAGAGGGGTGGAACAGAGAGCATGCAACCATGTTATGTATTGGAGTTGGAGCACAAGGCAATATGAGAGCTGCTACACATGTGTATTCCGTAGGATGAGCCATCTCGAGAGGACCACATTTGGCAATTTACATTATAATATCTTCGATTTTCTCTGAGCTCCTTATATCTCTCTTACATTTTCTTTCTCTCTCCCTCTCTCTCAATTGCCTAGCTAAACGAGAGACATTTAAAGAATCGCATCATGTGCAGCTGAGAGCGGACATCTGCAGTTGCGGAGCCTCCTCCAATCTTGGGAAGCGAGATCGATACTAGATCAGAGAGTTCAGAATAATTACCAGTATGTACTACGTAGTAAGATCAGATATAAATTAATTGTAAAATATCGTTCCTGCAGTAAGCAATGAGCATTGTGGGCTAATGCATACTGTGTGTGAGAGAGAAGAGAAAACGCTGTTGCCAAAGTAGGAATGATTTTTTTTTTACGTCGAGAGAAGCGCTACTTTATAATTATACCTCTCACATGTCGAAATTATAGAGTAGAGGTAATTAAAATTTCAATTAGAAAACTGTCATGTAGTAATTTACAACGAAATATATGAGGCATAAACTCTGGCCACTGGCGCGTTATTTCAGATAACTTTCTCCCAGCGCGCCGCTGGGAGAAGTTAGCTGGAGTTTATCCGCCGCTGGCGGATAAACTGGTTTAAATCACGATGACGATCCCGAGGCGGAGCCGAGGGAGAGGCGGAGGGGTTTAAACCTATAACGTGCCAGTGGTCAGAGTTTATGGGTTATATACCCTGCTTTAGTTGTTTATTTCAAGTATTACACACCAACAAGAGAGAGAACACTAATCAAAACACACAAAGAGAACTGAGAAATAGTTAAAAACACGTCACAATTGAGTGTACACTGTTTGGTAACAGTTACTAAGCAGTTGCTAAGGAAAGAGAGTGAAAGAAATAGCCTGATAAGGGGCATGTCACAAATAACACAGAGAAAGAGATAGTGAGACAAAAGGGGAGATAAAGAGAGAGTAATTGACGGAATGTGTCCTTTCTTTCTCTCCAATGTAGTGTGTAAGTGTTGCACATAGTGTTCCCTCTGTATTTTAGTAAGAACTGATCATTTACACACACTTTGAATGTTACGTAGGAGTTAAAAATAAATAACCTGCCAGTGGGAAATAATCTGCCGCTGGACTGGCTGGTTATCGAGAGCGCGCCAGTGGGACTTCTCGCCACTGGCGCATTATTTAACTTAGCAGGGTATATAATACGATATTCCAGGAAACAAGTGGAATTGGAAAATGAAAAGGAGAAAGGAAATTAAACTAAGAAAATGGACGAAATATGATTTGAGATTCCGTAATAAACTAAACGAGGATCGCGATCATAACTACTAATTACTATACGACAGATAGACAGAGAGATGAGGGGAAAGATACGAGAAAGATATAGAGAGAACCCTCAAATGATAATCAGTAGGGCCTGAGTACACACTGCACAGTGCACAGTCCACCTGCCCTGATATACTGATATGATATATATAGCAATTGGGAGCAAAACGTGTACGTACATGATCTGTTACAGATCATTGCAGCACCGCTGTACACATACTCACTGCGAACGAGAGAGGGGGAGATAGAGAGAGAGAGAATGATGGTCACGTGGTTTAGTAATCGGTGTGATTATATACAGAGCTATGGAAGTCACGTGATGTCAAATCTTGTTGCTTATTGGGCACCCTTTTTGGGTTCTCTATAATAGTTAAATGTATCTCTCTCTCCCTCATTCTTCTCTCTATCTCTATCTGAGATCTCTCTTGGATTCTCCCAGTCTCAAGCTCAAACTAGGTAACCGCGAGATTGCAAACTCTCTTCCTCTTCCTCGCAGAAGAGAAGAGCGAAGTTGTGTTCTCTCTCTCTCTCTCTCTCTCTCTCTCTCTCTCTCTCTCTCTCTCTCTCTCTCTCTCTCTCTCTTTCTCTCTCTCTCTCTCTCTCTCTCTCTCTCTCTCTCTCTCTCTCTCTCTCTCTCTCTCTCTCTCTTCCCGTCTCAGGATAATCGGACATTATGTATAATATAGAACGTACTTACTATAACAGCAGTGCGTACATGCCCAGCAACCTTTAAAACATCAGCTCCTTCCACACATAAATACAAAATATATCCTGGTTCCCGCTAGAACTGGAGGGGATTTCTCAGTGTTACATCTCTACCAGACTAAAAACTGAGGGGGGGGGGCAAAAGACGGGAGGGGGGCAAAAGAGGGCCGAGGGGGGTAACAGACGGCAAAAGGGACTTTTGTAGACAGTCATACAATCAGAGGTAGTTTTGTTGTTGTTGTGAGGTCATGACCTGCCCGAAAGTAGCAGCGGCTGCATCGAACACTAGATCTGGTTGATAATTCTCAATAAATCAGCATACTGCTGGTCATCCAATCATTCTGTCCGAACTACTTAAATCTCAATTTCCGGGGAAATAACCATGACTATATCGAGATAATATCTCTCTCCCTAGATGCAGTGGAGAAGTATCACTGATACCAATATCACGTGGTTAGTGGATCAGCTACCATGACGAGAGGATGAGATATTATAATGAAGGAGATTAGAGAGAGTGTAGTACTAATTTGTAATTACAGATTAGCTATGGCGATTTATCTGGCACGGAGAGATAGTTAATAAGACAAAGAGAGAACACAACTCAGACAGATTGAGATCGTAAGTAGCAGAAAATTAATATTCGATGCAATGATATTCAATGTGACCCGGAAATCAATACAATGAAAAAATGAATGTGAAATTAAAACAGTTAAAATAGAGTGATTGAGAGCGAGAGAGAGAGAGGGAGATGGAGAGAGAGGGAGATGGACACTTTAGGGTTTATGTGAAACTGACCGTGAAACTCGAGTCATTAGATGAATAAGAATGTAAACAGGTCTTGATCAACTATAGATACTGTGCCGGGGCAGAGACGTGTCATCACCAGCCTGTTGTTTTAGGGTCGAGGAGGATCCGTACGGGTCCTCCTCGCCAGCTCCACTGTGTGTTGTTGTGGTTTCCCCAGTTATCCCATCGATCGTACTGAAAAGGGCTGCTCGACATCTTTACACTTACATAGTTCATTTAGGGTTAGGGTTAGACCTTTGTATCCTGATTATAGCACTGCCCTTTCTTTCCTCTTAACAAAAGAAATATTGAGATTATGCGGAGGGGCACGAAGAAGCTGTTATATTTTATGCGGTGCTTTGTCTTTTTCTACAACTTGGTGGATAAAACGGCCGCTTTCATCTCTTTATCATTATCAGCTGCAATTGACCCGCCCTCTTGGGCTCTTGTTGAGGTGTCTACTAGACCGCCTAGTGCGGGGGAGTTTTCTATAAATCATAGACCATATTATTTAGTCGATTCTTAAATGTTAAGAGCCTTAAACAGCATAGAATATCGTACAGCAACTCTTGCTATATAATACCAATATAATACACACAATCTGAGCGGGTATGTGGGGGGATAGAATTGATATTTGAGGTGGTAGTTCTCATCCTGGATGTGGCGAGTTTCGAAATTCGAAAATAAACATGGAAACAATTGATGCTCACAACGTTTCGGCGTAAATAGCTTTTTTTCAAGTAATAAATCAACAAGTAACAATTGAGATACCACAATCTGTCTAACAGTGCTGCTTGTAGTCAAATTACCGTAATGAAAATACAGTAAGGAGACACACACGGTGCATAACGCGCGGCAGAAAGTACATGTGTTCAGCACGTACTAGCGCCCTGATTGGCCACGGTTGCGCGTCGTCTTACTGTATCTTTCGTTTTCCATTACCGTTTTCCCACTACAAGCGACCGTGTTACGTGTGTTTTATGAACTGCATTTTTTAGTTCGTTTCCAAAATTACAGTTTTCTATAGACCCTCAGGTTACTCCGTGAAATGAATGCAATCGAGGGGAGAGCTGCTGGAAGGGGCCCTATATTTAAACCAAGTTCTGTCCACTGCCAGCTGAAGAATCCCCAGTTGTATTACTATGTGGGAAATGGACAACTCCGAGATGGACCAAATCTCGGACCATGGTTCGGATGCCGGTGTTACGGAGACAAATTATAAGGGGATTATAGGCGACTAGCATGGGCTGACAGATGACGCCCTCAGTAAATTGAAGGTAATAGTACCAGTGGGGCCAGGGATCGCTAGGTTCTGGGGAGGGCTTGAAGCCACTTAGAATCTCGGATCCAATAGATAGTACACACCATATAAGCAGCCCAACGTTTAGAGACAATATCATGATAGCACTTCTCCACTTTATATCAGTCAGCTGGTTTCCACTGGTGAACAAGTGGACTACAGTGAGAAGGGAGAGAACCAGAGAGATCCCAGTGTTGACCAGGAACATCAAAACAGACAGGGTGTATGTAGCACCTGCATCTGTTGTGTTTACTATAACTGTTTGTAACGCACTAGACCACTCATACTTATCATGGCCCCCAAAGTTTATCAACACAGCCGCACATGATAACCAGACGAGATTCACCCCAACAAATGTCCATGTAATGATAGAGATAATCTTCTCATGTGACATGCCCCACAAAGGAAACCTGATCTTGATGTATCTAACAAATGATATGGCACATGTGATTGCCATTGAAGAGAATCCCAGAACGTATGTAAAAAGGCAGACAACCCGCCTTGTAAGAGTTACATCAGCAATGAACATGGGATCACGTATTGGTTTTATCAGGTTGTAGAGAGATGAGACGGCGCGGAGGAGGAATAGGAAATCAACTGCGGCAAGAAGTTGGAATAATCTGGAACCGATGGAGGGGGGCTGTTTGTAGTTGTAGATAAACACCACAGGATTTAGGAGAAAGGAGATCACAGTAGATATGATGAGAATAACAGCGAAGATAACGGTGAGAGGAGTGTCCCAGTCCGAGTTGTGGGGATAGTGGGTATCGGGGTAAAATATTGCCATAACCGTGCAAATAAGAGTCAAAGTTGAACTGTAGAGATAAGAAAGTGCATGCAGTTATCAGAGACAGTTTCGAATTTTTCTCCCACTTCGGTCTCGCTCACGCACTACATATTATATTATATTTCTTCATATATTTCTTTATTAAAGACTTTATGGTGATAAGAACTAACAAAATAACAAACGGCACGTACGTAGTTTTACATCCCGTACCGCCTGCACTTTCTGGAAAGGTTAGCCATTACTGATCCCCCTCCCCCAGTTTCCATGATCTACCGAACCCTCACAGAGTGCACGGTATGAACCACGCAACTGTTTCCATACCACGAATGAAGATTCTCCCCAGCATAGATATTCATGATTGCAATGATCGCTGCAGTGCAAATGGAACTGCCCTATCCTGTTTTAGTTCTTTTCTCAGAGTTGTTTATGGGATCTCGTTTGCCGAGAGATTGTGGTGCAATTCTGATGGGTAATGATCTAGTCTTTTCTTCACGACATTCCTTATCCTTCTTAGGGTGCAGACTCATTGGTGAAAGGGACTTGTTTCCCTGCTAAATTTCGAAACTCGCCACATCCAGGATGAGAACTACCACCTCAATGTCTACTAGACTCTTGTTGAGGTGTCTACTAGACCGTCTTGTGCGGGGGAGTTTTCTATAAATCATAGACCATATTTAGTCGATTCTTAAATGTTAAGAGCCTTAACAACTCTATATACCAACAACACACACATACAATCAGCTAAAACATAGCACCAAGATTCACATTATCTTGCTTTCATTCCACCCCTGTTTAGTTACTCAACATGACCCCTGCTGCAAACACAGTAACCTCTGAACAAATTGAGACAGTTCATTTCCTTGGAGTCCCAAATATCCCCAAATGATAAGGCTTCCAATTTGCTGATTCAGCCGAGCCTGAACAACGTCTTAACGGCTCGTCTCCGGTTGGTGATGTAGATGTGAAAACTGGAGCTCCGTGATATCACAATAGCTGGGTTGAGGGTTGCCAGGAGCTGGGGAACAAACAACCGTCCTATAAACCGTATAGAGTCAAGGACAAGGAAGCCAAAGTACTGGCGATTAAACTCAATCAGTGCTACCGCCACAAAGTTTGCCAGCCAAACCAGGTTGCCAATGTTCATCAATAGGATTGTCACAGAGCCCCGGCGATTGTTCAAGTTTGCCACTGCACTCAGTGACACCGTGCTAACATCACCCGCACTACCCGGTCGATAGCAAGGTTTCTGCTCCTGGTCTGTGGTTGTGGTGAGGGAGGAAGGGTCCGCCAGATGCAAGGTGGACCGGAATGCCCGGCGGAGCGGGGGCACTGGAGAGCATCTCTGATCTCTACCTGATAGGACAGGAGTCAGGGGGACTAACTGGGTTTGGTTGCCCCGTGACGTGAACAGAAGATGAACTGTCATTAGGGACAGAATAAACCCTGCTAAACAGTGGCAAATGGTGGGCAGCCACAGCAATGTGTGTATGTAGGTCAGTTTGTTAAGGTGGGAGGTAGCATCCGTTGAGTTGGGTGAGACTGAGGTGGTGGTGTTGGTGTTGGCCAAGATCCGAACATCCCATAGATAGACTGTGAGGCCAGCACCGCGATACACCTCCGTGTGACTTGTTGAGATGACCGTCCATGCCAGCACGACAACATTAGTCACTGCGTATACTGCAAGAAGAAGAAGAATGAGGGTTAGTTGGCGGGGAACATTGCCTCTCCTCGCGCTCAAGGGGTCCCTCACCCCAACCCAACGGACAACCGAGAGAAGAGAGGTGATCACAACCGAGAGATAGATGGGAATCGCACCAAGCCGCAGGAAGATCGCCTCAGTTATACCGATTTGGGTCATAACCGGGATAGCTGAAGCTCTGAACGCTTGATAGCACACATACAGAGGCATGTAAATAGTTGTCAGTCCATCTGTTACCGCTAGAACCTGGAACAGCCGCTTTGAAAGGGTTATCTTGCCGCGGCATTGGAAACAGTATGCCGTTACGTTGAGAAGGGTTGAAGCGAGGAACAGAAACAGGAACACTAGACCGATAAAGATGGAGAGAATGAGAGAGAACCATGCCTTCAGTTCGCTTCCTTCGTTATCGTTCAGCCAGAACTGAATCATTAACTAGTCCTGGAGATAAAATTCACACATGTTTTGAGTTTTGAATGATAGCAATTACAATGTAAAACAAAGTCGATTGGGAAAAGGTTTGGGCCGAAACTATATAGCACAGCTTTTTGCGAAAGTATAAAGGCAGAAAAATAAAGGCATATCAACATGCAATTAGTATAAGGACCCCGATTTATCTTGTTGAGTCACCCTTACCCCGATTTACCGGGTAATTTACCGCCGATATAGAGAAATTATAATATTTCACCCCGGGCATTACTAGATTTACTGGGCAAAATTCTTCCCCCGAGCATTCAGGTAAATCGGGGTCCTACTCTACGGTGTACCATATCATGATAATGTGTCAACGCAGGCCGATAGATATAGGAACGATGAAGTCATGAAAAAAAGCCGATAGATCCCAGGCGAAAATAAAACAAAGCCGGGAAAGATAATTTTATAATAGATCCAAAGCAAAAATAGATCAAAGCCGGGAGAGATACAGTAGAAATACAATAACTTCTTGTAGAAGAGAAAGACTTCTCTAAGGAGAGAAAGTGAAGGACTGATATAAAATAGGGGATGTGATATTATCAGAGGAATGTAATCTTAATTTCACACGAAGTGTTGGCACACATGCTGCTCTTACACTGATGATATGATGAGAGGAGACTTGGTGATTCAATCATAAGACGTGATTCAAGCAGAGCTGCAGGAACAGGAGCGATATATGTAGCTTGACAGGAAGAGAGTGAGAAAGACAGCCTAACTAAAAGTTGTGCACGTCGCGCAATCCCCTGTGTACGTAGCGTGGGTACGTCGCGCTATACCCAAGTACGTAGCACGAGACAAATTCACGCCACTCCGACGTCGGTGGCAGCTTCACTGTCAAAACTAAATGACATTTAGTATAAGTGACTTGTCACAATTGTCACAAACAACTCATAGTTTTGTGTCAAGATTTATAGCAAGTTAGAGGTGAAAATGAACCCTATTTGGTCAGGATATATATATATTAGCCACGTCGAATATTTCTCTCGCATGTCACTTTGACAGGTCACATATTATAATAATATATGTGTCAAAGTGACATGCGAGAGTATTATTCGCCGTGGCTAACTAAAAATTGTCACAAAATTGGGCAGGTCGGTAGAACTTTGACAGAATTTAGGGTAGGTCAATTTAGGGTAGGTCTGAATTTAGGGTAGGCCTGAATTTAGGGTAGGTCTGAATTTAGGGTAGGTCAATTTAGGGTAGGTCTGAATTTAGGGTAGGTCTGAATTTAGGGTAGGTCCGTAACGTATCGTTTATTAAAGCATTGCAATTCGACTGATTAGGTCGCTGAACCGCGTGCCGTATCTCGTATCAACTCATTTCAATTCGATCTTAGTCACCGATTAGGTCGCTGAACCACGTCCCGTATCTCGTATCAACTCATTGAAATTCGAGGTTAGACACAAATTAGGTCCCTGAACCGCGTCCCGTATCTCGTATCAACTCATTGCAATTCCATCTTAGTCACTGAGACTAAGTACTACTTAAAGTAAGTGAACTGAATTAGGTCGGTAGACTGTGTTCCGTGTCGCATCAAATGAAATTAGGACTGTTTGACTGTTCACTGATTAGTTTATGCACGTAGACTTTAAGAGTTCCATCCTGAGTTGAAACCTGTTTAAGAAAAAAAAAACAATTCGTTTGCCATCTCATTTGTGTCTAACCTCGAATTTCAATGAGTTGATACGAGATACGGGACGTGGTTCAGCGACCTAATCGGTGACTAAGATCGAATTGAAATGAGTTGATACGAGATACGGCACGCGGTTCAGCGACCTGATCAGAACCTAATGTCGAATTGCAATGCTTTGATAAACGATACGTTATGGGCCTACCCTAAATTCAGACCTACCCTAAATTCAGACCTACCCTAAATTGACCTACCCTAAATTCAGACCTACCCTAAATTGACCTACCCTAAATTCTGTCGAAGTTCTACCGACCTGCCACAAAGCCTCCTAAGCGTAAACTATAGTTTACAGGTAATTTGAGAAATCGCCATTTCGACGATCTCTTGAAACATTAATGACCGTGGAAACCGACTTCCTAATAAGCTAAAATGTTCACACTTGGCAGATATGTTGTTCATGGCATGAATAACCAAAATTCAAATTTTACAGATTTATTGCCATTCACCCTTCCCTAAAACTGAAAGAAATTATAGTTTTGGTGCAATTATAGGAAAAACGAAGGCCATATTGGAGGAGGTATTTTGGTCACAACTTGACATTTTAAGGAACCTTGATTGTGAAACTCTCCGTGACACTTCCTAAACTGTCTCTGTCTCTGTTTTTAAAACTTCCCCAGTTTCAACTTCCCCAAGGAGTAAAAAGTATCACCTGCAACTTGCGCTGTGTTTTTATTAAATAGAAAGTGTGACTGACAAAGAGGCAGGGTAGTCAGCTGTTATTGGAAACACAGGGGCGTCAAAAATGCCTACTCCTTTCTCACCCCATTCATTTCTCATCATCACCTATTGGCACAACCATCTTTCTTACTCTTTTTCGTAACCCTTTCGTGACCCCTGGCACCAGGTTTTAATCAAAAGAAAGGCCCTTTTTTAAAGATCTATCACCTTTTTCTCTCTCTCTCGCCTCGTGCTTTCTCAGTTTTTCACACATTCTATCTATCAGGAGTGAGTTCATTAGTACTATCATACCGCTAACAGGTTTACTGAAAAGAAGACGCCTGCTTTGTTATAGTAGTAGCGATAGAGTGAGGATAGAGAGAGAGAGGAGAGAGAGAGAGAGTGAGAGAGAGAGAGAGAGAGAAGAGGGAGAGAGAAAGAGAGAGAGTATAGAGAGAGAGAGAGCTAGTAGATCTCTGAGACTCTCTCTCTCGCTCTCTCTCTCTCCAGAGCATCGCTCTCCCGTGAATATCTCTGTGATACCAGCGAGGGACACAATGTTGTATTAAACCAATAAATAGTAAACTGATTAGCACTTAATCTGTCTCTGTGCTGCACTATTATTTAGCTCTATGATATTGATAATGGGCGAAGGAGAGAAGTGCGAAAACTATATATATACACCTCCCACTAAATATAATGGAACCCAAAGGATCATTGGTTTTCGCACGTTTTCCCCGGATCACTAGCATTGGGGCGGTTTTGAGTTTTATAACTTTCTTGGAGCCCTACAAATATTAACACCACGCACCGGTTTAGAGGCTGCCTACGTACTGAAAACTATCACCCACTACAAAACTAGGGCATATATACCATTTGTAAACGGGGGTTTAGAACACACTGCTAAACATGACCATCTCTCACCTAATCTTCTTTCTTCGTCTAGAGGCAGAGAGGCTAAGATAGAGGGATATAACACAAGTGGCTACGTTCCCCAGCCTGGACTCACCTAGCTCACTGATCTCTCATGTCTGCAGATGGTGGCGGTTACCCTCCCTGTGCGAGACCAGTGGTTTCTCCATGGCTGGGAATAGGGGATTTTGGGTGTGTGGTTTTGGGGGTTTTAAAAAAGAAGGAAAGGGTCCAAAAATTTTTTTATTTTATTCTCTATTGGGGTCTTACCCTCTATAAACCCCTTCTCTTCTCCCCCCCCCCATTTTTTGCTTCTTGGTTTTTTTTTTTTTTTGTTTTTTAATTGGGGTTTACCCAGTTTAAAAACCCATGTTAGAATTGCCACTAAAAAAAAAAAACCCTTCTCGTCCCCATTTTTCCTATCTTTCCCCGCTTTAATCCCCCTTCCAAAAAATTCTTTCCCCTACTTTTTTCCCTTTTGGTTTTTTTCCCCTTGTTTCCTTTTCTTCCTTTAACCCAAGTGTTTGTTTTTCCCTTTTTTGTTTTTTTCCCCTTTGGCCCCCTTGCAAACCGGGGGTTTTTTCTTTCCTTTTAAAATCCAATTTTGGGGGAAAACCCCTTTTCTTTTAATTTTTTGTACCCTCCACGGTTTTCCCCCCGGAATTTTTTTTTTCCCCCCCCCCCGGTTCCTTTCCCCATTTTTTCCCTTTTTCCTGCCCCGATTTGTTTGGGGGTGCTTCTTTGCCCGTTACCCCTTCTTGCCTCTCCCTTTTCTCCACTCCTCCTGCCCCTTCCCCCTTCTTTTCATCGCTTTGGGGGCCTTTGGGGGTTCTTTCTGGTCTCTCCCTCTCTCTCTCTCTCTCCCTCTTCTCTCTCTCCTTCCCCCTCCTCTCTCTCTCTCTCTTTTCCCTCTCTCCCCTCCGGTTCTCCCCCCTCCTTCTCTCTCTCCCCCCTCTCCCCTCTCTTCTCTCTCCCTTTTCTCTCCTCTCTCCCCCTCACCATGGCTAATAACCTTTTTATCCCCCTCCCCCCCCGGGTTTTTTAAA
>CM035350.1:5648179-5897096 GCA_020137815.1 Hormiphora californensis
CAATTCCTTCCCCAGGTATATACACGTGATATTATTTCAGACACGTGTGATATGCTGTTCCTTGCTTTACCCACCGAGATACCAAGAATAGAAATATATCGCCTCTCTCATGGAATAGAGAAACAATATTTGTTCATATTTTAATTGACCCTGGCCATTATATAAAACTTGTAGCACTATTATATACCCGTCTTCAAGGCGACCAGGGGGGTTCCGATCGGAAAATGGTGGCCTTCTATTATGTTTTTCCTACAACAATTACTTAGGGCTAGAGATATTATGCCAGACCCCTTTATTCCACGGTGCCTTCAGAAGGCAGAGGGCAATTCACAACATCTACCCCTAACTGATGCCCTATAAGTCTTATTGTCATTCGGTTTATCCTAAACAATAGACAAAACGAACCAGAGAGACGCCTTCGAGTTGATCTTTTGTTAAAAACAAGCTTTATCAACGCTTAGTGACAAAACGGGCAGCCGTTTTGTAATCCCTTGACCTCTCCCTTTTTGTGTTAGACCGAGAAATAAAGAGATAGAGAGGGAGAGAGAGATAGAGTTTTAAAAAAGCGACGTGGTGTAGCACAATTCCGGACAACAAAGAGACCACGAGAGGACAGCGTAGGAAACCTTACTTCCGTGTATACGCGCGGACAAAAGCGGCTATTTTTCATGACTTTTTGTCATTTCGTGGGGACGAATCCCAGCAAAACAAGAGAGAGAGAGAGAGGGTACCACGTGACATTAAAGGCGTGTAGCTCACAAAGAACATACATGTAGTAGAACAAGGTGGCAGTGGCACGTGAACACAAGACATTTACTACAAAGACACTTTCCGGAATATAAATGTCCCTCTCGAGGGCTTCTAAAAAGAAAAATTGTTAACCCAACTGAACCCTTTCAGTTACAATGATATCCAGCGGTGTGACGGGTATGGACACATCAGAGAGCCCAGTGAAAAGTGAACCTGAGCTACCGATCATTAGTGAGGCAATGCAGATATGTGGCCCTCTCACCCAGATATCACCCGTCAGTTCTGGGTCTCCCCCCTTGGTTACTTCTCTTCCAATGTTCGTCAATTCTCTACCCAACCTGACCCCTGCAGTAAGTTAATTGCGTTAAATAATTGGTTGCTTTGCTCGACCCTGTGCCCTGCGCCCCATAAAATGGGTTTGAACAAACCAGTTAATCGGTGCACCAGTTAATCGGCACCAGTGCAGTTTATCGGCACCCTTTTAATGTGTTCCCGACATGATCAGTACTCTTATTCAATGTAAACTAACTTCAATTCCCCCTGCAGGTAATTGGTAGTATGATGCAGTTACAGAACTCCCTGACTAGCCCACCAAGCCTTCTGGCGAGCAGTCCTCCACCGGTGTTAACCAGTTGCAGCCCACCCCTTACTGGCTCACCCCTGCAACCACTAAAGATATCACCCCTCCGGCCTACCATCACCCTCCCCGAGTCACCCACATCCATGATCCTATCTCAGGTACAAACACATAACACACAATAACTTGTTATATTTGAATTTTAAAACTCTAATTTTAAGGCCCTATACAACTTATAATAGACTCTAACCACCACCAATTGCCACAGGTCGATACCACCTGCACAGCAGGAACACAAAACGCAACTACCACGAGGAGCCCATCACTCAGTCCCAAGCAGAAAAGTTTCCAAATAGACTCGCTAATTATGAAGTGCGATAAAAAGAAGACATCTCCTCCGATAATCACCTCCAACCCCAGTCCTATTCCTCCTCCTACGATCAGTTTCAACAGTTCCATCGCTCCCCAGATCCTTGACCAGCCGATCTTTAGCTCCGGACAGGAGATGAGCATGTCGGAGATCGTGAATGCCAAGACTCTGGTGACGAGCTACCGGGAGGCAGCCAACTTTCTTTACCGAGCTGCTAGCGAGCTCGAACAACTCCTACCCACCAACCATAGAGTCTTCTGAGGAGGAATGAAATGGAGATACTGACGACAAATCCAGCAACACATTGCAGAAGCAGGTTGACCAAGTGCAGGCTGACCAAGTTATACAGCAGATATATCAGAGACAGTATTTTAGAGTTTACGCCATAGTGCATGGGGTATTAGCAGCGTAAATAACATTTCCGTATTTGTATATTTTGAGTGACAAAGATCAACACAATTTTATTCATTTTGATCTAGATCTGTCTTATATCTGCGAGTTCATATTAAAAACAAGGTTTGTTAATTCATAACTTGAAGTGATCCTTTTGACAGCCATAAGAATATAAGGAACCTTCGCACTTTTAATTTCTCAAGGGCACAACGTCATGCAAGTTCGCAGTTTATTTGTGGAATTCCCACTATTGCAATTATGAGGAAGGGCTGAGATAGACAGGTCACGACAGGTATCGTAATACGAAATATGAAAAACTCGCGATGGAACCGCTTTCGTAAGACTCTTACTAAGAGGTTTATGATTATAATATGGGGTAGCGGGCAGCGGATAACGCACGAAAATCAAAAGTTCAATCAAGCATCGTTTCCCCCACTGACAAGTTAATGAAAATCCTCCTGGACCCCCTATCATCTTATATATAAGATGATAGGGGGTCCAGGAGGATTTTCATTAACTTTTCATTAACTTGTCAGTCAAAACTCTAATGCTATGATTTGAAACTACAGTTTAATGATATATATATCATTAAACTGTAGTTTCAAATCATAGCATTAGAGTTTGAAGGTTAAAATTTTAATCTGAGTGGATAATAGATTTTCAAGTGCTCCGTTACATGTACTTGGAAAAAAAGAAGAGTTTTTTTTCCCCCCCCTCCAAAAATAAAAAAAAAAGTGGTTATTAATAAATACCCCCCCTTTTTAAGTTTCTTCCAGAAAGTTTTTTAAAAAAATTTTTTTTGGGGGGGTTTCTTTTTTTCCTTTTCAAATATAAATACCCTTTAAAGCGGCATTGTTTTTCTTTACAAGAAAGTTTAAAATAAAACCTGGGAAATTTTTTAAAAAAATTTTTTCCCTTAAATTTTTAATTTCAATTTCTTAAAATTAAATCTTAAAAAATAAATTTCCCCCATCCCTAATTAATTTTAAAAAAATCCCAGGGGTTTAAAAAATTTTGTTTTTTTTTCCCAAATTCTTTTATTCTTTTTAAAAAAATTTTATTCATCCCCCCGGGGGTTTTTTTTTTTTCCTTTTTTTAATTTAAAAAATTTTTTAAAAAAGGGAATTTTTTAAAAAATTTTTTAAAAAAACCTTTTTAAAAAAGGGAGGGGGGAAAAAAAATTTTTTTTTCTCTTTTTAAAAAAATTTTCCCCTTAAAATTTAAATTTTTTTTGATAAAATTTTTTAAAAAAAGAATAATGTTTTTCCCCTTTTTCCCTTTTTTTGGGGGGTTTTTTTCCTTTTTTTTGGGGGAAAAAATTTTTTGGGGAAAAAAAAGGGAAAAAGGGGTTTTTTTTTTTTTAAACTTCTTTTTTCTTCTTTATATTTTTCTCTTTTTGCTTTTTAATTTTTTTTTCCCTTTTTTGGGGGGGGGTTTTGGGGGGTTTTCCATCGGGGGTTTTTTCCCCCCCCGGTGGGCCGGGGGGGTTTTGGGGGGGAAAAAAAGGGGGAAAGGGGGGAAAAAAGGGGGGGTTTGGGGAAGGGAAAAGGGCCCGGGGGGGGGGGGGGAGTGGGGGGGGGGTTTTTTTTTGGGGGGATTTTTGGGGAAAAGGGGGGGCCCCCCCGGGGGGGAAAAAAAAAAGGGGGATAGACGGGAAAAATTTTTAAAGGGGTTTTTGAAAAGGTAAAAAAAGGGGGGAAAGGAAAAAAAGGGGGGAAAAAAAAGTATTAAAGGGGAAAAAAGGAAAGGGTCAAAAGGGGTTTTTTCAAAAATTTAAAATTAAACCCCCTTTTGGGCAAGCTTTTTTAAAAAATTTTAAAGATTTTTTTTTTAACCCCCTAAATTTTTTTCCCCCTTTAACAAAACCCCCTCATAAATTTTTTTTGGGGCCCCCTTAAAAAAACATTTTAAAAGGGAAATTTTTAACAAAAATTTTAATTTTTGCCCTTTTTAAAATGGAAAGAAAACAATTTTAAAAAAAAAAGGGGGAAGGGGAAAAGGGGGTTAAACTTGACCGTCCTTCCTTTTACTTGTTGGGTTTTTTAAAAAAAAATTAAAACCCGTCCCAAAAAATTTTCTTGGGAGGTTTTGGGGTAGGGGGGGGATGGAAAAGGGGGGGGGGCAGTTTAAAAAATTTGGGTTTTAAACCCCTTTTAAATCCTTTTCGCCGGTTTTTTTGAGGTTTCCGCCCCAAAGGTTTGACTTGAGCCCCACCCCCCCCTTTTTTGGGGGGGTTTTTGGGCTTCGGGGTTTTTTAACGAAAGGTACCGCGACGGGGAAAGTAGGGGAAAGGGGGCGGAAAAAGGGGAAGGGAAAAAGGGATAGAAAAGGGGAAAAAGAGGAGAGGAGAGAGAAGAGAGAGTGAAAAAGAAAAAAGGCAAAAGAGAGAGGGGGAGAAAAAAGGGAAAGGGGGAGATAGAGATTATGATATGCCGATCAAGGAAGGGGTTTAAATAAAACACACCGTTTGTGCGGAATAAATCCGCTTATTGCGGTGCATTTTTCCCCCCCTAGCATTTCTCTTTTCTTACTCTCTTTTTACCTTTCCTTTTTTCCTTCCTTAACCACGCGCCCAAAATTTTTTTGTCCGACTCTACTAATGATATCGTCAGTAAAAACATGTTTTAAATTTGAACAGCTAGGAACCCCTGCAGGTCAGTCCTTGACCATAAAATTATAATTTTATATGGCTTTATAAATGGTTCATAAAAACAAGGGGCCCCAAACAAAAACGGAGAGAAGAAAGAAGGGGTTGTTTAAACTCGACTCGGCGCTACAATTAAAAAAACACGATGGGAGTCCTAAAAAAAAAAAAATTTGTGTCATTTAAACCAGCTCCCCGCCGAGCCCCCCAAACATTAAAAAAAACTATATATTATTAGCGGAAAAAAGGGGGGGCTAAAAAAGGGAAGACTGTATACAGTGCTGGTGCGCCCCCGCTTTGTTTTACTTAAGTCCAGTGGGGCAGCAATTCCTTCTTGATCAAAGGGGGGAAGGAGAGATAAAGATAAAACCTGTATGACCGATCTCTAATCTTTCTCTTGTGTGGTTTTTTCTAAGGGGGGGGGGAACTTAAAAAGCGCCATGTCCCCCGGCCCCCGGGCCCTTGGTTTAGGCGCCCCCAATATAACGTTGCACCCTTCTCCAACATTTAATGACTTTTTATTAATATTGGTCCCCATGTTGTTTTTTTCGCCTTTATAACTCTTATTTTGGGATTTGGGAAGAAATTTTTTCAATTGACGCGGAGGCTTAAATGTTTCATTTCCCCTTTCTCATCTGTGGCATTAGTAATCCTTATCGGGAAATTGCCCAGAAATGAAGTATAATAACCCTTCCCGGGAAAAAATTTAAACTGCCTTGATGTAGGTATAGATGGGCAATTGAAAGTTTTTCCGTTAGATGACTCCTGGATTGGAGTGTCCAAGGCTAGTAGACACCACTTTCCAAACAAAGCCGCCGTTAAGTTAATGTCTGAGACACCATGGCCAAATAATTTAGCGGAGAGGAATAGAAAGAGAAGAGGCAGGAGAGAGGAGAGCGAGTGGAAGAGCGGGAGAGAGAGAGGGGAGAGATAGAGAAGGAAGAGGGACCCGAGAGGAGGGGAGAGAGCATGGGAGAGAGCGAAGAAGGAGGAGAGGAGAGAGAGAGAGAGATAGAGAGAGAGAGAGAGAGTGCTATAAAGGGTTGACTGTTCACGACGATTTTAAACCATCCAGGAGAGAGGAGAGCTCTATAACAGCAGAGCATGAGTCTTTACCACAGGGAGAGGAAGGGTACAAGACTCGGGTAATACAGCAGTATCAGTGACACGCTTGAGATAATCGCCCTGCAAACAGAATCTATCATATTCTCGACAGCACTATTTATAGTCCTTGGAAAATTTCATTTCATTCATATACCTGCCTCGAAGAAACGATCGCGTTCAAGGTTGTCTTAACAAGGACAGCATGGCCGTTTTGTTATAGGCGACTGACAAGTTACAACCCTCTGTTTGAAATCGCAACAATAACCCAAAGGCTAAATTCTTAGAAAGTATCTGACAATTCCTTGAGACCCTTTAGAAGGTGTAATGTGCTCTAACTCTCTCACTTTGATTAACATTTTGCTTTCAATAGGGCCCGTTTGATTATTTCCCCGCTTGTCAAAAACCTATTTTCATTAAATATTTAGGACTTTCTTGATTTAGAACGCTTTGCTACCATACCCTTTCAGGGTCTCCTCCTCTGAGTATATTGCCCTCAGGGTCTACAGCTCACACCTCACGAGACACAATCACACTCCCACTTCCTCCTTGTCTGACCACCACACTACCTGTCAGTCAGGGTGACACGAGACCCAATCACACTATAGAGATCACCTAGTGACGAGATGACATACAGTGCAGCTACAAAGCGACATCATCACCACTTCTATCATTTTACAACTTGGTACACTTTTCCAACTGCAGTCTACATAACAATACACCTCTCCGGCTCTCAGTCACCCAGCTCGGGTAATTCGTTGCGACACCACATCGCACGTTTTCTTTTAACTGCATTGTTAGTTTGTCTAATGCATTATAATGGTCTGCCATTTCATCTCTCAGTCAGCCCTCTCGCCTCCTTTCAAAACAACGGGGGGCTCCATTGAGCCGCGACTATAGTTTCCACATTGGGCCTTTTTCGCGGTTTCTCTGGCCCCTTCATGATCAGTCAACCCTCTAGACTCATTCTTTCTTCGCAGGGGATTAGAACCGATTAACAGGAACCGAGCAATGACTAAATAACAGAGGCACCTCATGGCACTGTTGCGGTAAAAACCATTGCGAGAGATAGAGAGATAGAGAGAGAAAGAGAGCAGAGGATAGAGAGAGAGGAAGAGAAGGAGAGAGAGAGAGAGAGAGAGAGAGAGAGAGAGAAGAGAGAGAGAGAGATAGAAGAGAGAAGAAGTAGAGAGAAAGAGAGGGGGAGTGAGTGAGATAGAAAGAGAGGGGAGAGAGTGAGAATAAAAGCTCCTCCTTAAATCGGGCGCCCATACTGCGAACTAATCCACACGTGTTTCGTGTTGCTGATAATCTCTACTCGCTCACCCAATCCAACTTGGCAGAGAGAGAGAGAGAGAGAGAGAGAGAGAGAGCTCTCTCATTTTAATCGTCTTTTCATGTTGTTTGTTGTGTGCCCCACACCGTCAATTTATTTCATATAGTGACCGAGCTCTGTAGGGGTTCATGTTGTTTGTACGAATTATCCAGCTCCCTTTCTTCATAGTTTATAAACCTTTGGGAAGGAACATTTCGATTAACTCCATTTCGACTTAGTTGACTTTACTTAACTTTACTCAACAAATTTTACCTTCCTTATAGCCAAATCTATTATTACAATGCACTCATTCGGATTGGAAGAACGATTGTCAGCTAAGATGTTTGCCAAAGGAATGAAATCCGGAAAGAATGAAGACGAGAAATCGTTCAACGTAAGTTTGATTACATATCTATTTTGCTATTCGACCACTTCGCCAACAATTTCTTAGAGAGGTGCCGGGACAAAAAACAAAGAGAAAGATTCTCTCTGTTTTGTCTTGGCATTTGTTAATGGCCCCTGTTTTTCAAACGAGTGCCCTCTAAACGATCCCTTCCTGCTGTCACCCCCCTCTCTTTCTCTCTCTCTCTCTCTCTCTCTCTCTCTCTCTCTCTCTCTCTCTCTCTCTCTCTCTCTCTCTCTCTCTCTCTCTCTCTCTCACTCACTGTCTCTATTTCTCTCACTCTCTCTCTCTCTCTATTTCTCTCTCTGTTCGGGCTCAGATCCTCCTGTGTGGTACCGCGACTCCCTTACAGCTCAACAACAGGGGTTGGATTAGCAAAGAACAATACGCTTACAGAGAGATGCATATCCGTGAGAAACCAGAGGTGCATTTGATCTGACAGGTGTTAAATGGGCGAGCAGGGCGGTAAACTAACAAGGGCTCAGTGGACATTTCCAGACACAATGGCAGTCCCCCACGCCCTAGACTACCCTACACACAATGCAGAGGACCCCCATATTCTTTTAATTTGTCCCACTTTCAAAGTGTGCATCTTAAGGCGATGTCATATTATTATTTTCACTGCCCACTGCCCAGTGCCCTCAACATTTCCTTTTGAACTCAATCAACTTCCCTGCAGCCCCTCTCTGTCGCCTACTCTTGGCCCCTAGGCCCTTATAGAGTTATGCTCAATTGAGATCCCACCTCTAACCATCCCCTACCAATTCGTTGAGATACCACATCTAACCATCCCCTACCAATTCGTTGAGATCCCACCTCTAACCATCCCCTATCAATTCGTTGAGATCCAACCTCTTACCCCTACCTGCACATTGTGAGGTCCCACTCTAACATAAAACTACCCACAGAGGTACGTGCGGCAACTGGTTGACCAGTACCTAGATAAGGAAATTGTGATAAGCAAGCAGCCAGAGGACAAAGTGGAGCTGATCGTTCAGGCGTGCAGGGAACGTTTCCCAGAGCACGCTCACTGGACCACTACTCGTATCAGGTACCTATTACTCGCTTCAACTTTGGCAATAAACTCGTCGTAACCTAGGCGCTGTAAACCACACGATCAAACGATCTTAGCCAATACAACTAATAACTATTTTACCAAACTTAATCTCCGCAGAATTTACATCGAATCATGCCGAAGGCTGAAGAAAATAAAGAACTCTCCCATTCTGTTGGCCAAGAGGAAGGCGGCGGGACGGCGATTTCGAGAGGGGCAGAAGCTCAAAAAGATGGTATAAAATGATTTAATTCGAAAGCTTTTGGGTATGGGGCAAGGGTCCTGGGTCAGTTCATTCAATCAAATGCAATCAGACATCTGCCTTCTGTATAACTTTGCTTAATATTCGAGCCTGAGCCCTTCCAGAATAATGTGTTTTTTAACTCAACGAGGCGCTCGAAAACGGCTAACCCTCTTCACTGTTCCAAAGAACTTGTTTAATTTTCTAATTTTAGGGGTCTCACATCTAGGCGGAAACTAATGATTTATTACTCGTGCCTCTAGTAGTACGTACTGAGCGTCTTACCAGGAACAGTGGACGCACATGTGCAATCAACACACGTGTCGCGGACCACTTAACCAATCCAACTCTTGCCCTATAGATCACCAAGCGATAGGCTGATAGTGCGAAGTAGCATGAGGGAGAGAGAGAGAGAGAGAGAGAGAGAGAGAGAGAGAGAGAGAGAGAGAGAGAGAGAGAGAGAGAGAGAGAGAGAGAGAGAGAGAGAAAGCGAGTGAGAGAGGACATCCTACTGCTATACGTTGAGATAACGAGATCGCTTCGTTAGCTCTCCATTTTTTCGCGTTTTTACACGGTGACTTTGGCATCCACGTGCTAACATCCTTTTCACTATCCATCCCCAGCTTTTCTATCTCTATATTCTTCTCTCTCTCTCCCTAGTCCCTCTAACTCTCTCTCCCCCTCTCTCTCTCACACACTAGGACTTTTCCCTCTCTCAAGCACGTGTGGATGGGTAAGGCACGCTCAATCATTACTGATTTGTAAGCGTCTTAACGAGCTAATTCACCTCTCTAACGCGATCTTAGTGGACCATCCGGCTTAGGATATTCTTTCCTAGCCGATAAAAAACTACTACGAGTGCGAGAAAAGGAATTTCGAGTAACGTAGGAGGGAACACGTGTCGTAGCATGAATATCATATCTAACCAACCCTCTTTTGCAGTTGGCGAGTCAGTTTTCGATGCAAGCGGCTGAGGCTAACCGGCAGCTAGCTGAGTATTTACTAAGACATGGAAATATGATGAAGCCTGAAATGGACGAAGAACAACACAAACAAAATGGTAATCCAGACACATAGAATCGAATACAACAACAAGCTAACATAACACATGCTGTCCAGTACGACTGATACCTAACACGAGGGATCAATTCAATCTACTACAATCAAATAGCACATCACCGGCCACACACGCAAACCATGGATCGGTACAATAACAATCCGAGACGAAGAAAACTGACACCTTTTCACGTTACAATAGTCCAAGTAAAGAACAAAGTCAAAAGCCACCCACGACTCAGACAACAAAGAAATCAAAACGGCAATTTTATTATATTTTATTAACGGCAATTACCCCGATCCAGAAGCAGATCTTGAAGAGTCGATGGGGAAAGTTGACATGTTGCTTGAGGAGCCAGAACACAAAAAGCAACGGTTATCTCCCCCAACAGCACTACTGTCTCCCTCCCCACTCCTTGCTTCACCCAGACCAACCACATCATCTCCCTTCACAACGGTAAGTTGTTAGATGTGGTTAGAGAGTTTGCTCATTGAGTACCCTTGTCTAACAAAAAATATTTTTGAAATATTATATCAAGTTGGGCATTTATGTGGGTAATAAGAATTTTCGAAAGTTCCTACCTAGTCAACCAGTTGAGAAATATAAGCTGATATCCCCCCTAAATGCCACAATTTTAGCATGTTCCTTTTACACCCACCCTTAACTGTACTGACTACCAGACATTATATATCCACTAACTAACACCCCCTCCCTCAGCCCCAGACATATATCCACTAACTGATACCCCCTCCCTCAGCCCCAGGCGATGACGTCACCACCTGGTATGATAGGTTCCACACTACCATGTATCCGGGCTCCTTCCTCCAGTACCTCACCACCAGCGATGGCTAGCAGCTCACCTGCCCTCCTGCCCCTTCCTACCATGGCGTTTATCTCTCCTAAACCCAGCACACCCTCCCCAACCCACCGTCCTGGGTCCAAGGATCAGGCGTACTTCCACACCCCCATTAGCAGTAGCAGTGAAACTGGTAGCCCAATGAGCCTCGTAAGTTGTAGAAACATGCTTTTTAATCTGCTATATATCTGCTATACATATTATATATGCTACATATTATATATGAAGTTCATTTCTGTTAGCTTTTGGCTGACAGTTCACACAATAACTCCCTAACATCACTAACATCACTATTCACTAACACCATCTAAATTCTAAACCTCCCTACTTTAGAGTATCAAGGAGGAGCGTATGTCAAGTGGTAGTACCTGGAACAGTCCCCAACTAGCCCAATCCCATTACCTCCAAGTTCTAACTGAGATGTTGCACAGCAAGAGACACCCACCTTCCGTACCACCACCACCACCAGCCCCTGAACATGTAGCGAACAACAAGCCGCCCACACCCAAGAGTTTCCAGATCGAGTCCCTCATGGGCCTCCACCAGGATGGTGCCGTGCCCCAGAAACCCATGGACACCACTCCCACTGTACCCAAAAAGCAGATTTCTCTACCCGAGATGAGTATGTCGGAGATTGTGAATGCCAAGACTCTGGTAACGAGCTATCGGGAGGCAGCCAACTTTCTTTACCGAGCTGCTAGCGAGCTTGAACAACTCCTACCCACCAACCATAGAGTCTTCTGAGGAACTATATTACTTGATTGATATGTATTTGATTGATTTAATAATGCTGTATGAGAGAGAGAGGAAGAGAGAGAGAAAGAGAGAGAGAGAGAGAGAGAGGAGAGAGAGAGAAGGGAGAGAGTAGAAGAGAGAAAGAGGAGAGAGAGGAGAGAGAGAGAGAGAGAGAGAGAGAGAGGAGAAAGAGAGAGAGAGAGAGAGAGAAAGAGGGAGAGAAAAGAGGGAGAGAGAGAATGAACTGTATTGAAGAAACCAGACAATTCTTTTTCTGTGTCACAGAGAACCAGCTGTAAATTTTTGTTGTAACATCATCAATGCGCTTTATTATTACAATTAACTGATCTCTTCTGCCAACCCCCCAACAATGTGACGTCTTTTCTTTAATTGGGACCTTTAATTGGAGATTTAGAAAGGTGTTACTGTAAGGGGGAGCATGAGTTGGTAGACAATGATAGAGAGAAAACCCTCTCTTTCTCTCTCTCCCTTATTTATATATGGAACCATATGAGTTTCTCAAAGCTCTATTATAGGGGAGAATTTTAACAAGTTAGCAGATTAGGGGGAGCATGCTGTTCCTCGATAGTAGCTCACAACTAAGTGTCAACACGAACTAAACTAATAATAACCGCCCCCTTTTCTATCGCAATTACCGTAAGGGGTGCACGCTTTGAAAGGGGTAGCAGTGAAGAGAGAGCGAGGGGGAGAGAGAGAGAGAGAGAGAGAGAGAGAGAGAGAGAGAGAGAGAGAGAGAGAGAGAGAGAGAGAGAGAGAGAGAGAGAGAGAGAGAGAGAGAGAGAGAGAGAGAGAGAGAGAGAGAGAGAGAGAGAGATCTATGTCATTGCTCACCTATAGTGCGGTTTCCACCACCTATCGAAACAGCTGCAGTAGGCTTGCTCAACAATGCCCCCTCCAAAGAAATGAATACAATGATTGCAGGACAAATTAAATGAACTTTATAACACGGCAAAATAGGGGTCAACAGGTGCAATTAGCTCGAAAAAAAGAGTTTTCAACGGTTAGTCGCCCTTTTTCTTTTTTGTCGCCCTTATAGAGGCTGTAAAAATTTAGACAATACCGCCTATAATTCGTAAGTTACTGAATAGCTGCAGAAATATATATATTTCTGCAGCCATTCATATATGTGGTGCATACTGTATAATGTTTAAAAAATATAATACATATCTGCAAAATTTTTATAAATCTTGAACCGCCCGTCAAATAATTTTATCATTCAAGAGGTGCACGCTGTCAGAGCATTGGCCTGACCCTATTCAAGAGAGAACTGTGATCAGAGCATTGGCCTGACAGGGTTCAATACGGCAACATAGATTTGATAGTTCAAGGGCATTGCAAGAGGAGAATCACAGTATACGGCTTACATCCCAATGCATGCCCGCGTCTAATGAGATGAATTTGATAATGAAGTGGCTTTCACCAGATCAAAACTAGAGACATTGCAGTACCGGCAGATCCATCTACCTCGATCTATAATAAACACAGACCACTATTGCTTTTGAACATGTTCCAATCCGATTGGCGCGTGTTAAACTGCACAGATCATCTCAAAAATCCTGATCCTGACTGTCTGGAAGAGCCGACCTGTCACGGCCCGATCTGCAACTTATTGAACGCACTGAGAGAATCAAAACGGGGTTAAACTCTCGGAGCGTGCGAGAACAGCAGTCAAAGCATTTGCCGGACAGGATCCGGACGACCTCAAAGATGGTTTTGTGCATTAAAGATTCCTCACTAGGTAGACAGAGCGTTCAATTCAATCATGACATTACCCCAACATTATACGGGCCGTATAATACGGCATTGCAAAATATCCTTTCTCTCGCTCTCTGTCTCTGTCACCCTCTCTCTCTCACCAAACAAACAAATCTCTCTCATTGAGTCACGAGCTGCACTTTCATAGTATTTACTAATGAAGTCACGTCTTCAAAAAGCCTGGCGATCTGCCTACTTTTCTACTAGACACTGAGACCCTACAATTAGTGACCTAGTGAGAGATATGGTGGAGAGAAAGCCGGGAACTCACGGCTATACCGTTTCTGATGAAGTAATTGCGTACAAGACTGTCTGGCGGCGCCAGACCCCGATTTGATTCTCGACAGCATGCGCTCAGATGGGGTCCGCGGCGCCAAACAGTAACCTTTTTTAGTTACACCAGTCATCTTGTGTTGCTGTTGGTATGCCCACAGCCCAGGCAAGAAGAATAATATTTTGTCTAGGTTTAATCAATTCCCCTTTCAGGCAAGGAAGGGTAAATTTACGAACTTTTCCCCCTCAACGACATACCTTTCACAGCCAGTAGCCCAAGTGGTACTTCGTCTCTGCAGCATCTCAAAACTCAACTGGAAAGAGAATTAATAACTACCGGCGCGGTCATCGTTAATTATAATATTCAAGAAAACACGGTGACTTATATATTTGATATCATGGAAACGCACATGTAACAGTCGGACCCCGATTTACCGGGATACTCGGAAAGGGGTTTGTCCGGTAAATCGGAGTGCCCGGTATATCGGGGTCCGACTGCATTGTATACTGGCAATTTAGGCGTACCGCGTATGCCGCAGCACTTTTATAATAGACACATTATATATGTCCTTTTCCCGCTACACCTTGCATACTTACTTGTCTCAGGGGGGGGGGGGTGTCTCAGGAACACGGGAGAAGATCTCCTGCGCTTTGATTGGATCAATGAGAAATAGGTTGCCTTAGCTGATTTGCAGAGGCGTCGCATAAACCTGAAAATAGTTGTGTAGACTGTGTTTTTTGTTAAACTGATAATGTATTCGTTTTCTGATGGGAGAGGGAGCGGAGAGGGAGAGCGAGATCTACACAAGGAATCCAGAGCGGTTACAAGGATAGATAGAAAAAGAGAGCCTTATCGAGACTTAAAGAGAAACTCTGGGTGAGAGAGAGAGAGAGAGAGAGAGAGAGGGGGGAGCAAGAGAAAGAGATAGAGAGGGAGAGTGTGTGTGTGTGTGTGAAAGACAAGACAAGACAAAGCTAAATCGGAGTCCGGAGAATGGAGAGCTTGAACACGGGTGTGTCTGGTTCATTGGTCGGCGTTCTTTGCATTCAGCTACAGAAGGACTGACCTTGCTTCTTTTCTAAAATTATTTTCAGTTTTCGTAGTACCTGCTCCGATCTATGCTTTATCCGAGAGATTCTATGACCCTCGATTACCGGGACCCCGATTTTAACCTTTCAGCTTTCTTCTAACCTTCCCCAAGTAGCCGGTGAATTGAGATCTGACTGTCATCCTATAACAATAGTACAGTCGGCAGGATAATCTTCCCCGATATAGGAAATTAACTTGTTGAGTACAAAAATTAACAGTATTTGACCCCGATTTAGCGGACACCCCGATTCAACAGACAAAACCTTTTCTCCCGAGGGTGCCGTTAAATCGGGGTCCGACTGTATATCATAACCTAAAGTAGCTGTAATAGTACAGCTTAACTTGAACACACATTTCTGTTATTTTCTACCCAAATCTATCCTAAATCTAGTGTTAAATGGCTCGACTGCTTATCTTTCTACTACTGTTCGCGGCAGGATGGACTGATTACACGGACTTTACGTTCCTGTTGGTTTCCAAGGATGGCCGGGTCTCCGGAGCAGATCACCCTGATATTAACGAGGGTCTCCTCATTGTATCAGCGAACCACAGTGGAGTCCGCGAATATGGAACCCTTGATTGGGATACCATTAAGGACCAACCTTACCTTAATCGAAGTTTTGCTGTGGCGTGCGGTCAAATGGGCTTCGCAACTGCGGTGAGTATTTTCCCACTGTCAAAGAAGTACCTCGGTAATGAATTAAAGCTCAATGATATTGAGAAGTTCAATCGTTTTTCCCTTTGCTATGGTTTGGAGGTAAACTGGGATTCGTGTTCGGAGAAAAACATGAACGTAAAAAATACAACTTTCGTCGGTCTCAAGTGTCTTACGCAACAAGAGCTTGTCGGAAAACTCCCAGCCCGGAAGTTTGGTGCTTCTGGTGATGCGATATTAATACTGGCTCCATTTCTGTCTTTCCTTGAACAAAGCAATCACACTAAAGACCACGTCCCTATTTTTCACCTCCTTGATTCCCAGTTGCGGTCGACTGATCTTTGTGCCTCTCACAGCATGAAACATTTGTTTGATACCTCTATCAGCAGCCTACTTGTAAAATCTGAGTTGACCCCAACTGCCTATACCAGTATGCCTACCCTGATCACTGACCTCACCACTAGTGAAGACAACAGCATTCCGCCTTTCTTTGGTGAATCCTTGAAATCACTTTTGATTTTCTGTCAGCAAAGTGCTACAAATACTAGATCTACAGATGATATCGATCTATCGTGTCCTGACAATATGCTTATTTCTGGTGTCCATATATTTACTCCCGCAATATTCAACGGTACAAAAACATTGTCAATTGCACAAGCTCGCTGCGAATGGTTTACTTCGTGTCAGCTTGAAGAGTTTCGTTCTATGGCTAACCGATTGCTCAAAATAAACTACACTTGCACCTCCGAATATGGCTTTAGCTTCTTTCTCGACAGTGAGGGCCTTCAAACAGCGGCTGGAGTGGCAGACAACTGGGTTAAGGAGGGAAAACTTGGCAAGGGACATCTCGGTTTAAATGTAACATCCAAGGGATCGGTGGTAAGGTCAGGTTACGTTAATCATGATGAAGATGGAGCAGAAGAAGTGATGAAGTTGTACCTCTGCAATATGCTGGGTTATCCTTCTGTCGTGGGTTACGAAAAAGGCACTTTTAAGACCAAAATTACCATGGATTTCTTTGATTTCCAAGTAACGGTGGGAAACAAGTTTAAGTTGTTTTTAACGAAGACCAAACGACTCAATTCCCACAAACATCGCGTTATCCTGACGTGTGGTCCAGATGATGATTTCTGGGCGAATGAACTGTCCCTGACTGTAGGGGAAAACACGGCAATGGTTGTTACTCGAAATGAGCAGAAATATCAACTTATGGTTGATATTAGGAAATATACCGGCGGCATAGAGAAATATCCAGATCCATATCTGTCGGGTTCCCACCTGCCACTTCGAACTTTGGGTGAGAATCTATGCCAGAAGTTAGGCTACAAGACTAGCATCTCGATGTCGTATTTCAACACAACTACGAAAGATCGATGCATTGAAATTGGCCCTAAAACGTACGAGTACATGTCCACCGACTTTCGTGACATGTTCGGATATAATATAGCGGGTATAGGAGTAACACTCCAAAACTGGAAAGTGTATGATTTGGAGAGCCTGTTACATTCTGGCACAAGTTGTAATAAAGGAATCCCCCCAAGCAGCTTCCATCAGTTCATTTCACTGACATGTTCTCGAAGCAAGTTCCCGGCTCATGAAATCGTCTTGTCTGCATTAAAAGATGACTTGGAAACCGCTGAAATGTTTTCTTTTTCATTGGTTGGTCGGTACAAAGACAAAGATGGTGAACTATTTTCGGGTCTCGTTTGTGCGAGTAGTGAGATAACTCCGCAGGTCTTGAATGATGTATGCCAGGATGCTGGTTTTGTAGAATTGTGGTCATACACAACATTGGGCTACAAAGTGGAAGGTTACACCGACGAGAAGATAGCCCGGTTCAAAGGCAGTGTTTACAGGCAATTCGGTTCGGGCCTGATGGAAATAACAAACCTTACAGCTGGAGAGTTTTCTAAAGACAAGTGCGGCTTCAACCAAATTATTCAGTTCACATGCCTGGGAGACTTCGATATGACCTTAATGGATTACTACCACAAAGAAAACAAGCTCGAGCTGCCACGGTATAGGCCCATTCCAGATTCGGAAACAACGGCGCTGATTTGTTTGGATAGCACGATTGGAAAACAGCAGAGAGATCACTACTGTGAAACCACCAACTCTGAGAGCTACGATTCAACAGGTAGTACTGATCACGCTTCCCTGAATTCTCTCGCCGCTGACTCTTTGAAAAACCTGGAAGTTGGTCTTAGGGTCACATGTTCGGATGAGTTAGCTTGCACATGGAAAAAGGAAAAGTGCTCTGCGTTCCTTGTCATTGGCTGTGGTAAGAGAAATGATGATCTGGAATTCTACAACACGGCTGTGCTTGTTGGGGTGGACACGATGGAAGTGGATCTAACGACAAACAAAGGGACAGTTGGGATTTCGGTCAGAGAATTCCAACTGTACACTCGAGAAATACCTCTCGGCCAAGCGTACATGTTGCTCTGGACAAACGATACATCTAATACCATACCTTTCCTGGTGACCACAGCTACAAATGCCTGTCTGCAGGGAGGTTTCCAGGGAGGTGCCGTTAACGTAAGCCTGAAATCCGGCTGCAACAAATGCTGGCCCGACAACCTTAGCGATGCCCAGTACATCTTTTATGGTACGGAAGTACAGATTCAGGAGAAAACATTCAACAGTGAAGACACATTTTCTAACCTCCAACAGCTACAAGTAGTTTGTGGTGGACAGAGATTAGTTCTCTTAAATAATGACAAGCTATCCACGGAAGGATACCCAGTGCTGTTTACCTACAATACTGAAACAGGTGTCCTTCAAAACATATATACTGTGTTGCTTAGCAACCTGGACGAAGCAGATATGATATGTCGTGCAATAACTGGAGACAACGCTTACTGGTTTTCCGAGACAAGCAACTTTACGAAGGATCTTCTGGATGATCTGGGCGTTACATCAGCTAAATTCTCGATCGGTCAGGGCAGTTTTGAAAACTGTTTGAATCCCTCGAATGGCATTACGGATTGCAAATTTGTTGCCACCGAAGCAAATCAGATAAAGAGCGTCTATTTGAAGTGCCGATCAGCAAAAGATACCATGCCCCATGATAAGGTGAACGAATTAGATATCAAAAGTGGAGGATTACTAAAAATAAAAATTAAAAAAGGAACTTTCTACCACATTTGCGTAGAACATGAATTCTCCTCCAAGATCGTGACGTGGTTTGCAAAGAAAAAAGCGGAAACTATAAATGTATATTTGCAAAGCGTGCAGCTAAGGGCAGCTAAAACCTCGACCCCGTCAGTTGGTGTGTGGTGCAGCCAGGTGGTAGATTCCGAAGAACCGAGTTGTAGATACAAACCATTACCAGGATGCGATGGTCATCACATTGCCGTCAACAAATACGAGCGGGTCAAGCAGATCTGGATGAATGGTAGCATACTCACAACATTTAGGGGGCAGGTTTGTGCGGATACATTTGATGACCGCCTAGCGGGGGTATTTTGTTCTATTTTCGGATACGCTAATGCCACAAACTCAGTCAGTGAGATAGATCTCGAGAACACGAATACTGATGTAGCTCACTTGGTTTGCGAGAATGAATTATGTTACGCTTGGTCAAGAATCCACCGTGTGCAGGAGGGTGTTGTGAAATTGGAGTGCAGAAACCCGAATGGTGTCAAGTATCAGTTTCTTGATGGCACAGAGAAGTCAGATAAAAAGACGATTTCCGGTGTTTTAGGTGTCGTCTGGAGGTCCCAAGTGACTATACTCAACATATGGAGAAAGGTAAATCAAAAATATGCCAAAACAATGTGTGGGTCATTAGGATTTAGCTCGAAGCATGGATCATTGACGATAGACAGGTCTTTGAAACCCGCGGGAGACAAACTTTTAATAGGGACCTTTTCCAAAAACTGCCCCCTCGGAATGGACAACCAATATTGTCATCAGGTTCAGGAAATGGACAGTTCATCGGATCACTTCCCCTATAATCTCACATGCTGGTTTAAAATTGAACACTTGACTTTTCTTCGGGAGTATATATGGGTCTTCAAGGGTAGAGTTGATTTCAAAATACGGGCCCAATACGATGTCGTCTACCCCAGTGGAAATGTTCGAGTGGTTGGATCTGTTTCTAAAGTCGAAGGATCTCAAAATCTGTGCCTTGCGTTTGGCACAACTGGACATATAGACTATAGTGTGAAGGGAGATGCAATCAGTGCAGATAATTTGAAGTGTCTGGAAGGCGTGAGAAAAGAACACATGGCAGAAGATTGTACATACGATCTCACAAACATTGGTGGCGATTTCGATTACAACATATTCGCTGTTAGAATGCAGAAATCATTCAATTGTCTATTGGCTAAAAGATGGCCCAATCTTCAAGACACCGTACTTTTCTATTGGTACACTCATGGCGACGATAACAAAAAAGACCAGTAGAAAAACAACGCCAGTAAATGATCAAGATGGAAATGGGCTACTCAATAATGCAAGGGTCCAGTTAGGATTTGACGCCGTGGCCGCTAAACAATACTACAAATTCCTGCCAGAATATGGTTTTCAGAGCAAAACCGTGTTGAAAAATGCATATTTTAAAGAAAATGGGATGGTTTATAGTCACCATAAGTCTTCGGACGAGTTTCTCTATGTTGAGTTTTATAATTACCCGAAGGTAGAGGAGAGCTCCCTTTCATATCGTCTCATCGGCGAAGATGGCGCCCACAGTCTTTATGAAGGATTACTCCTTGTCTCGTTCAATACGGTGGACAAGGAAGGTCGGGTGAACGAGGTATTTGAAGAAGGCATGGTATGCCAAAAGGAACTCTCAGTTGAATTTCTGGAGCGTGCATGTGAGAAGATGGGGTTCTCAAAACTACTGTATCGCGGGTCAGCCGCCGGTCATAGCAGTGCAGACAGTTTCAATTTCAATATCGGTATCGGGTTCAAAGGGGTAGCTTTCCATTACAAAACGGGAAATGGTGAGTGTGTTAACAAATCGGAAGCGATTGTCGTTGAGTGTGGCTTTGATATGGCTCCCCACGCTAGCTTTAGCAATCTGACATTCAACTTGGTCGAAGAAATTTATAGTATACCGAGTGATCCGCTCCTATCGTCAGACTGGGTCCCTCCTCGTTACAGAGACCCAATGGCAGGGTACCTAGTAGCCACGGTCAGTGTCCTGGGGAATATATCCACTGGAATGGTGTGTAGTGAGGGTGTTAGTGAGGCTACAAAAACTGCTATGTGCTTGAGAATGGGCTTCCACACTTCGGTTTCGTCGAAAGGTGTTCCCATCCCGAACAAGAAAATCTTCCTAAGCAATGTTTCCTACAGCGGATCCTGGGGCTGGGACTGGGAGGATTGTCCTGAGCGCAGGGCACTTTGGTTGGAATGCGGATTTGATCCTACGCTCTGTAAACCAGCAATGGAGAATGGTTACATGGTGTTCAGTTGCTCACACCAATTCATACCAAACCCTCGAATATACCGGTGTCCCAACTCACTACAAACTTACAGGGTAAGCTACGATGATGATTCTAACAAATGTGACTTGTCCTTCACGTCTCTCTGCCCCGATGATCCCAAGTTTTTCCAGATATGTGCACACAAAACTACCAACTGTCGTGCCAATGAAAGGGTAAAAAAGGACGTAAACTGCAATGATTTCATCTGTCAAACTACAAACTTGCCAGGCATAACTCCAAGCCAAAGTCCCGTACTCGTTAGCGGCTCTCTTGTTGAAAAGGGTATGGTTTGTGCAGGAGGCAAGGCATATGTTAACATTAACTGTACAAACTACAACACAACAGATCTTTGTAAAAAAGTGGAGGTGTCGGCAGATTCGTGTTACACTGAACCTAGCTTGAAAATACTAAATGCTGATGAAATATGTAATGAAAGATGTTTTTGTCCTTATTGTGATGACGAAATCAACTGTGCTAAAAAAGGTAATGCACTCCGTTCAAGACCAGCCGATGAAGATGAACAAGTTGATCAACCATTGAAAAGGTCGAATGATAAAGGGTTTACAGTCGATGAAGAAAAGCCAACGGAAGAATTGGACGATGAAAAAAACCGAAGAAGGCTCACCTACGAAACCAGCCGAGTTGGGAAGTACCTTCAAAGCGGGAAGTCTTAACTGTACCAACCCGATGTCCGGGACGTATCGGATTGTCCCAATAAACTGGATTTGTGATGGAGTTTGGGATTGCCGAAATGGTGAAGACGAACCGGAACAAGGTTGCAACAACCCGTTTGCATCATGTGGATCAGTCAATCTCACTAGCCAAAACCGGTGTGGTCCAGAGCCCCTTGAAAACAGTCTGTTTGGGGAAGTCTGCCCGGCAATTGAATTCTATAATCATTATGATTGTGAAATTCCCGAAGGCAATTCGTCTTATTATTTGAAAGGTTGCCTATCTAAACATCTAAATCGAACGTTCAACGTCAACAGGAATATGGTTTGCTCAGATAGAATGGCATGGTGTACAAAAGAATCTATGCGATGACAAAATCGACACTACAGTGTGTTACTCCAACCCCTGGTTGCACGATCCACAAACATCAGTTATGCGATGACATTAATGACTGTAACGGTTACGATGAAGAGCTAAACATTATTTGTGGTGAGATGACTGTAGCTAAATGTGAAAGAAAGTTTGGGAAGCCAGGACAGAAACTCTTAATTCCTTTGGCATGGGTTAAGGACGGTATTGATGACTGCTATGACGCATTCCGATGAGGATGGAGGCCCAGAAGATGGATGGGTGGTCTGTACTGATCGTACAAAGACCTCCACTCGATATGTCCATGACGAAGAAGATTGCGATAAACTGAACGAATTTCGTTGTTACCGGGAAAACACGACACTTGACATGGCGTATGTGTGTGACAGGGTCGGGAGCTGTGCTTCAGAGGTGATGATGTGTGCTGAGTCAAGGAATATAGCACCAGTTCAAGCAAAGGTTATGGAGACAGTTGGCCCGGGGAAAAGGACAGAGAAGCGTCTGGGACATTGTCTACCTGGACTTGAAAGTATGCGGAAGGTCTTCCCTCATTTGGGAGACTGTGTTGAAGAACCGTTCCAAGAACCTTTCGATAAACCAGTAGGATGGAGTGACATTAGATCATGTTATATATCCGGCCATTGACGATTCTATCTCTTGCAAAGGGGTTTTTGGTGAGGCCTATGTTTACCTGGTATGTCTTGGCCGTTGCAAAAATGAAAGCATTAAATGTCCTCTAAGATCGCTGGAGGTTGATTCCTGTCCGAACCTTGACAAATCATATGAATCTGTGCTAGCATTAGAAGGCAACGGAACAACCAAAGTTTTCGCTATCCCGAGCAACGGAGAAATTAAGTTTGTCAATAACTTCTTTCTCTGTAACGAAACCAAGAACTGCGTCCCGTACTCCCAAGTTTGTAATCTAGTTGACGACTGTGGGGACGGAAGTGATGAAAATGAGAACATTTGTACAAATGTGTTCAAGTGCGGCAACGGAGATCATATCCAGATCAACAGCAAATGTGATGGTAAATTCGACTGCGAGGACTACTCGGACGAGTGCAACGGACAGTGTTCCGACACCATCATCGAACATTTCGGGTTTCTGATTTTCTCATTTGCCGTCGGTATCTTGGCCACAGGGGCTAATGGAATCATTATGATAAAGTTCTTCACAACCTTCGGAAAGTCAAAGAACGCATCGGCTATTATGAATCAACTGCTGGTGTTCTTCATTTCCATAGGCGATTTTTGCATGGGTCTTTACTTGATATTTATTGGCAGCTACGATGTAAAATATGAGGATGAGTACTGTAATACACAACTTGAATGGCGTACTGGGATTGAAGTGTTCATTGCTTGGTGTCATAAGCACATTCGGATCCCAGATCTCCCTAATCTCCATGACCTTTCTGAGTCTCTCCCGTGTCATAAGCCTCAGAAACGTACTTACACCAAGATCATTCAACCGGAAAGGCGGGTATAAAATTGGCCCTCATGACCGTCTTCATCACGCTTGTCTCAATCCTCATAGCTACTGTTCCCCTTGTTTGATATATTTGAAGATTTCTTCGTCAATGGAGTTTACTATCCCGGTAGCACTATGATAACTGGCGCCCCAGATCGTGAGAAACACGTTGCTATCTTAACAAAGTATTTTCACGAGGAACAAATGGATTCTGATTTCTTTACCTGGTCCAAAATCCGGCAAATTCTCACAAAGGATGTGTTCATATCATATTCCTTCGATGAAAAAACGCCCGCCTCGGTTACAGGCCGGAAACTACATTTCTACGGTAATGCCGGTGTGTGCCTTTTCAAGTTTTTCGTTTCCAAGGGCGATCCTCAGGAGAAGTTCATCTGGGTCGTTCTGATCATTGACTTTGTCTGTTTCTTCATCATCACCATTTCCTACATTTTCATCCACTTTGTCTCCGCGAGTTCCGGGAACGGGATTTCAAATGCTGCAACTAGCAAAAGTGGTGCAAAAAAGAAATGCTAAACTTCAACGAAAAGTTTCAATGATCATTCTCACAGGATTTCTGCTGCTGGGTGCCACTCATATTCTTCTGCATCTTCCACTACACCGAGGTTATTGATGCAACGTCATGGTACCCCTTCTTCTCTACCTTCATCCTTCCCATCAACTCGGTCATAAATCCTCTACTGTATGACTCCACTGTGACAGAGGTGCTTTCCAAGGGTGTATTTTCATTGAGGAAAAAAATGGGGAGGCGAGCTGAAGCTTTATCTCGCACAACAATGGTGTCAGGTGACATTGAAATGACCAGGAAGGACGGTAACGAGGCCGGGAATGATCCTGTGGAGCCAATTAAAGAAGCTTCTCCTGGAAACGATTCTAAGCTACAACTTGAGAACAGTGAAAAGAGAGATGATGAAAAGAGATATGATGCTGAGCTACAAGTCGAGAACAGTGAAAAGAGAGATGAAAATGATGATGCCGAGAGCGAGTGTGGCACTGTAAGCGATGCCGATAAGGAACATATTTATTCTGATGTAGCAACCAGTGAGCATGAGACATTTGATCAAAATGCTGCTGCTGATAGTGTGACAGGTGATGAGAAGGCCATCATAGGCAGAAGAAAGAGAAGACAGTGAGACGGATCATTCCTCAAGCAATGTCCGAAATGAGATCAGTGCCGACTGTGAAAATATTTATGCTGATGTAGAGTGATGATTGTAGGTAACGAATCGTTACTAAAGATGATAATTGATATATCATGCAGTATATATAAGTAGCAATATCATCTCAGTTCAGTTTAGATCCTGAGTTGAAGTCGTGTGAGGTAAATATGAAAAATCGAAGAGAAAATGTAGCTATAGCTCAGCAAGCTGTGCTTTATTTTGATGTTAGGTGACCCATTATAACATTTGACCATGGTTATAACGAGTGTTGTTGGTTTTAAATTCAATGAGACTTTCACCACATCATACATGTAGTACAAAACAAATGTACATGATGTGCATGCAGATGTACATTTGTTTGTTCAAATAAATCAGACTCGTTCTTTTTCACCGCAAGCAGCGAGTTCAGAGTTGACATGTTCCCGGTCTGGATCGGCTCTAACACCGGGCCGAATGCCCGGTGTGAGATTGGGGTGGGATACCCGGGTTCTTTTTTGTAAGTTGGTCCCTTAGTGGAAGCGACTCATCTCACAAATGACAGACTAGTCTGTCGTTCGTGAGATGAGTCTAGACTGCGTAGCATGGAAATGGATAGAGTGAGATGACTTTCCATGCTGATAGTAGCATTGCTACACAGTCTGTCATTCGCGTGATGAGTCTCCTCCTCGATTACGTTTGCCTTCGGCCCGGTGTGAGAACAGACAGAAGGGGAACACGTCAAGGGGGGGGGGGGGTGATTGGTTCTATCTAAGCAGTTAGAGGGGCTCAGTGTGGAATTTCCACTGGAAATCAAAACTGCGGACAAAATTCGGGGGGGGGGGGGGGGGGTGAACAAACACCATACCTTGTCTAGTCCCACTTCCAATTTTGTGGTTGATTCGGGTGACAATTGATAGGTCCTTCCACAATCCGCCTGGCGATTGCAGTTCAGGGAATAAATGGCATTTCAGCAAGCATAAAAATCAGCGAGTAACTTGGACAACAGATCCTCTTGCGGAATTGTTAGAAACATGCTAGGCAGCGGGCTATAAAATGAAGTAAGGATGGATGATCGGGCATGGGAGTTGAGCGGGGTTGATTGGACAGAGATTTTAGGGTTGTTGTTGGGGTGGGTGATGGATCGGGAGGGTGGATCTTGGTACATTGCTATAGCAAGCAGTCAGCAGTTGGAGGGTGGTTATTCTTTAGAAACTAACTGTCACTATGATAGTTCAGAGAGAGAGAGGAGAGAGAGAGAGAGAGAGAGAGAGAGAGAGAGAGAGAGAGAGAGAGAGAGAGAGAGACATAGAGAGAGAGACATATAGAGAGAGAGAGAGATGGTGACAGCTAGTAACAATTATCGAAAACAAGTTTCGTTACAGAGATCAAAACTAAAAAGACTGATCTTTGATACATTCCACTATCCGGGTAATAAACACTCAATTGTCTTCTTCAAAACTTTAGGAAGAACTTCCAGAACTTCCAGAACAATATAAGATTTTTTTTCTCTCAACTATACTTTCATGTTTTTGGCGGAATGAAGACACACAATTAGCTGGTGTTTATCACCAGATAGTGTATAACCAACATACAAAGATATAAGAGTCACACCCATCAAGTTAGAAGATAATAAAACTTCAACAGATGCGACCAAAAAAGTAACACCACTTGAGGCCATTGGGCTCTGAGAGTTCTCTGAAAAAAACAAAGGATAAAACAGGGGCATCACTCGGTATATGCGAGATCTCGATTGGCCAACGAGGCATCGCCTCAGTCGAATTTCTGAGGGGCTACAACATATCTCGTAACAGACACAAAATAAGAAATGCCATCGTCCCTTTCTCCTACACTCACACACTTTCTCTCGTTATCTCTCACTGGAAACCCGCGACCAAATAACTTATACATAACACATGCACACACACACACTGCGGCGGGGTGGGTCTCTGAGTGTTCATCTCTCTCGCTCTCTCTCAATTCCAGTTACCCTGTCCCGCTGCAGCTGGGTTGTTCTTCCTACTACTTTTCACCTTCTTCACAATCGAATCGAGGAACTCCAATTCCGGTTCACTGATATCGAGAGCTCCACCGCCGCCGCCTCCACCTCTGCCCCCTTCATCCGCTTGCATTGGAGTCACATTCGATGTGGCTGAGGGTGTATTGTATTGGTATCCGGGCTGGGAACCATACCCCGTGGCGCCGTAGCCACCCTGCTGAAGGGGGGACACAGCGCTGGTTATTACACCACGGACGCGCCCCACCACACCCCGATATGAATCAATGAATTGTATAACTTCCCATGATAATAGACCAAATTAAATTAAAGGGTGTCCCCGAATAATTTGACATCCCCAGCCTTATCATTATAAGTTCAAATGACCACCCACCCCGGATATGTATAACTTACAAATGGTGGGTAATAACTGCTGCTCTCCTGACGATATCCACCAAAAGGTTTCATGCCCCGGTCACCGTACTCTGGCTCCCCAAACTTTTGCTTCTTCGCGGGGGGATCAGGGAGGGTAACGTTAATAGGAACGTCTTTCAGGAAATGCTTTTGCTGAAAATAGGATTGGGTTGATACTTGGTAGGGTAATTGATTATCTACATTAAATAAAACACACTGTACACAAGGTGATTGTGGCGGTGATATATCAACGTATACTGCAGATCTCAATCAAAGTTGTAACCGTTCCTGGATATAACTTAGATAAGCTCTCTGCAGATCGGGGCAGTAACGGTGACCCACGATTTATCTGCTCCCTCATACCTTCAATACGATCTCTGCATCCTCTCCCTTCTCGAAGGTTATAAAAGCGAAACCCCGGTGAGGTTTGGGAATATACACGTCAGCGAGGGCCCCGTACGTCGAGAAATAATCGCTTAGATCCTTCTCATCGGTCCTGAGGGGAGTGTCATGATATTGAAAATTGGACCGGGGCATCATCATCAAGCAAGGGAGAGTGGCGCGCACATGGCAAATGCTGACGGCGTCAGATTGCCATTTGCGCGTGCACCACCCACCCCGCATCGTTGGTGGGAAGGAGGGAAGGGAGTCGTGGAGTCGTGTCACTCAACGGACTTGCTACTCAAATCGAATATTGGAAACTCGGAAATCGAAAGCTTGACAGCGAGTAAAGAGTACACTCACTCAAACACACACACATGTATCTCAAAAAACAAATTTGTTGTGATTTGACCCAAACAGTACAATGCCCCTTCTCCCAGCTAGTACACATTGTTACTAAAACACACCCCTGACACCCACATCACACTATGATTTGTTCTTTACCCTCGGGGGAGACGGCCGACAAACAGCTTCCGCTCTGGCTCAGTTCGCTTTGGAATTCGCACTTCACACTTTCGCCCGCTTATGGTGTGATAGGTGTCAGTGAGCACTTGCTTCGCAACATCATCACTCACAAAGCTTACAAATCCAAACCCACGCGAATTGCCACCGTAGTCTTTCTTGATCTGGAGAGAGGGGTGAACACACGGGGTGTTAGCGGGATAGCTCTCACTCACATAGCGGCACATATATATGTATTAAAACACGCAGGGAGGAGAGAGAGATTTACCTCACAAGATTTGACCTCTCCAAAAGATTTAAAGTAATCCCGGACATCGTTCTCTGTTGCTTTGTAACTGAGCCCCAATATAATCAGATCTCCTATTTTATCGCTGCTGGATTTCTTGTTCTGAGGAGGGATTAGGAGGGATTAATTGGACAGTACAGACGGGATGGAAGGAAGAGAGAGAGAGAGAGAGAGAGAGAGAGAGAGAGAGAGAGAGAGAGAGAGAGAGAGAGAGAGAGAGAGAGAGAGAGTGATTCCAAGCTTGGAATTTACATTTGATAGACAAAAAAAGACAAAGACCAAATTAAGAAAGTCAGAGAGAATAAAGTGAATCAATACATTTTGAAAACAAACAAACTAAACTCTCTCTCTCTCTCTCATGAAAGATACACCCAGGTCTCTCAACAAGCAGTGTCATGTGTTTATTTATTAATCCATCACATCACCCACACTTTTTGTTGTACTGTTGCGTGTCGTGTTGTGTCTTACAAAATGTTTGGGAGGGGCAGTTTATCAAATTCTAAGCTGACAAAATTTAGATTGCAAAACTTTGATAAGGTAAGCTGCTCTTGTTGTTGTCCAATATTGTGTGGCTCACACCGTCATTTTATGGTTCGGTAAATCAAGTATATAACAACACCTCTCTAGGCAACTATTCTCTTGCAGGTCCGGAAAGCAAGCCAGAAGGAAGGGGAGTTCTGGACTGACCCGAGTTTCCCACCAAATGAAGGATCATTGTGGGGAGATGGGAGACCCACTGTTGAAGATGTTACATGGATGCGTCTTAGGGTACAGTAGAAGAGATCATGAGTACTATCGACTTTCATTTTATAGAGCCTAAGGGCTAAGGGGACCCTGTCCCCTGATACTAACTCCCCGGTCCTCTCCAGGATATCAACCCTAAGGGGACTCTGATACAATCTCCCCTCTACAGGATATCAACCCTAAGGGGACCCTGATACAATCTCCCCTCTTCAGGATATCAACCCTAAGGGGACACTGATACAATCTCTCCTCTCCAGGATATCAACCCTAAGGGGACCCTGATACAATCTCCCCTCTTCAGGATATCAACCCTAAGGGGACCCTGATACAATCTCCCCTCTTCAGGATATCAACCCTAAGGGGACCCTGATACAATCTCCCCTTTTCAGTTTTCAGGATATCAACCCTAAGGGGACCCTGATATAATCTCCCCTCTTCAGGATATCAACCCTAAGGGGACCCTGATACAATCTCCCCTCTACAGGATATCAACCCTAAGGGGACCTTGATACAATCTCCCCTCTACAGGATATCAACCCTAAGGGGACCCTGATACAATCTCCCCTCTTCAGGATATCAACCCTAAGGGGACCCTGATACAATCTCCCCTCTTCAGGATATCAACCCTAAGGGGACCTTGATACAATCTCCCCTCTACAGGATATCAACCCTAAGGGGACCCTGATACAATCTCCCCTCTTCATGATAACAACCCTAAGGGGACCCTGATACAATCTCCCCTCTTCAGGATATCAACCCTAAGGGGACCCTGATACAATCTCCCCTCTACAGGATATCAACCCTAAGGGGACCTTGATTGTCAAGAAGAATATGGAGGATGTACAGCAGGGGGCTCTGGGAAACTGCTGGCTGGTAGCATCAGTTGTATGCCTGGCATCGCGGGGTAACCTCCTAAAAAGAGTCCTCCCATCCCACAAGAAACAGGACCCCCAAGGAAAGGAGTATCAGGGGTGTTTCCTGTTCCAGTTTTACCGCCTAGGAGACTGGATAGAGGTATCATAACCACTGTGTGACAATCACCAATAACCAAGAATACCATATATTGCTCGACCCTCTCTTACCGCGGTACAGAATGGTTAGAACATAACTTTACTACCGTCTACCACGTATTCAGGTGGTTATTGATGACTGGCTGCCCACACGAAATGGCAAGTTGATATTCATGCACAGCTCTGACAAGGACCAGTTCTGGCCGGCACTTCTTGAGAAGGCATACGCAAAGTTAGCACACCCCTGATCCCTCTCTCTCAATACACTCTACTAATGCCCTAAACTCCCTTCTCAATACCCTTTCTAACCTCCCTCCCCCTAGTCCCTCGACCCCCCACAGGCACCTCTCTCTCTACTATAACAATAACGTGATACTCTTTAATTTCCTTTTATACCGCTTACACCGCTCATTGTTCACCCTCAGACTAGCAGGAAGTTACAATGGACTAAGCGGGGGCAACTCAGCAGATGCCCTTACAGATCTCACAGGTAGGTTTGGGGAACAATATAACCCGCACAACCAGCTATGTAGCGAGGGAGCTGTATCAATCTACCATCTAGTAGGGACCATCTATTAGGGACGAACCGGGGTGGGGACGAACAAACCTTAGTAAGGGGATAGAACAAGTTGTGTAGGAGTCTTGACAAGCATAGAAAGAGAAAGTAAAACATTGTGTAAAGTGTGAGATTCGCCCCACTAAATAATTCATCAATCACTGTCACACATGCATCATGTACATTTACAGTGCATGAGGCACGTCATGTAGCTTCTCACTGTGGTCACCAGCCCGGTAGATAGAAAGAGGGGGGGGGGGGTCCAGCCCTAAAAAAGCTAAGCCATCGGCCAAAATCAGGGTACCATTAGCTTTTTTTAGCTTTTTTAAGCTTTTTTAGCCTTTTTTGCTTTTTTAAGCCTTTTTAGCTTTTATTAGCTTTTTTTAGTTTTTTTATAGGCTAAAAAAAGCTATAAAAAAAGCTAAAAAAAAGCTAAAATTGAGTTTTTAGTGGATTCATATAGGTTCGAAAAAATCTCTCCAGAAAATGGCAGTAGGGCTGGATACAGAAATTGCTATGTATGCAATGGACATAAACGGTAGATTATGGTAAAAAAGTCAGTCAATAGGCGTCCGGAAGGATGAAAATTTAATAGAAAAGTGTCATGCTGAAAAAACATAAAAAGTAGGGCTAAAAAAAGCTAAAAGCCAACATAAAAAAAGCCATCGACCAAAATCAGGGTTGCCAAGTCAGACTGTTTTTCGTGCGCCCTGTGTGTTTTTATAAAATAAAATAAAAGAGTTTGTACAAAACAAAATCAGGGTACCTTTGGGGGGGTCCAGCCCTAAAAAAAGCTAAGCCATCGGCCAAAATCAGGGTACCTTTAGCTTTTTTTAGCTTTTTTTAGCCTTTTTTAGTGGATTCATATAGGTTCGAATCCCGCTGACGCCAAATTTTTTAAACTTTTATTATAACGTTTTATTAAGCCAAAAACTAATTGAAATTAGTTGGCGGGAAAGGTGACCCACTTACACCTTTTGCTCCTGCCTGGTATCACCATGAACTCTCATTCTATCCATCGGTATCTCAATCTCATATTTTTCGAGGGTAACTTATTCCTGTTTGTTCGATCCCTCTCTCACCTCTTATATCCCTGATCCCGGCAGCAGGCAAAGGTGTAAGTGGGTCACCTTTCCCGCCAACTAATTTCAATTAGTTTTTGGCTTAATTTAGGTCCCTTTTTGGTTTCTAATCGCAGCATGACATTATTTCATGATGTAATATTGTCGAAATGATGCGTTATATAAGAAACGAGACGAATTTCTGTGAAAATCGTATTTTAGACGTCATTTGACGTAATTAGTGACGTCGTAACGACGTAATTGCATCACGATATATTTTAAATTAATACCTCAAAGGAGCTTGTAAAGTTTCATTGACCACAGTGATCAGGAAAGGGAGTTTTTGCTCGAAAAACATTCAATTTGCTGAATTTTTCGTCAAATTTTTGACTTCCGACGCAATTTAAGGGCTCAAAATGATAAGCTACGAAAATTCGCCATATAGTATCTGAAAGTTCAGACGATTTGCCGGTAACGATTTTTTGTCAAATCAGAAATCGGAACACGTCTTCAGAGTGCTAGAGGCGTTTGAAAAAAGTTAGTCGGTCTCGCGCAATGACGTCACTCGTGACGTCATTGCGCGCGTCATAGGTAAGATGGAGAGTCGCCACCCAGATGGGTACATGCACGAGACAATTATCTGTCGAATGCCGCTTGGTTTAAGGTCGTACGATGTCTGGTTCGTCTCAAACTGGGACCAAACGGATGGTAACAAAGCGTCTATACATGTATGTATGTAACAAAGTAACAAAGTAATGTATGTATGTATGTATGTATGTATATATATATCAACCTAGTTATCCCCACACTGAATTTTCTGTTTTGGGGGTGGTGTTATAACTTTTGAACAAAAAGAGCTAGCCACTTGAAATTTTTACCATCGATAGAGGTCTACAAGAAGCTTCTAAGTACAAAATTTCAGCTTCCTAGCTCTTCCGGTTCGGGAGTTATGGCATGTCAAAAAGTGCCAAAATGGGCTAAAAGTATGAAATAACTATATATACGCTGTGAGCAAGCGGGCCGTTTTTGGGGGAAATTTTTTTCGGGGGATGGATGGGGTCACCTTTGCGCTTGCCAGCGCAGTGATAACGTTTTTTGAACTTTTTTAAAACTATTTTTATCAAATTTGAATAATATTTTTATCGAAAAAATGTCTCCAGAAAATGGCAGTAGGGGTGGATACAGAAATTGCTATGTATGGACATAAACGGTAGATTATGGTAAAAAAATGTGCAGGAAATGAACAAATGCAGTCAATAGACGTCCGGAAGGATGAAAATTTAATGGAAAAGTGTCAAGATGAATGCTGAAAAAACATAAAAAGTAGGGCTAAAAAAAGCTAAAAAAAGCCAACATAAAAAAGCCATCGACCAAAATCAGGGTACCTTTAGCTTTTTTAAGGGCTGGACCCCCCCCCCCACCTTTAGCTTTTTAGGGCTGGACCCCCCCCCCCCCAAAGAGATAGAAAGAGACAGAAAGAGGTAGAAAGAGATAGAAAGAGGTAGAAAGAGATAGCAAGAGATAGAAAGAGATAGAATAAGATAGAAAGAGATAGAAAGGGATAGAAAGAGATGGAAAGAGATAGAAAGAGGTAGAAAGAGATAGAAAGAGATAGAAAAAAGATAGAAAGAGATAGAAAGAGATAGAAAGAGGTAGAAAGAGATAGAAAGAGATAGAAAGAGAGAATGTTTGGTACCACCAGGTGTATTACATTCGAGACTATATAATACCAGTGTGGCCATTGCAACCCATTCCTGTTTTCTAGGTGGTGTATGTCAGTTAACTGACTTCAACACGGACTCCTTCAAAGAGGACGAGAAAGCTCAGAAGCAGTTGTTCAGGGACGTTACCAAGGCTCTGGCAAGGTCCTCCCTGATTAACTGTAGTGTCAACCCTGCTGAGGGAGAGGGTGTAGAGGCGGCTAGGGAGAACGGTCTCATTGTCGGACACGCTTACACCCTTACACGTGCACATGAGGTGAGAGAGAAAGAGAGAGAGAGAGAGAGAGAGAGAGAGAGAGAGAGAGAGAGAGAGAGAGAGAGAGAGAGAGAGAGAGAGAGAGAGAGAGAGAGAGAGAGAGGGAGAGAGAGAGAGGAGATGGACGAGAGCTAGCAGAGTCTCTCTCATGCTCTCGCTCTATGCTAGCTAGCTCTCTCGCTCTCTCTCTCTGTCTCTCTCTCTCGCTCTCTCTCTCTCTCTCTTTCTCTCTCTCTCTTCTCTCTCTCTCTCTCTCTCCTCTCTCTCATCTCTCTCTCTCTCTCTCTCTCTCCTCTCTCTCTCTCTTCTCTCTCCTCTTAGTTATGTAGCTCGGCGCTCGCACACACAAAGAGATGTCAGTAAATCTAGAAATCTTCTCAGCTCACACTTGGTTTTCTGGGACTGAGTGGAAAGTACAAATTACTACAACTCCGGAACCCATGGGGCGGGACTGAGTGGAACGGCAAATGGTCTGACAGGTAAACCATTTGTATCTTGATCATCAACAATTAGTAAAGCAACCCTTTATCAAGCTAGATCCATATTTCTCTTCAGCGACCCAGAGTGGTCTAAGATATCAAAAGCAAAGAAGAAAGAGTTGGATTTTTCGAACGAGGATGATGGTTCCTTTTGGATGGAATATAGGTAAGCGGCAGGTCGATCTCACTGTGAATCATTTGTAACACAACGCTTTCAGTGACATGTTTGGTAACTTTGATAACTTGACAATCTGCAGTCTGGTCAACAAGAAATGGGCCATATTCCGAACCCAGGTAACACTGGTAAAGTTCTTTCAAAAGACTCACACATTCGAACCTCTCCAGGGTATATATCATATCATATCGCCATTTCCCCTTTTCTCAGTGGTATGAGATGGAGGTGAGGGGTCGGTGGGTAAGTGGCGTGAACGCGGGAGGTAGGGATGGAAAGACAACCAACCCTCAAATCCACCTGACAACTAACAGTCCAGGACAGGTCATTCAGGTGGTCCTCGCTCAGAGAGATGTCCGAGAGGAGGACATGCAAAATATCATTATCGGCTTCCGGGTTTTTAAGGTTAGAACACACTTAGCAGTTAGCCCACGTTTAGTTACGCTACTTTTATGAAACGCGGTGGGAGGCATTTTAATTTTCCTTCTGTTTTTGACAGTTGCCGGAAAAGAAGAAGCACCGTGTAACAGCTGAAGGAGATCTAGGGGAGGTTGCCTTTAAGAGTACATTCTCAAATGTTCGGCAGCTGTACGTACGTTTGGAGCTTGAGGATAAAGGTTGTTATCTGCTGGTTCCGTGCACATACGAGGCAGACACAGAGGGGGAGTTCCAAGTTCGAATCTTTACCGAGGAGAAAACGCCCATCAGGTTAGTAATGGTGTGATTGTTTTAGTGTGGTTACCATGGTAATGTGGTTACCATGGCAATGGGTCAGCTGATTAAATTCTCTCTTCTTAGAGTGCTCAGAGATCCAGAGGAGAAGAAAAGGAAATTATGTTGTGGAGGGGGCACGAAAGAACAGGACAACGAGGTTTATGTAAACAAGAATATAGCTTGAGATAGTGAGAGAAAGAGATAAATAGAGATAGAGGGAGATAGAGGGGGAGGGACAGAGAGAAAGTAATATTTAACTGACAATGAGATCAAGACGATAAACGTGTTAAAACACGGACTGTGTGTTAAACTTGCCTCATTTTCCTGTTTTTCACTTCCATCCTCGTCTCTCGTTCGCTTTTCTGAAGCAGAAGAATTCAAATGAAAACGATGTGTAAAGATTTATAGTGACTGTCATTGTATTTGATCCCAATTTGAAGAACTATTCCGATATATACAATATTCAACTCCACTTACTGTCCACGACGACAATGAAAGTAAGGTTATCCCAACCTTGCGGGGGAGGGTAGATCTTACCACTATCATCTGGGAGAGGCAATGTCATTAATCAGTGTGTAGTAAGAGAGCATAATGTAATGAGATATGAATAGTGAACAATATTATGTTGATGAGATAAGAAAGAAACCACACAACAATTTCCCATGTTCCCCCTCTGTGATAACGGTTCACATAAACATATATCAAATCTCTCATCCTCCTTACCCATTCGGAGGGCCCTCATTCGGCCGGTATCGGGAGCCCTGAATCGGAGGCCCACAGCGCTGGCGAACTGTGACTGTACAACCTTGAGGTTACATGTGCTGTCCTCATCCAGGGGTATCTCAATCCCCTCTTCCTGGGCAGTCTCCTCCGTGGGCGCTACAAATACCACACCCGGATCCATCCTACACAGAGGGAGAGAGGATGGTGTATTGGGGGTCGGTGATATACAATATGGGGTAAACCACGGGTTGTATTGTGTTCAGAAAATCAAAGAAGTTTTCAAATCTTAAGATTTAAGAAGTAATAATTTCAACAGGGTAAATTTACTGTATACATTTTCATCAAACAATTAATATTGCCAACAAATCTCATGCTTGTTTCTTTATTTCGTCCCTGATGAATGCCAGTCTCTCCAGCAGGGGAGGGTGAGAGTAGGTGAAGGCAGAGTAGACATTATCAGCAAGAGGGAAACTAAGATTATCAGCTACCATCTTCACTAAGGAACTCTGAAGGAGGGGTCCCTTACCCAGACCCACCGCAAAGGCATCCGCTTGGAACTCGAATCTTCGTGTTAGCTGGGTGGACAGGATACTGAAGACCTTGTTGATTGGCCCGAACATGTACTGGAAGATAATGGTCAGGGACATTAGGGTGGGTTGAGATCCATGGGGGAAACCAAAGTCAGCCAACATTTGCTCGTTTTTAACGAGTACCCCAAACAGATAGAACATGCCCAGAATAACTGCCTGGTTGATCAGGAGAGGCTTATACACATGTCCAAGATACCAATGTCCAAGTTCGTGTCCTAGCACTGCCACAACCTCCTCCTGGGTACAGCCCTTCTTCTTCTTCTCCTCGCTCTCCTCCTCCTCCTCTCCACTGGGAAACTGCTTTTTGTTACCATTCTCATCCAGGCCGAGAAGTGGGTTGCACGTCTCGTCTAGGAGGGTGTCAAATAACACTATCCTCTTGTTTTTGAAGAACCCGTAGAAAAATGCGTTGCTATGGTTGGACCGTTTCGATCCGTCCACAATGTACAACTTGGTGAGGGGGAAGTTGATACTGGAGGCAAGTTCTTCGATAGCCGTCTTCAAGGGTGACTCAGGTACAGGAGTGTAGGTATCAAACATTGGCGCGATGAAATCCATGTAAATGAAGAAGACTGCCATGGTGAAGGTAAAGACAAGGGCCCAGGCATAGATAAAGAAGTAATCTCCGCCCCACTGTATCAGATATATGAGAGGTGTCATTATCAAACTGGAGATAACATTAGAAAGGACTATCTTTTTAAGGGTGTCTTTGAAGTAAAACCCGAGTGTCATTTTGTTGAACCCATGTCGCTCTTCGATCACAAAGGTCCGGTAAAGCGACCAGGGAAGATGAATAACAGCCATGATGATAGATGACTGCCACAGAAATACATTTGACTGTATCAACTCGTGACTGTATCCCAAATACTCAATGCTTTTACCGGCAAACTCCCAAAAGAATGGTGTGATGAACAAAAGAGACACGGCCAGCGTCTCAAAGTAACTGTAAAAGTCATGGATAATTCCAAAATTAATTTTCTCCAAGCTGTACCAGCGTGCTTTTGAATAAGTGTCATTGTCCATCAGCTTTTTGACATCTTCAGTTGGAGATTCTGTTTCCTTTACTATTCGCCGTTGGCGCCAAATCAGGTAGGTGTCAAATAGGAATTCCGCAGAAACGAATGCCAGGCTACAGTACATGTAGTTGACATTGTCGAATGAATCCCCAATTGTTTTAAGGAAATCGGAGACGCAACAGAGAACACCCATCGTCACAGCTGGCGGGAGAGTGACGGCAGCGAGGCGGAAAAGAGGGAAAAAACAGCAAAAAACCGAGAACCCAAATAAAAAAATCGCGATCCGACCAAAAAATATTTTCGCGCGCATTAACTGCGCGGCGTTAATCTTTATTTGCGCGTCGCAAGAATAATTCGTTCGTCCAAGGTCAACATTTTGCGGAGGAGAAAGCACATGAGTTTGGCGCGTTCTTGGCGCCGAATACAGACAGAAAAAGTACATTGCCTTCTCCACTGGGTATCTGCAGCCCATGCAACTGACCGCCACTATGAATGAAGTTGAACTTAGCAAGGTTCTTGAGGCTACAATATCCTCTGGTGAGAATTGCCGCCTTTTTGTGATAGTTTTGAATATAGATTTGTGATTATAATTGTGAACCTACCTGATCTGAGCGTGTTTGACGACCCCTGTCTTTCAGATATTGTTGCCATTCAATCTGCCCAACGTTACCTTGAAAATGCAGCCGCCTCAAATGTGGTATGTATTGGCCCATGTATGGGGATAATGTATGCTCCATAATGTATGCTCCATTATTACGAAATTTCCTCTATTTCTTGTCCAATTCCCATCTTTCGTATTTTTTTTCTCTAGAACTCGAGAGCAGGAATTATTATGTATGGTTTAATATCATGAGAAGATGGGGTATAAAGAGGGTGTTTTTGTTTAAACTTTTAATATGTAGGGAGTATTTCAAAAATAGAATACCTGAGAGTGAGATTTAATGCCGTGAGAAGAAACATGTAATGTTCAGCAATAAGCTGTGTAGGCAGAATGGGCGAGAAAAAGAGCGAGAGAATAGAGATAAAGAGAGATAGGAAAATATAGGTTTGAATATAAGGTACTAGTCAATGTAAGTAATTCGGCCATTATACACCATTATACACGGTGTTCATTTTGGATCTTTACAAGCGTTGGGCTTCACCCAGAAAAAAGTTGACAAAATTAGCTCATGAAACTTCATACTTGGACCATTCTATGCCCTCATTCAAGGTTCCTGGTGTTTTCGGAGCTCTAGCACCCCGGTAAGTGTGTTTTTGGCATCAAAACTACCAGAAGGAATTTTTGCTGGCGCTGAGACTTTGCTAGAGTCTTTCCAGCCACTTTTTTCGAAATTCTGAGACCGAAAAACATATCCAATCATCATAAAACTTTGGGTTTGACATAGAAAATACCCAAAAAACATTTTAGCAAAGTCTCAGCACCAGCTAAAAATTCCTTCTGGTAGTTTTGATGCCAAAAACACACTAACCGGGGTGCCAGAGCTCCGAAAACACCAGGAACCTTGAATGAGGGCATAGAATAGTCCAAGTATGAAGTTTCATAAGCTAATTTTGTCAACTTTTTCTGGGTGAAGCCCAACGCTTGTAAAGATCCAAAATGAACACCCTGTATAATGGGAGAGGCTCAATTAACAAGAGATCCACGCATGTAGGGGAGGGGGGCGCAGGGGGCGCCATGGCGCCCCTTAAATTTCGGGGAATGGCGCCCCTTACTTTTCGGGAGATGGGGAGTGCAGTAGGCCATGCCCCCCACTTTTAATTTTTCAGGGTGGAAGCTATAAAATTTTGCCGCCTATTCTTATCTCTATCGAGGTATATAGAGATTGAGAGCGATTGATTGACCAGCCCATCGTTCCACTTGTACAGTTTCGGTATTTCTCCCACTGAAACGGGTTATCTGTCGTCTCAATGTACAACTTTCGAAATTCAAAGCCAATCAAGAAGGCCTCCGCCTAGTTTATCACTGTGCAGTGTGCATTGTACAAAGTCATTGTACAAATCGTTCACTTTTGATTTCGGAATTCGGTTACCCAACACTAGAACCAGCTCCAGCTCAGGTCGGTTGCATGTAAGTCATGAACGAAGATTAGGGACTCCTTTTACCCAAGATGGTTTCATCATGGTTTGGAGCAGCTAAATTTGGTCCCCAAAATAGTGAAAATTTGCGACTTTTACCTCGAAAATCTCGAAAATTTTCCGAATGATTAACCACGGAATTCATTCATTTGTCACGTGACATTACACATGGGTCACGTGACATTACACATGTCACGTGACATTACACATTGGTCAAAATTTCGCCTACATCGATCACGTGATGGATCTCTTAGATCTCTTAGAGATCATCACGTGATGGATCTCTCAGAGAAAAGTCTTAGAGATCATCACGTGATGGATCTCTCAGAGAAAAGTCTCAGAGATCATCACGTGATCGCGTCGGTGTGTGTGTGTGATCGGTGGTCGGACCGTGGAGATTCTTTGTTACCCATTTCACGTTCATGTTTTCCACTGTTTGCTCGAATCTCTTCGCACGGGACTGGGTCATAGATATTTACATGTATGTTTGACAATGTGTATTCTGTATTTATAATGCCCAACTTGAAATTTTCCAACCAACCAACCAACCAACCAACCAGTTGACTTCAAAAACTTCAAAAAACTACTTTTATATGCTATCAGTGACTATTATTACACTTGTTTAGGTTAGTTTCATGCTTAATACATATTGTGGCAAAGTTATCCGTCCTTGTCTGCCCTTTTTCTACCACAAATTAGGATATTTACAATGATTCCTAGCCATGAAATCCATGGCACAATTTGGTGTAAAAAATTTTTTGTAAAAACAGATTTCATTTTCATTCTATAACTCAAAAAGTTGCCTAGAAAATGCTAAGAAAGTGTTTCAAAATTTTTTTTTGGGGCCACACCCTTTTTGCCAGTTTCACAAAATGCAAATTTTTTATTAAGGGAGTAGTGAAAAAAATATGGACACCAAAATCATCAGCAGCCTCGAGTTTATATAAGAGTTATGAAGCAACATAGGGCCTATCTCCAACGGTTTAGGAGATATGAGTTTTTGAAGTTTTTGAAGTTTTCCACTCTAAGTTTCTCTTTGAAGTTTTTGAAGTTGACTTCAAAAACTTCAAAAACTTCAGCCGCCCCCCCCCCCATTTTCTACTCTATATGGGGATCTCATTACGCACAGTGGACTACTGGGTGAAATGTGGGATCTGATACTCACTGGGATGATCTGATCCTCAGTGGGGTGATCTGATCATTGGTGTGGTGATCTGATCATGGATGGGGGGATCTGATTCTCAATGGGGTGATCTAATCATGCATATTGGGTGATGTGATCTGATCTTGATGATAGTAAGATAGTATGTATCTATGTTAGAGATCAGGTCAAAGTGGGAAACTTTCTTAGAGATTAGGAGAGTCAAAGTGTGAAAGTTTCTTAGAGATTAGGAGGGTCAAAGTGGGAAACTTTCTTAGAGATCAGGTCAAAGTGGGAAACTTTCTTAGAGATCAGGTCAAAGTGGGAAACTTTCTTTGAGATCAGGTCAAAGTGGGAAACTTTCTTAGAGATCAGGTCAAAGTGGGAAACTTTGATAGTAAGATAATATGTGTGTATTGGGGTATCTCACTGCAGCTGCATATAATATTACTAATCCCTAGCAAGTGAGAGTACACTGTGTAGAACAACTATGAAAGGCAACAAACCGGGGACTCAGCAATTATGATTGTTTGAGTTATAGACTATAGTGTGATGGTGTAAACTGTATAAAGCAGTTCCTACCTGACTAAATATTTCTCTTTATCGTCGGAAATTATGTAATCGGCAGCCCTATCCCGGGTGGGAACTTGAAAAAGAGGTGTAGGAGGGGACTTGAAAAGGGGCGAGTGGGATGTCAGGGGTGATTGTCACAGTTTCACCCCGTTTGTAATTTAACACCTTCACATTCCTTTCACTGTTCCACGGATAATCGCTACCCAAATTATGTAATTACACACAGCTGCTACATCCAACATTTTCTATTTTATATCAGAACAACTCACAAAGATTTATGCCCAGAATACAACCATATCCGGAAAACATTTAGAATCGGTGACAAAAACGGGCTCCACCAACGTAGCATAGCTCACCACAATTAGAAGTAGCTCTTACTCAAATAGAATGTCAAATTAAAAATTAAAATTAAAAAAAGTCTAGGCCAATCCGCGAAAATTAATGCCCTCGAAAATATATGGTTTTACAGTAAAAGGTTAGGCCTCTATTCCCTCTAACCCCCCTGTCCCTTCATCAGGAGCTGCTTCTTGGTGCGTTGTCCAACCGCCTCGCTGACGGGAAGGAATCTCAGAATGCAAGAAAGGCGGCTGCGATCCAGCTGAAGAACCACCTGACTAGTAAGGATGAGGTGGTCTTGGCACAGTACCATCAGAGGTGGATGTCATTTGATGTCAACAACAGGGCCGCCATTAAACACAACGTGAGTAACAATCCCTTATTTACGAAATTACCCCTGCGTGAGCGACCTTTATATTTGAATACAACGTAAATTGGGTGGGGTGACTTCGTAACCAAGTACAACCCCTTGGTTTCAGAACCCACAGGAAGCTGGAAGAGGTAACTTGGTTACCAAAACAATCCCCCGCACACCTAGTTAACACAAAAACATAGGTTAACGCCCCCCCCCCCCCATCAATACCTCCGTCCACACAAAGACAGCAGGATTACTAAAACAGTAATTACTGTGATTTGTGGGGATTGTGTCCTCCGTTGTTTAGTACAGTTCATGTATATTACTATAGTTTCTAGGTACAATATACCTCAACATGTGTACACACTAAACAAACACACACACACACACACACACTCATGTTTACACACTCCTTTTGGCTGTTTCATGGATATAGATTATAGCGACAGAGTTCATTCAGCAACAATCAATTGGCAGTCAAAATGATCTTTGTAAAACTCGTATATGGATTTACTGTCATGTTTTCTAAACTAAATACTAAAACCATCATGACTGTTAGGCTATAAGCATACTGATCGTGATGATCATAATCAGTTAAAAAGATGAAGTGTGTTCATGGTTTTGATCATCATCATCTGCAAAAAACTGCAGTGTGCGGAACATTTTGATCATCACGTAAGAGCTGGCCCTGGAGCCGTCTCTTAAGTTGGATGATGATCATCAACACCTAGTGTGCGCACGTTCGTTTGTTTGTTTGTTTGTTAAAGACGTCTTAGGAACCTGGGATACTGAGTTCTCCCCCTCATCTTGGTCTACTCTGATAGTATTTTCATGCTAGCCTTGATGGAAAATATAGGGGAGACCCCAGTAACTCAGTCTTACTCCAACCGACATACACGATACCCAGTGGTACACTTGTTGGTACCGAACACAGAGTCAGATGCGGGGGACATCGCTGTCCTGGGTATCGTGCCGGATCTTGAAGTGTCTCCGACGTGGAGGGATTTTGGAAGAAGTGGGAATCGGGAAGAATAGAAGAGAGAGGTTGAGGAGCACATTTCTGATCTGAGAGGTCCCCATGATGACTCGAGGACAGTCGGGGAGATCAGAATGGCTATAATAGGTGTTGTCCAGTGTAGTCTATAGGTTGTAACGAAGTTCCTGTAACAGTTGGAGGGTAAGGATAATGGGAAAGGGAAGTGAATTGGATTGGATATAGTTTCATGAATATTTTAATGGGTGGAAGCTGTGGGTGGTTGGCTGTTCGTGGCAGAGGGATATGGCTGTCAATCCAATTAACACTGCTGTACAGAACCACCAGGAGATTTTGGGCTGTGGGAACCATAACCTGGGTGGCCGGAATGGTGGCGGGCGTGGAAATAGTAGCCAGGACAGACTATGCCGTGGCTCCTATTATCCTTGTGTTCAGGGTTGCAAGAAACAACATACTATCAACACTAGACAATAAAAGACCTTAAGATATAACATAATAATCATATTCTATAAAGATAGGGTAGAAGGAGAGGGGTGGGTGGGATAGGGTGGGATGGAAGGAGTCAGAGATAGGGTGTCAGTAGAGAATCGGGTCGGTCAGATGAATTATAAGATATATGATAAATAAATGGCTCACTGAACGACAGACAATGACAGACAAACTACATATTAACAGGTAGACTGACAGACAGACTATTTCTTATCTGTTTGGGTATATTCTGCATAGTTGATAGTAGTTGGAGTGACTGTTGGTTTTAGGTACGTGGGGTCCACAAAGAAAGGTCGTGCGAGGGCAGGTTTAGAGTTACGGGGCAAATTTACCGTGTGCGCACGATCTAAGATCTTATGGAGGGCTGTAGTCATGTGATATGTACCACGTAGTATGAATTCGCGCGCTCTGAGAGGCTGTTGTACAGGTCACGTGATATGCGACAGTCTCTCAGAGCGCGCGACTCGCAAGAGGGAGATAGCATCATCATCATGAGCACACTGATCATGATGATCATGATCAAAAGGCAAGTTCCAGCAAGTTGATCATGGTTTATGATGATCAAACGTGCGCACACTATGGTTTATGATGATCAAACGTGAACACACTATGGTTTGAGAGCATCATGATGCATCAAGCCTCCATCATGATGATAACCATCAGTGTGTGCGCTTCTTTGATGGTGAACAGCAAAACCTCCGCACACTGACCTGATTATGATCATCACGATCAGTATGCTTATAGCCTTATAAAACTAACCGTGTTTTCTACTAAACTATTACATGACTGGAATGGTTATTAAGTGGTTATTAAGTGGTTATTAAGTGGTTAACTCCTATCTAACCGGTAGGCCTAAACCACCCAAATCATGATGAATTACACCATATAATACAATTAATTTTCAAGGACAATGAGGTCCCAATAACAAGCTTGTTCTATGTATGTGTCTTCATTAATTAGCTGTACCCGTGGTTTGTCTATCTGTATATGTGGCCTTCTATCTTCTCTCTCTCTCTCTCTCTCTCTCTCTCTCTCTCTCTCTCTCTCACTCTCTCTCTCTCTCTACATGATAGGTACATGCTTGGCTGTGTTCCATCTTTTCACCGTTCCTAAGAAGAGCGTTGAATCGGCGGATGCAATATGCACACATTTTATTTTGAGTCTTGAAATACACAGAACAGAGACAATATCATTTTCCTCCTTCCTTTTCGGCCTCATAGCATCCTCGATCCTCAATACAATTAACTCATATCTAACGAAATAAAAAGTAACATTGCGCCCAAAGTAAATCAGAACTAGTTATCCCTCAGTTGCACTCAAAATCAATAGGATATTATAGTTATCATCCTCCCTCAGATCCTGCAAACCCTGGGAACGGAGTCCTCCCACCCCTCCAATGCTGCCCAATGTGTGGCTGCTATTGCCCAGGTGGAGCTCCCTCTAAACCAATGGCCCGACCTTGTTCCCTTGCTTGTGGCGAGTTGCACCAGTGAGAATTCCCAGCTAAAGGAAGCTTCCATTGAGGCTCTCGGATACATAGTGGAGGACATTGTAAGTAAAACAAGTTGGGAGTTTTTGAAGGAGAGAAGGAAACATAGAATGCTCATATGATAGATAACAGTGGGTTATTTATGGGTTATTTATGAACATGATAAAGGGTGGATGAAGGAAAATTTCTCCGCTCAATCTATGATACACAGAGTGAGGGGTTGTTGAGCGCGCGCGCCGAGCCTCTCTCTGCTGTACAAAGCAGATCTGGAAAACACATTTGGCGCGCTGCGGTACATCCCATCCCACAGAGTGCGGCAAAAAAACATGTCCCTGATTTAGGGTGGTATGGTACTCTCATTACGTCATGAAACTAACGACCTAGGCCAGTCATTTTTTGTCATTTTGGGGCCGTTTGGTGAACTGAGACATAACAAAGGTTTTCCACTTGTATTGTACTCCTATGGGGTCCTAGAAACACCAAAAAAATTGTTCACTCCAACCGAGGTGAAGAAAGTGCCCAAAATGGCCACGCCCTTTTTGCCTGTATTTTCAGCCTTGACCAAAAATAGCAACTTTGTTTTGGATTGGAGTAGAAACGTAAATGAGGGCACTAAAATGTGTAGAATGAGCAGCAGAATCGATTGGTACCAAGCAGAAGTCGTTATCTCATCAGGTTCGAGAGATAATTGGATAATTAGGTATGCGCATAACCGTTTTTGAGCCATATGGCTATAGCCGCTCAGGAGCGGTTTCAGAAATTTTGCTTCACAGGAGCTTGTTTAGCATATAAAATTTAGTGGGGGTAACAAATATGAAGTTTTTATTGCATAAGGTCAATGAGTTATTCAACTTTAAAGATCGAAAAATGGGGGTAAAAAGTCGAAATTTGGTTCATTTTCCTTCATTTTACCCTCATTTTTCGATCTTTAAAGTTGAATAACTCATTGACCTTATGCGATAAAAACTTCATATTTGTTACCCCCACTAATTTTTATATGCTGAACAAGCTCCTGTGAAGCAAAATTTCTGAAACCGCTCCTGAGCGGCTATAGCCATATGGCTCAAAAACGGTTATGCGCATACCTAATTATCCAATTATCTCTCGAACCTGATGAGATAACGACTTCTGCTTGGTACCAATCGATTCTGCTGCTCATTCTACACATTTTAGTGCCCTCATTTACGTTTCTACTCCAATCCAAAGCAAAGTTGCTATTTTTGGTCAAGGCTGAAAATACAGGCAAAAAGGGCGTGGCCATTTTGGGCACTTTCTTCACCTCGGTTGGAGTGAACAATTTTTCTGGTGTTTCTGGGACCCCATAGGAGTACAATGCAAGTGGAAAACCTTTGTTATGTCTCAGTTCACCAATTAAGCAAAAAGTGACTGGCCTAACCTCCTTTCCCAGGATCCATCCATCTTGGTTCACAAGTCGGACCAGATCTTGACTGCAATCATTAATGCTATGAGGAAGGAAGAGCAAAAGTAGGTTTTGCAATTATATCCACCTATATTTTACTGTTTCTGCCAGGCATTTTTTGAATATCAATTTTCTGTGTTTAGTGATAGGGTACGAGCAGCCGGAGCACAGGCATTGTGCAATGCATTGGAGTTCTGTAAAGACCAGTTCAACAAAACGGTAACTATTAACTGCTTCTCCCGAGTTAGAGATATAGGCTGCATCTAACCTACCACCTCAACAAGATAGAAGTGGTACACAATATGATCACTAACCTCCCACCCCCCCCCCCCCCCCCCCACAATATGATCACTAACCCCCCCATACCATGGCAGGTGGAGAGGAACTATATAATGCAGGTGATATGTGAGGGTACCCAGACTAACAACATCAAGTTGCGGGTAGCGGCACTACAGTGCCTCTCCAAGTGCATGTCCCTGTATTACAAGTACATGGAGCATTACATGAGCCAGGCTCTCTTTGCCATCACTCTCTCCGCACTAGACAGCCCTGAGGACCAAATCGCCCTCCAAGGTACTTTAACCAACAGTATCAGACGTTCCGTAATAACCTTTCACTGGGCGCAATTCGCAAACCAATATATGTTTGGGAGTATCAAGTCTTGAAGGGGGTGTCCAATATAAACCGTTGCAGGTATTCTGGTCCACAACTTGTGACGATCCAATATATTAACCCCTTTCACCCTGCAGGTATTGAGTTCTGGTCCACCACCTGTGACGAAGAGATGGATCTCCAGATTGAGGCCCAGGAGGCTGCTGAAGTTGGTGAACCCCCCGATGTCGTCTCTAAACACTACATGTTGGGGGCCCTCCAGTACGTGATACCGCCCCTCCTCAAGAGGATGACTATCCAGGAGGAGTATGACGACGAGGATGACTGGAATCCAAACAAGGCTGCTGGGGTGTGTCTGATGTTGGTGGCGCAGTGCTGTACCAACAGTGTTGTGCAGTATGTAGTGGGGTTCCTGGAGCAGATCAACCATGAGAATTGGAGACACAGAGATGCTACTATCATGGCGTTTGGTAGTATTGTCGATGGGCCTGACCCGGAGACCCTGAACCAGTATGCCTGGAACTTGATTCCCCATCTGGTGAGGATGCTAAAGACTGACCCGAGTCTGGCAGTTAGGGATAGCTGTGCGTGGACTCTAGGCAGGATTTGTGATAGGCTACCCCAGACCATTCTGCAGCATCCCAGCAACATGGAACTGGTCGAGGCCCTCCTGATGTCCCTGAACAATGAACCCAGAGTGGCAACTAATGCCTGTTGGGCCTTCGCTTCCCTCTCAGAGGTACCCCCTTCTTTGTGCTGTATCTCCTCTCCCCCAGTTTAGAATGATGCCTTCACCTTCCTAGTAGTCCTTGTAACCATAGAAACAGTATGTCATTCCTTCCCTGCTAACACCCCTCCCCCTATAACAGTCTGCATATGACGCTGCGGAGAGCCAGCTGCCAGATAATGAAACTGAACCTGCCACCTACATCCTGTCTCCCTGTTATGCGGCCATTATCAAACAGCTCCTAGCTACCACTGAACGTCCTGATGCTAGCACTAACAACCTGAGAAGGTAGGCTCACCCCCACAAACCATACTAGGGCTTGTAAGCAGTATCCCCTGAAAATTTCCATCATCTACAGAGCAAATGACCTATTTCCTGACAACCCCCCTCCGGCCTCCCCCTCTAAGTTCTAACAACCCCCCTCCCAGCTCCGCGTACGAAGCAATCATGGAACTTCTAAAGTCCTCACCAAAGGACTGCTACTTAGTTGTCCAGGAGACGACCGTTACGGTTATCTCCAAGCTCCAGGGTATTCTGCACCACCGTCACACTGAAAAGGGGGGCGACATGAACGATATCCAGTCCTTGTTGTGCGCTACCCTCCAGTGTATAATCAGGAAGATGCAGCAGGGAGATGCCATTCAGATATCTGATACCGTCATGGCAGCATTCCTTATGATGATGAGTAGCAATGAACAGAGCAGTGTGGTCCAGGAGGATGCCCTCATGGCGATAGGTAGGTATTAGGGCAACAAGCTGCTGGGGGCATGATCAACAATGTCTAGTAGGGATATACGGGGGATATACTGGGGATTTACTTGACAATAATACTCCCCCACTACTAGGTACCCTAATCATGGTGACTGGTAAGCACTTTGCCAAGTACATGGACAGCTTCTGGCCCTATATGATGGCCTCCCTTCAGAACCACGAAGAGTACAGTGTCTGTGCCGCTGCCGTGGGTATCATCGGTGATATCTGTTCTACCTTCGGGCCAGAGATGATCAACTTTAGTGATAAGCTGATGGAGCTTCTCATTGCGGCCGTGTCAGTAAGTCTCAGGAGGGTGTACTTGGCATTGTGACTGGGTAGTAGTTGACGCAGCCCTCATGATAATAACAATCTCTATCCTAAGTTATTCTTGTTATGTTCTAACCCTCCCTTTACATTTGTAAAGGTGTTTCGGGTCCGCGGCGCCCGAAACACAGTCTAGGCAGGCAAAGTTATTCCCCCTCGTTCACTCTAATTCTAAATTCAGTATTCACACACTTCTCCTTCCAGAATCAAGCCATGCACAGGACAGTGAAACCTACTATTTTGAGTACATTTGGCGACATTGCCATTGCTATCGGACCGGCCTATGCTAAGTATCTGGAACCTGTTGTGCACATCCTTCAGCAGGCCTCTCTTGTAAACTTCGATAAGGTATGAGTGTGAGGAAGTTACCCCCCCCCCACTCAGAACGACTATCAACCCTGACACCCCCCATTCCCAATTCAGAACGACTATCACCCCTGACACCCCCCCTTCCCAATTCAGAACGACTATCAACCCTGACACCCCCACTCAGAACGACTATCACCCCTGACACCCCCACTCAGAACGACTATCACCCCTGACACCCCCCACTCAGAACGACTATCACCCCTGACAACCCCCCCTCTCAGTACGACTATCACCCCTGACACCCCCCTCTCAGAACGACTATCACCCCTGACAACCCCTCCCCTCTCAGAACGACTATCACCCCTGACACCCCCTTCCCAATTCAGATCACCCTTGACACCCCCCCCCCTTCCCAATTCAGAACGACTATCACCCCTGACACCCCCCCCCCCCATTCAGAACGACTATCACCCCTGATACCCCCCTTTCCCAATTCAGAACGACTATCACCCCTGACACCCCCCCTTCCCAATTCAGAACGACTATCACCCTTGACACCCCCCCCTTCCCAATTCAGAATGACTATCACCCCTGACACCCCCCCCCCTTCCCAATTCAGAACGACTATCACCCCTGACACCCCCCATTCAGAACGACTATCACCCCTGACACCCCCATTCAGAACAACTATCACCCCTGACACCCCCCATTCAGAGCGACTATCACCCCTGACACCCCAATTCAGAACGACTATCGCCCCTGACACCCCCCCCCCCCCATTCAGAACGACCATCACCCCTGACACCCCCACTCAGAACGACTATCACCCCTGACACCCCCCCCCCCCCCCCCCAGAACGACTACGAGATGGTAGACTACATGTACGAGCTCAGGCAGGGTATTCTTGAAGCGTATGCTGGTATTATCACCGGACTGGGAACCCGACCCGATGACCACACACCCTCCCAGTTAGAGGCCTTCAAACCCTTCGTGCCCCAGATACTCCGTCTTATTGCTACAATATCCGAGGATCGGGAGAGGCCAGATGGATTATTGGGCTGCGCCTGTGGTCTTGTTGGGTGAGTCCCCCGGCTCACACATTGTTGTTTCCAAACCACCCCTAATTGATCTGGTGAGGTGTTATACCCCCTACCCATGAGAGGGTTATTAAACCAACCCCCTCTCTCTCAGCGACCTGGTTAAAGGGTACGGGGGTTCTGTGAAACAGATGGTGATGAATGATAGCATTTCCACCCTCCTAACCGCTGGACGAAGGAGCCGCACAAGCAACACTAAAACCATGGCTCAGTGGGCAAGCAAAGAAATGAAGAAAATCAACGCCCTTTGACCACATCCCCCAACCCCCTTCCATCCGTGTGAGCGCGAGGTTAGTACACTGCCCACAATATATACTCCCCCACATATTATAAACCCTTGGTTAGTCTGTTCGTACTGAACTGTCCTGACAACTTGGACCTTTCATTCTGGTTTATATTAAAAAGCTAGGTCCCCAATGATCACAGCTATCCCTGATTTACTAACATATCTCTTGACTCTTTTTCAGGTGAGTAAAAGAAGTGAGACAACGGACGCCGCAAGACATCTGTGAACGAATAACAATGTGAATCATGTGAGATACACAGAAAGAGTGAAATGCCAGGCCAGTGAGACGTCTGTGAGGGACTGTACACGAGAGAGCTTGCAAGCTTGAGAGCAAAAATTGAGAGGGCAAGAGTGAGAGTTAGGTAGGTCTGTCAAGTGAGATATAGAGAGAGAGACTACACTTTTGCTAGGAATTCTTTTAATATAACGTCACGACACATTTTGTTGGGAAATGTATACCTTTTTACGAAAGTGCCTCGTTTCAACTACGTCAGATATATTCCCTTGTTGTTTTAATACAAAGATCATCTAAGCTATTAAATTATTAACCGTATCTGTCTATTGCCTGCGAGTGTGAGGGCCCCCTTTCTTTTGTCAAGATTTAGTGTATCTGAAATGCAGTGTGGGGATATTTATGTGTATGTACGACTTTGTGTGTGTGCTTGTGTGAAGCAAAATTTTAATATGTGAATTGAGAGATATATTATTTGTATGCGTGGTGAGTAGCAATTTGTAATTTTTGTAAGGTGAACCTGTTCTCAAACGAGAGACCCAAAATACGCTGTCGAACGCCACGTTATGAGAGGAGCTGAGAGAGAGAGAGAGAGAGAGAGAGAGAGAGAGAGAAGAGAGAGAGAGAGAGAGAGAGAGAGAGAGAGAGAGAGAGAGAGAGAGAGAGAGAGAGAGAGAGAAGAGAGGTATATAATAATTATTAAACCTTGATTACCTTCCACAGTGGACCTTTTTTACACATTTTATTTATTCAGGGAAGATTTCCCTAAAAATATATCAACTTTAAGGTATATTTTTTCCAGTTTAAAACGTCGCCCCTTTTTATAGGATCTGGTTGCTTCAAAATATAATTCCTCCATTTGAGTTCAGAAATCCCGTCTCAACTGATGTGAGTGTGTGGGAGAGTGAGGGCTGATCTGAGAGACGTGCGTTTGAATTTGTTGTGCCTTTGTCTAATGCGAGAAAGTGAATTGTCCCATGGACCGTCCGATGTCATTTAGTTATGAGTGTGTTTTCCTTTTTAAGACATTAAATTTCGTCTTTCAAGTGTTGCCAGTTTGATACAAAATTTGGCCTAAAAAATGGTACGCGCAAATCGTGCGCCGCGCACAAAATAATATTTCGGCGCGGCATTTATATTCGTCGCGCCGCGCAGGTGAAAAAAATAAAATTTGCTTCCAGATACAAATTTTTCTCAGTTCCGCGCGTTCCGTCAAAACAAAAAGTGAACTCGAGGTTTTGTGAGATGGTGAACGAACAAGAACTAAAAGGAGGGCATGCTCCTGCCGGTGAGAGCTTAGCAACGCCTTTTTGGGCGATAAGACTTTATCATTACGCTTTTGACCGTTAGTCTGTCTGGCGACGCCGACCCCATCTGAGCGCCAGAATTAAATGGGGGTCTGGCGCCGGTAGACAGCCGTTAGCCAAGATCATTAAAAATGTTTCCTTACTTTCTTCAGAAAAGGTTGGAGGAGTAAGACGACGAACAAAGAGCAAAAGTGACAATGTGGGTGGGATGGCAGCAGCCGCTGAACCTGCACCTGAAGAAAATGTTGAGGGAGAATCACCGGAAGAAGGAACTGCAGAGGGCGAGGTGAACGGATTATGATTTTTTTTCTCCAGTTGATACTTTCTAGAATCTGCACGTTCGGTTTTCTGGGTTCTGACAACCATCCTACCTTGCTAATTCTAATCTAACCCCTTCCCCAGGAAGCTGTAGTCGAGGCCGACCCCTCGGTCATTGCACCCTATAAGGAAAACACCCCTGATGCAGTGAAATCATTCCACGAGAAACCGATCCCTTCGAAGGACTTCCAAGTGTCCAAGAATCCTCAGGTCAGTGGACAGAACATGAGGCTTAACCAGCCAAGGAAGTGAAATAGACACTAATTTTAGAATGGGGACATATTAACTAGTTTTAACCTGAATGTTTTAAATGAATTTTAATCCAAAAAGTGTGGCTGAGTGTTTAATTTATTGCCTTGATTATCCCATTAACGCTTCGGTGTGAAACTGTATATAGTTAGGAACACTATTGGTGCGCGGTCGTGCCCACGGAAGGAGTGCTTGGATCATCTTGAAACCGGTTTTAAGTTAACTAATGCATATCCAAAAGTGTCTGTAGCTATTTGGGTGATGTTCTGACAATCCAATCACGAGTTATGACGAAAAAACAGTCAAAAAAGACGTTTTAAAGTGACAAAAAGGAGGATCTGAACACAGCCCTTATATGAAGGGTTGGGGCTATGAAACTTCTTGAGTGGACAGAGAATCGTCCAAATTTGCAGTGCCAACTTTGGAATAGTTTCTATCTTTTGTAGTTATCTAATTAGAGCCGTTCAAACATGTGAGACGATCTGCAAAACAGGGTGATTTGGTACTGTTTCCGCCCCATATTGCTTGCTCTCACCGCTTGTATGCTTTAATCTGCTCTCTAATTGGGTAAATCTCGTCAAGTGATCACTTCACAAGCAAAAATACCTAGTATTAGAGGCCCCTGCAGCATCGTCTCACATGTTTAAACGGCTCTAATTAGATAACTACAAAAGATAGAAACTATTCCAAAGTTGGCACTGCAAATTTGGACGATTCTCTGTCCACTCAAGAAGTTTCATAGCCCCAACCCTTCATATAAGGGCTGTGTTCAGATCCTCCTTTTTGTCACTTTAAAACGTCTTTTTTGACTGTTTTTTCGTCATAACTCGTGATTGGATTGTCAGAACATCACCCAAATAGCTACAGACACTTTTGGATATGCATTAGTTAACTTAAAACCGGTTTCAAGATGATCCAAGCACTCCTTCCGTGGGCACGACCGCGCACCAATAGTGTTCCTAACTAATATCCTTCTTTAACTTTTTAAACGCTGAAGACACGGCTAATTTACGGAATTTCAACTTGAATAATAATACATCTCATCTGCATCAATATTTACAAAACTGCAATTCTCTATTATATTCCCCATTTTAACATACGAAAAGTCCAAAAAGAGATTTAGTATCATTAAAATCACCTCATATCACTCAATGCGTGCTTCTAAAAAACAAACAACTCAATTGACACACAATATATCAGTTTTTTAACCCTGCAAGCTGATATATATGTAGTGTCTCAGATATCAGTTGCGTTCCTGGTTTACAGACTATCATGATCAACATAACCGCGGGAGGGGTCATGCAGTGGTGTGCAGTGGTGGACATTGTCACACGAGAGGGAGATCTGATGGTATACTGTCCTTTTTCCTAAACATTTCCCTGACCATGAGTAGGACGGTGTCTTCAGAGGTCCTGAAAACAAGCGGAAATAGTGAACAATTGAATGAACACATGATAAAACATAAAGCAGTGTGGGACAGTTCATTCACTAGACGAACACATCATCATAAAAAGAACACACACCATTGTATGAGGTACACTAAGTACTATTAATAGATGGAGTTGTTCAAGTTGTTCAAGTTCAACTAGATGGAGAATGGAGATGTACATACCAATAACAGAGGTGGGAGGAGAGGGAAAATAGGTATTCGTTAACCAGCTCTAGGGGGGATTCCTGTAACACGTAGTCTATACGTTCCCCCTCGTTTAGCCTTCCTATTCGATTAATCAGAGGCGGCACCACTTCTATTTTTTCTGGGAAGGACGAAAATATTAGAAAGTTGGGTTTACTTGCTGCACAATTTCTACTCAAAATCCTCTGCACTTTGAGTATATGTTATACACAGCCCCTCACCTACCCACCTGCTACAGTAACGGAAGCATTTTCCTCCGTTGATGTATCCATAGATCTGGTGTAGAATGAGTAAAGAGTGTTGGAAAGCTGATTCTTTACTGCTGATCCCACTCTTACAAGCTGGTCCGTTATTTCTGTGATGAGAGGGGATATGATGGGGTTGCATATTCTTATAATAATGGGCTAACATGAACCAGAATGTAAAATGTAAAACTAATTTACACAAGCCCTAAATGGCACACTGTCGTGTGTAGATTACCCACCTATCATTTCAATTTGAATTGCTAAATACTCACAGCTTACCTTTGTGCATTCGTTTTCTGCCCTTGTGGTGTGGCAGTGTAACCGGCTGGGATGGTGGGCCACCACAAACAAGGGGCTCTAACTTGTACGCCTGTAGAGAGAGAGAGAGAGAGAGAGAGAGAGAGAGAGAGAGAGAGAGAGAGAGAGAGAGAGAGAGAGAGAGAGAGAGAGAGAGAGAAAGACTAAAGAGAGAGAGAAAGATCACCAGCAGGTGTTGGGTTCACGGACGTGTCTCTTGGACGTGGCAGGCATCTCACTTGTTTGAACGGATCAGCAGTATTCAAGGCACACCATTTCGCGCGCGAAACGCGCGCACACACATTGGCAAAACTCCAAATAGGAAGTTGGGACCGAGGCTTATGAGAAAGAGAGGCACTCAGACTGTCAGGCAGGAAGGTGTTCTGTGTACTCACGACTGGATCGTCTCACTTACCACAGGGTCATACTGAAATTGGGGGAGATGAATTATTCAGTACTATTTTGAACAGAAGGTTGCCCGCGTAACTTGTAGTGGGAAAACGACAACCTTCAATTCTGAGGGGCACGACGTGCCCAAAACAGAAGGCCCTGCAATGGCAGCAGGAAGGGGGTGGTAGAGGTTTGAGGTGCATTGTCGAGGCACCACTTACCGGATGAAAGATGTTGTAAAATCGCCTGCAAGTAGGAAGCGAGAAATCCTTGTCAAAGGAGTGGACACCCCTCACAGCAAGAAAAAGGCCCAGGGGACTGCCTATAGCAAACATATGCTCCACAGGGAAGTTCAGTTGTATCGTATCTACCTGGGGTTGCCCAGTACCGCTACCGGAACACCTCTGAGGGAGAGAAGAAGGAGTTAGCAAGATGTGTGTTACAATTCTGTATTGAGAGAAGGAGTTAGCAAGATGTGTGTTACATTTCTGTATTGAGATTGAGAATCAGGATTGTAGAAAGGCACACATACACTGTACTTAGATTTCTCACAGGAACCAACTGAATCACTTCTACCCAGTAATTGAAATGACTCGGTCACTTGACTGAGCGAGGAGTCTACTACAGAGGAGTCCACTGTTTCACCGGCTGACCTCTCAACGACACAATCCGTAGAGCTCGTGTTCTGAAGGGGGTGGTTCAAATTAACCGCAGCAATATCAAACCAAATAGAAAAAGGCTCTCACTAATAAAAGAACCCCAAGCAACAATAGACTTTAATTAGGTTTTTTGAAATGTCCCACTGTCATTGCTCCAACCCTGATGAGATAAAGAATTGGAATCTCAACAGTCGACATGATCAACCTGACCTCAAAGCTTCAATTCTCTATCTCATCACCTATAATTGTTGCTTGGGTTTTCCCATCATTTTAGTCTAGTGAAAATGTGAAATGTCTTACCAATTCATTAGTATAATTGCCATCAGTGTCAGGGTTGTCTTTTCTCTTATCTTGTTGAGACAACAAATCAAAAGCAATAACAGAACCTGGAAAATACCTTTGTAAATAGAAAGTAGAAGCATGTTGTCAAAACACCGATGCTTTGGTTTGTTGTTGTTGAGTTACTGAACAAGTTGAGTTACTCAGCAAGTTGACATGGACAGACTGGGAACATGTCAGTAGTAGAAGGGAGTAGGGACAACTTTTGATTCCGTCAGCGTCTGGTCGGGTATATTTGTCTGGCTGGAGATCTGTATTCAGAGCCGATGTCGATCTATCGCTGTGCGACGTGCGTGTGGGGGGGGGGGGGCATCTAGTATCTACGTCACTCTCACGACGATAGATATTGCTGCTGCATATGCAGTATATTTTGGTTACGAAGTCACCCCTATTATTGCATATAGGGGTGACAATACCGCCTACCTAAAAATGAAAATTTACGGGACCTTCTCATAAAAAGTTATCGAAAACTTGTCTGAAACCTATCTAAAACGTATGGTACTAGTTTGTATAGTAACCAGGACCTGAATTCTACAGAAAGTAACGACCGGTAGCGATTACACCACATGTTTAACAACAGAGGTGTGTCGCATAACTCCTTATATGGGCATAAAATTCCAATCTTGTGGAATTTTTTCTGACTCGACTATAGCTTAGTTATCAATGAATCCACCTCTAATACCTTTGGAATGGCATTTTGCACATTTCTGAAGGTTTTTGTAGCCAAATTCCAGCATCTTCATAGTTTTCCAAAAACAAAAACAGTGTTAATGGCCAAAATATCGAAAAATTCCGGTATGTAATGGTAGCTCAGACAATTTCCTCGGTATGTTCAAAAAATTAGAACTTTCTGTTTTGTAGTTTGGACACAGGAATTTTTTTCCCGCCGTACAAGCGATATTATTACCCCTCCGTGAGCTAGCGCAGAGGGGGAATTTCATTACCAACAGTATATTGTGACGTCAGACCATATTGCAGAGTGCAGGGAGGCAGGTTGCGCGCACCGCATAACCCGTGTTGCACGGCGCCCTACTGACATCTTACCTAAACTGTGTCCAACGATGGAAACGCCACCTTTGAAGCTGGGATTCCTCTTCAGGAATTTGTCGTGTAACCTGTTCATTTCCTTGCCGCATTGCTCAATAATCGTCTGCAGAGGAGTAAGGATAAACTTGTTATACACACAGTGTGAGCGATACTGGTTCTGTGCTACTACTTCACCTACTACTTCACTATTATATATGTAGATTCACCTGCTACATATACCGATACATCCAGTAAGCAGGCAAGACATGGTACATACATGTCTACAGACACACAACCAAAGCAACCTTGGTGTGTATGTATGATACAAAGCGACATGCACACTATATAATAGTTGTTGTAAAAACCGCTATGAGGAACCCATATCATATCATGCTATAACCCGGTCGGGAGCCCAGATCAGGGTCAACTGTCAAGCAATGCAACACAATTCATGCAATGGTAACATACCTGACAGTAAAAGGGACTGGTGTAGAACAACACGTCAACACAGGTGTTGTTAACGAAGTCCCGGAGAAGAGGAATGCTGTCTAGAGTCAGTTTCTGGATGTGTTTATCGACACCCATACTGTCACTGTGCAGGGCAGCGTGCCATTCAATCGGCAGGAACTCAACTCTACCTGAGAGGGGAGGGGGTCAAGGCAGGAACTCAACTCTACCTGAGAGGGGAGGGGGGTCAAGGAAGGAACTCAACTCTACCTGAGAGGGGAGGGAGGTCAAGGAAGGAACTCAACTCTACCTGAGAGGGGAGGGGGGTCAAGGAAGGAACTCAACTCTACCTGAGAGGGGAGGGAGGTCAAGGCAGGAACTCAACTCTACCTGAGAGGGGAGGGGGGTCAAGGCAGGAACTCAATTCTACCTGAGAGGGGAGGGGGTCAAGGCAGGAACTCAACTCTACCTGAGAGGGGAGGGGGTCAAGGAAGGAACTCAACTCTACCTGAGAGGGGAGGGGGGTCAAGGCAGGAACTCAACTCTACCTGAGAGGGGAGGGAGGTCAAGGCAGGAACTCAACTCTACCTGAGAGGGGAGGGGGGTCAAGGCAGGAACTCAACTCTACCTGAGAGGGGAGGGGGTCAAGGCAGGAACTCAACTCTACCTGAGAGGGGAGGGTAATAATAAATAGTTAGTAGTAGGGGAGGAGGGGATCAAGGCATTGTTAGGGAACAATTAGTACAAATCATTTACTATCATTACCATGTTATTATATGAGTTGTTCATACTAGGGGTTTAGGACTACCTAAGTAACTAGAGAAAGAGACTGGACTAATTACCAGGGGATAAAGGGTAATGGGAGGGCTGGCAGTGCAGGTCGACTGAATAAGACTACGAGGCACGAGCTACAATAAGTATATATTACTTAGTAGTCTATTTATAGGCTCTATTATTGTCTAGTTCCCCCTATCTCTAGTTCTATCTATCTAGTTCCCTAGATATAGATGGATACATGTCCACATTGTTCAGTTTACAGCGCTCTATTGCCGTTTCTTGTTTTCACTGTGCAACGGGGGAGGATGTAATAATTATATTACAATTAAATTCCAGTGGAACTATATGCATGATCATGCATGGATAATTAGTACAAATTGGGGTGAAATACTCCACCCAGTCTGTACCCAAACATTGGGTTAAATCGATGGAGAGTTGGGTACTGCACACTAGACCGCCCATAAATTTTAGAGAGTTAGAGAAGAGAGAGGGAGATTAAGGGAGAGGGAGTTGTTAAGTAAGGGAGGGAGGGTAAGGGGACAAACACAATAGCATAATTTTGAGATCATAAAGAGAGCATTTAGGCGGAGCATTGAACACATCTATGCGTTTCGTTTTGTGTTACTTGCTCTAGGTACTATACATATAATTTTGGAAAAATAACCTTGCTCCAGAAGATTGGCAGACGTTGTCTAATCTCGACATTCGTTAACGTATGATTATCACTAACGACTAAAGTGTCAAGCCTCATAGAGAAAGGGAATGATATAGAGAGGGTTAGAGAAGTAGAGAGAGAGATGTCTTAGTAAAAGAACACTATATTTTCCATGTCCCACGTTATGTCTCACACGTGGGCAGCTCAAGGTGTATTATATGCCTGAACATAAAAACCTGTCCTCATTCAAGTCCTTATCCACTTTGTCGCAGCTGTCCGCTGTCGCTTATAATAATAGACAGGGAAACATCATGCTAGAATAGAGAGCCTGCAGTGCCAACTTTGCTCCAGAGAAATACCTGTGCTGGTAGGATTGCCTTCCCCTTTCTTCTCCGTTAGTTTGGTCCAGTGCTCGGCAACTAATTGCTGTCCAGTCGTCCTCATATCCGATACTGCAGTAGGAGGTAGAGGGGAATATGAGATAGATTTGGGAAGAGGGATATGAGAAGAGGGGGTGAGATAGAGGGGAAGAGAGAGGAGAGAGGACCTTGTTGATATGGTGAATGTCGAATGAATAATCATGATAGTGTGATAAGTAATAACATGCTGTCGGTGATTAGAGGACAGTGCCAGCTGCTATTATGCTATAGGATATATGGTGCAGTATAGTATATAGTAGAGGGAGATTGGAGAAAGGAACTATAAATTTAAAGGTGTGATAAGGCAGGTGATATTGAGTTAGGACAACGATAATAATTAGTTTAGGAATAGTCCTGCAGCTGTATATTAGATAGGGGAGAAAGAGAGAGAAAGGGATAGGCAGAGAGAGAGGGAGAAAGAGAGCGATATTCAGAAAGATGAGACTTAGAAAGATAGAGAGGGTAGAGATAGAGGGGGACAGAGTGAGAGGGAGCACAGTTGCTCTTTAATGTTGCTGTGTAGCGACTTTATAATAGTCATTTGCCTCTTAGTATATAGGGACAGTCAGCCCAGTATAAGCTGGGGGAATATTCAGAATGCCAACCACTGCTGAGCTGCATCCTAAATTCTTGTGCTTAGTGAGAGCTATTCAGCTTAGTGCTTAGTGAGGTATACTTGTGTGGCTCCAGGCTCACACCGTCATGTTATTTCAAAATTACCGTGTGGTCTTTCTCCTGATATATGATGAGAGATTTGTGATCACGTATCTGAATCATTTCCGACTCCACCAACATAGTGGGTCACCTACCTGCATGAGGGCGCGGCACAACGCTTCTCTTAAGTGTCAGCTTGCTCTATGAAGGATTATAGAACCAATAACCATCAGAGAGCGAGCTCTGTGAGGGTTCGGTAGATCAAAGCTACGCAGCTTAGTGAGTTATGCAGCTTAGTGAGATGTATTGCTTTATGTTTCTTTCCCGTGAACTCTGATACTTGGCGGTATATGTTGCAAAGGGATCCACTTAGTTAATCGACAATTATGATATTATCTTGGTTATATCTTAGTCATATATCAATGAGCGATAAGCAAGGGGATTAAAGTGAGAGTGGACCAAAATAGAATTGTACATGTGCTTGATGTAGTAGGTAGTAGAGCATAACGGATCCAGTAGAAGACATTGTGTCAGCACTTTTATTGTTGAAGCCTAAAACATCGCTAGTCAATTAATTCGCTGATCTTAGGGACATGCTTATTAAAAGAAGCCCTGCTTTACTTTGTCAATTAATTAGTTTCTGCTTATAAGCATTCAACACACCACATGTTTATATCTAAGTGCGGTTATTCGCTCTTTCAACACCTCTTAGCTTGGCAGCGACGGGGGTAGCGTGACGTGCCCAACCTCTTTGCAGATGCCATAAATCGCAGGTCTGTTCGACGGAACTTCATTGAACTACCCCCTCTCTCTCTCTCTCTTTCTTTCTCTCTCTCTCTCCCTCTATATCTCTCTCTCAGAAGGATGTTGCGTTACTACTATCCTCCATCGACACATTGGAGTTGACTTGTGGTGTTGTACTAATAGTTGTACGCACCCTTTTCTAGACAGACGTCTTTTTTCCAACTAATAATAGTGATAGAGATCAGGTGCGAGATTTGCTGAGGACAGAGAAACTTGTCAAGTTTCAGCCCTTCATTCTTGACACATTGTCAGGGGAGGGGCTCAGCCAGATGGCTTATCATTGATTTGTCACCTCCTGCTTTTACCGAGTTAGTTGTTAGTGAGATTCAAGACAACTGAATTATGTTGGAAATATTTATCAGGTTCAAACTTCCTACATAACCATGATAAAGCAACCACACGAAACGGTGTGAACACAAACTATAGAAGGCACCCCTTGTGTAGGAATGGGGATTGGTCGCTTGACCCTTCCCTAAGCAATGCCTCCCCCGCCTCATGATAACATAGTCAGTAAAAAGCCTCCTTATCTGTTATCATCACGGGCGTTGGCTTGATGAGTAACTGATGCAATATTTATATGTTTGCGTCTACAACGCTCTGATTGTATTGCACCAGTTCCTTCGTGAGTGATTCCTTTTGTTTTGTCGTGGGAGATACTCCTGTTTTTATTGTCTGTGGAGTGTAGACTGATCAGCGAGTACTTTGATAAAGATCCTTTTTCCTCATACTGTTCTCCTGAAATATTCATTTCGCCGGCTAAATTGCCACCATATTGTCACATATATGAATAATATAGCGAACTCGTGAGACTCATGCCTCAATATCGTGTCTTGTCTGACACATTGTATGCACATATATTCATTATTCCCCAATAAGTAACACATCCATATTATGTCCCTGTTAATGCTTGCTTACGTATGCTGCCTTTCCCCAGTTGGTGTATTTATTTTACTAAATCTTTGAGACCAGAAGCGATTTCCGTGATTTCCCCCCTAAATTCAACTAACTCTGTAGATCAGAAAGAATGCCGTTCAGTCTGGTAAACTCAACAAAACAGTCTGACAATGAGGCTGTAAATTACATCGTGGGTGTTTTCATGGTCGTCTGCTTCCTCATTTCAACAGTACTCAATCCCCTCATCTTATATGCATACACAAAACGGAAGAAGACCATACAGAACTTCCTTTTCAAGACGATAGCCCTCACTGACCTCGCTACCAACCTTGTACCAGCGCTGTTTTGTGCGTACATCTGCTTCTCGGACTATAGGTTTAATAAATCAGTCTTCTTGACTCAAATCCCGGAATTTCTTTGCTGTACCTTTGGGTGTATCAGTCAGGTCACTACAACCATGCTGGCGGTCACCAGGACCATTGGAATTGTACAACCCTTTCTTAGGGTGAAATTCAGACTGGTCTTGGCCTACCTGATATGCTATGCAGTGTACATGGCGGTAGGGAACGGTGGGAGTTTAGTACTTACAGGAATATTGGACTTCACAGCGGACCCGGACAAGAACCTGATAGAAACTCTGGACCATTTGAACAGTCACGTGTGCTTTCTAATGAACACCCTTCACTGTGTAATAGGGGTATCGGTCAGCCTTGTAACGTGCTCCTACCTCCGGTGGCTCATGGTGGATTGTGCGAACAGGAAAGGAAAACTGCGGAGTTGCACCACAATCGTGATAATGAACATCCCATATGTCATATCGATAGTTACAAACCTCGTTGCGTACTTCGGTGACAGTTCAAACTTTAAACTGGTAAACCACTTCCTCCTACCCATCCTAACTAGTGCCTTTAACCCGTGTGTCATTGTGTCTCGGACCCGGGGTCTCCTTAACCCTGTGTTCGGACGCGGTGCAGGTCCGGTGACGGGCTGGACCCACACTAGCAAGATGGATCGAAGTATGGTTGTGTTAAACACAGTGGCAACTGGGGCTAGTACCCTTCAGTTACACCCCGTGGATGAGAGTGATGATGAACTGCCGTGCTCAGCTGGGGACAAACCAGAGGGGGATACTGTGAACGAAACTAAACGAGAAGATGGTGATGCTTGTGTTTGTGAACCAAGGTGCTGAAGACAATATATGTGAAAAAGGAAGATCTAGGCTGAGTAAATTGTGGAAAAAAACTCGATGTTTGTGACCCTTTAGTGCTAATCCTCTGCTGTAAATATACAAAAATGACATTTTGCTGACCATTTTTTTCATAAAGTTTGATTGATCAAATTTCATAAAATTACCTACCACAGTCAACGAAACTCCTAAATTTGAGGTCCGACACAGAGCCAATTCCGTGTAGCACAAAGACAACATGATCAATAGTGTCTGGCTCATCAGATGGTATGCTAGCCTCGTCTGGTATCCCACGCCGCACTAACTTGGGGACAGCACCCTGGAAGGAGGGAGAGAGAGAGAGAGAGAGAGAGAGAGAGAGAGAGAGAGAGAGAGAGAGAGAGAGAGAGAGAGAGAGAGAGAGAGAGAGAGAGAGAGAGAGAGAAGAGAGAAGAGAGAGAAGAGAGAGAGAGAGAGAGAGAGAGAGAGAGAGAGAGAGAGAGGAGAAGAGAGAGAGAGAGATAAGAAAGATATGCTACCTGATAGTGCACCATCATTGTCCGGGAGTTGATAATAACTGCTTCCCCTGGACCCAACTCAACTCGCATTGGAAATGTTTTCAACTTCACCGCAGTCGCGTAGTGTTCCTAGAAGAATGGGATACAATTGATAAGTTCCTACCTTCATTCTGGCATAGAAGTTAGAATCTAGTAACATACCCCCCACTCTCTCCCTGATCCTGGTATACCTCTTGAGTAGAAACTTTACGCCCCCCCCCCCCGTTAAATGCTACAGTACCTCTAGTAGAGTTGACCGTTCCTCGTTGTACGGTTGCATGATGTCATGGTTGCCCCTATAGAACCAGGAGCACCTTCTGATGGCTGATGATGGCCCACTCCAGTAAACAGGGGCCCTCTGTCTACTTGCCAGACTGACATTATACCTGCCCCCATCGGTACTGATCGTACTGCCCTGATCATCTCCTGCTGAACAGGAGAAGAATATAGGGACATTTGTGTCAAATGAAATGCCACATTTCACAATCAATTTATATTTTGTCAGGTGAGGGGGTCCCACACGAAAGTGTGCGAATATAGACTATAACAGTACAGAGGGGTGCGACGTGTCCAAATGTTAAACGAAAAAACATACCCGTTTGTGGGGCGATGGATTTATAGGCCTCTTCAATTCTCCTGGAGTCTAGGTAGGAGAAGGGAGCCCATCCTCCGTCGGGTTTACTGTGGTACCAGTGTAGTGGGAGGGTGAGGGTGCGTGCAGTGGTGGGTGACGTGATGGGTGATACTGATATATTTCCCTGGGGGTGGTACGAAGGGGTTTGGGGTACGGGCACAAAATGGGACACGTCCATCAGGGGAATTGGAGCCGAGAATGGGATAAGTTTGGGCATTGAAACTGGAGGAGGGTACTCTGTAGGTGGTGGTGGTGGACTGGTATGTACTGTGGTAGGTTCAGTGGGAAGCTGTTGAGGGGGCGAAGTGGCAAGCTGTTGAGGGGGTGAAGTGGCAAACTGTTGAGGGGGTGAAGTGGCAAAATGTTGAGGGGGTGAAGTGGCAAGCTGTTGAGGGGGTGAAGTGGCAAACTGTTGAGGGGGAGAAGTGGCAAACTGTTGAGGGGGTGAAGTGGCAAACTGTTGAGGGGGTGAAGTGGCGAACTGTTGAGGGGGTGAAGTGGCAAACTGTTGAGGGGGTGAAGTGGCAAGCTGTTGAAGGGGCGAAGTGGCAAGCTGTTGAGGGGGTGAAGTGGCAAACTGTTGAGGGGGTGAAGTGGCAAACTGTTGAGGGGAAGGGATTGTGTGCGGATAAGGGGGTGAATTAGTGAGAGGTGACATTTGATTTTGAGGATTGTGAGCTGTAATTTGTTTTTGAACGGGCGGTACATTTTGTTGTGGGACCACAGTGTTGCTCATCGAAGGAGCAACCATTTGAGTAAACACATCTGTTGCTTCCGGGAAGTAGCTGCTACTGCTAACTGCGGTAGAAGGACTTTCCCATGCGTGCATGATCGGTCCGGATAAAACTGTGGTAGGTTGAGATCCATATGACAGTTGTTTGTTTCCACCTGACAACCGTATTGACCTCTCAAGTATGTCTGCCTCAGATTCGTCTGATTTGGATTCGCTGGCAACCCTGTCACGACTTACAAGTACGTCGGAAATGTTTGCAGTTCCAGTTCGAGGCGTTGAACACCCTTCCCCAGACAAGCACTCGTCCATATTTCAGTCTAAGGAAGATAAAAAATTTGAGCTCATGAACCATAAACCATAACAGTTCCATGTAGGCCCTCTGAAGAAGGGCGTGTAATTCGTGACAGAACTGCAGCGTATGCCAACCCCTATGTTAACAATCTAAAGACATAGGGGAACAATGGCACATGCTACCGGCTACAGTCCCTATAATTGTGCGAGAATGTAGCGCTTTTAGAATTTCCACAGAAACAAAAAGCAAGGCAACTAGGATAAATCCAATGTCGGGGTGCTGATATCCCTTTCTATGGCGTACATTTTGGTACAGATTTCTCTGCAGCATAGCCGGGCGCCGTTACGATCTGGATTCTGGGTGTTTGGTGGCCTGTTTAAAAAAAAACTGCCAAAAAAGTTGATTCACTAAAATGATCACGAGAAAAAAAATCCTCTGCGCGCATAATTTTTGGGTGAACCGGACACCCTGGTCATGTCAAAATGCACTGTGGCGCGCGGAAGAACCCTCTTTATGCTCTGCCGTGCGTTACAGGTGCGCGCCGCGCAGGGTCCAGCAGAGCTCTGCGCGGGTGGCGCCGGCTATCGTTAAAATCTGGGTGTTTCGACTTTCGTGAGCGCTGACAAACGGTTTTTTAGGGTTAGGGCTAAAGTGGGTTAGGGTTAGGGCTGGGGTTTGGGTTGGGGTTAGGCCTTGACATTTCCTACCAGATAAACTTTGAATTAGCCAAAACGGTTGAGTGGTTTGGCTAACTTCCGTTCCTATGATATCATACATACAATACCTAGTATGATCGTAACCCGAATGACCTTTCGATTTCCTCTGACCTCCTGAATCCTGACCTCTGAATCCTTTCATAGATTCTATCCTCAACAACTCATCATATCCTCCACCATCCATCCTATCCTCCACTTTTCGTCCTATCCTCCACCATCTGTCCTATCCTCCACCATCCGTCCTTTCCTCCACCATCCGTCCTATCCCCCACCATTCGTCCTATCCTCCACCATATGCTATATGCTCTATCCTCCACCATCCTATCCATCCTATCCTTCACCATCCGTCCTATCCTCCACCATTCGTCCTATCCTCCACCATCTGTCCCAGTCTCCACCTTTCGTCCTATCCTTCACCATCCGTCCTATCCTCCACCATCCGTCCTATCCTCCACCATCCGTCCTATCATCCACCATGATCTGGAATATCCTCCACCACCATCTGTCGCATCCTTTCACCATTCGTCCTATCCTCGACCATCCGTCCTATCCTCCATCTTTCGTCAAACTTTCCACCACCCGTCCTATCCTCCACCATCTCTCCCATCCTCCACCATCCGTCCAATCCCCCACCATCCGTCCAATCCCCCACCATCCTTCCTATCCTCCACCATCCATCCTTCACCATCCATCCTATCCTCCATCATCCTGTTCCTATCCTCTATCAGCTGTCCTAGACAGTACCATCACTCCTATCCTCCACCATCCGTCCTACTTCACCACCATCCCGAGTTAGGAGAGACGTCCTCCACATATTGTTCAGAGCTAGGGTTTTTTGAGTGCGTATTCTTGTTCGTTTGTGTGTGGTGGGTGTATGGGTTAGTAGGATCTTGGCAACTGAGATGTGGAGTAGAGTCTGAGGGTAGTCGAGAATTGGCCGAGTATGGGCCAGGAGAAAACAGTTACAAGAAACGTGTACCGTTACGAAAACGGCTGAAAGTGCAGTTATTCCTGCAGACTGTAAATGAACACTTCGAAAGTGACGATAAGTATGTGTTTATCAATGACAATCTTACTATTTTTATGTAAACGATGTGTGCTGAACATGATTTACTGTTTCCAAGTAGTCTAGGTATGCTGTGTCCGTTTGTGTGTGCACCTCTGTGTTCTCTTGTGAGATGACCATTTTTTAATTAACTTATTTAACTTAACTTATTTGTACTACCGTATTTTTAACTAACTTATTCGCCTTTTTCTTTTCGATTTTAGTAATTTATTAAACCCGGTTAAATCTATCTGTCCGTTTAGCTCTCAGCTCATTGTTACCCGTCTCATTGGTTCGTCTGTGTGTGTTTGTCCCGCTTTAGGTAACTGCTGTTGTGCTATTAGCCTCGGCCTAGAAGCGTATATTAATGTACTTAATTTTTAACTATATTTTATACGTATAGTGTAAGAGCGGGAGAGTCATATATTTTCTTATATTGACTTGATATAAATTGTGAAGTTCATATTCATATTCATATTAGAGCCATTTTAGCCTCTTTTACAGTTCGCGGAAAAATTTTATGCATAAAATTTTTCGCATTTTTCACAGAAGAAGTTCTCAGTTCAGTCTTCTGTCTTCAGAAATGCTTAAAATCGTTTAAAACCGCCTCAAAATGCCAGAAATTCTTCCGCGAACTGTAAAAGAGGCTTCAACTCTTCACCAGTTCAAATCTCAGTTGGGTAGATTTCTCTCCAGTCTCCACTATTCCTGACACACCTGACACCCCCTGTCAGCGGTTACCCTGCTCAAGCGGCTTGAGTCAAGCCAACATCCACTCTAATACTGGAGTGGTGCTCGTAAAATTACATTCTTGTGTGGTTTTTATGTTCGCTGAGCTGACCGTGTGTTTTTAGGAGGCTCATTGTTTTAATGTATCCTGTGTTTCACAAATTCTAAAACTGAACCGAACTGAACTGAACTGAACTGAATTATTGGCCGAGAAATTATAGTTAAGATTTGTAGATTTGGGATATTGTTATTCAACTTATTGAATACTTTAAAAATCAACAAGTAAACAAGGGTGGATCAGGTCAGTTGATGTACTAATCGTTCATCTTCAAAGCGGGAAATATTCAAGAAAAAGTGTTCCCAGCACGCCTTTATATGGTTAGTGTTCCCATTAAAATGGAGGGCTGGAACCCGTGCCAAAACACAACTCTAAACCCTGCTTCAGCTTTCACACAGTTATACACGATCATATGCCAGTATGAAATGATCCAATTTAGATCTTTCAACTTCCTGGACCCCCCGAAAAACAGCCCCGAAAACTCTAGACCCGCTTTTGATAATATTTTCCCCACCGTCCTATCTTCTGGAATATCGTAGTCACTCTCTGGGAATGATAAAATAGTGGGAATAACAGAGTGATGGAGGACATATCCCATCCCAGAGCACCAGGGGCACTCAGCATCTGCATGTTGGAATGTACTGTGCCGATAGGAACTTTCAGTGAGTCAATTAGACCCAATAATGCTCAATTAGGACACTTTCCCGAATCCCGACCTTTGAGGGATTGCTTACGTAATTCAGCGTATAAAAATTAGTCAGATACTTTTTGACCCTCGGACCCCCCCCCCCCTCTGACCTTAACAGTAGACATGGAGAGCTGCTCCAGGACGGTAGAGGAGACTAGAATGGGAATCACTTACATAATGTATCCTCACGTTAAGACCCTTCCTTGCTATTTTCACCCGGAAGTCCTCGGCAACCCCCTCCAAACAATTTTAGATCACAGATCCTTTTTCACGTAATCGTACTTCGTAAGTTTCATTAATTTTGGTGTTGCTTGGTTGGAGTAAAATAACTGTGTCAAATTCCAGGCTTTTTGCAAATGTAACAAAGTTTTAAAATCTTCCTTTTGTAATTGAATGGCTACTTGAAAACACACAAGTCTGCTTGTGCCATTCTAGACTCTCCGACCGCAGTTTAACACTCGTGAATAGACTCGTGAATAGCCTCTCTCCCCTCAAAGTGTGTTCCCGCTCTTTGATTCGCATTATATAGTTACAACAAGGCATGCCTGGCTAGTTCGCCTTGTAATACATATTTCCCTGAATCCCTACAATTCTCTCCTTCATACCCTATCGTTACAGGATGCTGATCATCCTCCTTCTCTCCTCCCTCCTACCTGATCTGATCTCCTCTCTTGTCTGCACCAGTCTCCAAGGAGATCGGCCCTGGTATCTCCTCCTGAAACCACCTCACGTAACGGATGCCTACTATGCTGATTCCGCGGCTCCCTTTCTCAAACCCTACCAAGTCGGTATTGATTCCTACATGAGTCCCCCTGCCATGACAATGAGAGATGTGTACTGGCCTGGTAGTAACGGTAGCACAGGTGTACATTATCTGATGTATAACGATGAGGTACCGGGTGGCCAGAAAAGTTTTGACCATGGTCACACAAAGGGCACGCTAATGTTTGACAACAAAACCATTGTGTATTTGGTTCACAGTGTACCCCACTATACCTACAACCGGTCAGCAGACTACGGGTACCCGCACTCAGGGGTACATTATGGGCAGCACGTCCTGTGTATGACCCTACCAATTGATATGTTGGGTAAACTAGCCTACCAAATCCGAATGATGTGGCCCTTTGTGTATGAGTGGAAGATTCCTGGTGACATCCTGACCAAATTCCCCGATCTGCAAGGAATTGTGAATAATGTTCCGCTAGACAGTGCCAGTAACCCGACCTCCTCCGTCCTTCCCCTGTCCCTAGTGGATGGGACGGAGGTATTGGGTTTCAGTAAGTCAGGGGATTTTGGTGCAGATATATACGATGCCCTGATTGCACCCCACTACTCTCCTCCCCTCAGCCTTTACACCGAGACATGGCAGAACGGACACGCCAAACTCCACTCAAATTGCACTGACGGGAGTTATTTTGTTAAGAATATTGTTTACATGAAGTTCTGGACACTCGGTTTGGACTACAAGGAGACGCTTGATCACAGCAAGTGGGCTATTTGTGGGGACGGATCAAGGCCGGTCGTGTGTTTTGGAGGGGTTAATAGGATGGCATCACAATTCAAAAGGGGTGGTGGAATGTTCTGTTTTGAGAACCACCTCCTCTACGAGTATCTGTATGCGGGTGTAGGAGAGGTTGAGGAGTGCAAAGAGGACATGTAGCGGGGTGGGGAGAGGTTTATAACAGTTTAGTTTTGTATTGACAGACTCACAGTTTTATTTTCACCTTTGTTTTATGTTTTGTTACCCCTGATTTTTATACCAAATCTAATAATTATTGTGCTTGTGTATAATCTAATCTAATGTTTTTTCTAAGAATATTGGCAATTGACCTGATTTACAAATATATTAGTCTTGAATCGTATGCTTCATATTTTTAACAACATAACCAATCCATTGTTTACTAGCTAGCTTCTCTTTCACACCATGGTTCTACGTAACGAGACGCCCCCTGGTGCCATAGATGGGGATGTGGTGGAGAAGGCACTACATGGTTATGTGGGCTTCGCTAATCTGCCCAACCAGGTCTTCAGAAAGTCGGTTAAACGAGGCTTCGAGTTTACGCTCATGGTTGTTGGTGAGTTCAGTAACCAGTTGTTGTAACCTCCGTCCCACTTCCCTCAGGCTGCCTTTTGGTAACCAGTGCGGTACACACATGTTCAATGTTGCTTCCTCCCCTCTGTCACGTCATGTCTGTTCATGAGATATATACCTGGTGTGTAGGTACACGTTGGGTGTGGTAGGTGTGAAGAAACGCTAGAGTTGAGGGCTAGTCAAATGTAGGAGAGAGAGAGCGAGAGAGAGAGCGTGAGAAATGAATCAAGAGAAACGTTTTCAGGTGCATAATAAATTCAGCTGCAAATTAATCTGAGTAAGGTGGGCACTAGTACAGGACGTCAGTGCGTTTAGCTCTAAGTGGGGGTGTATTGTCCGTACCTGAGATGTGTGTACTTCTCTTGATAACTGCTAGTGTGAAATTAGACAGAGATTGTGTGAGATACACACACACACACATAATTTGAGTGAGAGTGGAAACATATTTATCAAAGAATAAAAGAAGAAATTCAGTGTACTAGCACGTGCTAGATTGTTCGAATACGGTATTCTGTTGTCACTCTATTGAGAATATATCTATCGCGGAGAAATGATAGCAGAATATGATAGAGAAGATAGAGGGAGAGGGAAAAATAAAGGACCGTCGGGGCTTCTCTCTAATTTGCAAGTCATTCTAACAGCAACCCTGGAGACTGGAGCTTGCCCTTTATCACTATCTATTATATATCCTTTACTTGGAATTGTTTTTTCTCAACTCACTCCGTGTAAACAGTGTTTCTATTTCCTAACAATTCGAATTACCCCTAGGTTCATCTGGATTGGGGAAAAGTACCCTAATCAACTCTCTCTTCTTATCTTCAATCTACGAGGACCAGAAATATGGATCATCTGAAAAACCACCCAAAACGGTCGAGGTAACAATCCCATTTTAGGGTTCTCCAAACTTTTCACAAATGAGTGTCAATGGCTGTGTAGTGTGTGTTGGTTTGTGTGTTTTTGTTGTAGTGAGGGGAGCTGTGGTTTGTTGCATCTCCCTAGCTGCTCATATCATTGTTGATCTTAAATTGGTCTGGGTTTCACTGAGGGAGAGAGAGATGTAGGTAGCAAAATGAATGTATGTATGATCTGCAGAAGTTTCTGGAAATAAGACACCATTCTTACTAGTCACACAAAACAATATCTTGTGTGCGTGTTTCTCTCTCTCTCACTCTCTCTCTCTCTCTCTCTCTCTCTCTCCCTATCTTACTATCTCAATCTCTCCGTACATCGGTGGTTACAAATCATCACCTTTCTCTTTGAAGATCACCAAAACCTCTCTCTACTTTCTCCAATACCCTCTTACAGCTTACTACGTAACTACCCCTTTCTCCGCGATGAGTGATGGACCTGCCAGCAATTCTTTCTCTAAGTAACTCTCTCTCTCTCTCTCTCTCTCTCTCTCTCTCTCTCTCTCAGATCTCTCAGTCATCTCCTCTCTCTCTCTCTTTCTCTCGTCTCTCTCATCTCTCTCAGTCTCTCACTCATCTCTCCTCACTCCTCTCACTCATCCGTTGTTTTTCCTCTCTCCCTCACCTCTCTTTCGCTTGTCTGTAATAATCCTAAGCCTGAGTCTGACACGGATTTATAATAAGGCCCTACATTTTATGTATCAGGAACACGTCCACCCTTTGTCGTCACTCTCCGTTCCTTCTATACCGCCTTTTAACATGTTTCTCCGACACATAAAGAAGTAAACGAACGCTCGTCTAACTGGTTGTGAGAGAACAAGACAAAAAAGGAAGTGAGGGAAGGAAAAAGAGAACTGTGAATGACACATACAGAGTAGAGAGTTATAATGAAAGTTTATTCTGTAACACGCGACGAGTGGCTAGTGGGCAGTGGCTACCCATATATTAGACATAGTACATGCTATCTCACACAAGCACCGCTACAAGAGAGATCGCGCGGTCAGCCGGATCGATCACTATCTCTATCTAGTCTCGGCCCCGGTCGCTCGCTCCTGCTTCACGCTCTCACTCGACTTCATGCTTCGTCTCTCCTACTCTCTCGAATCTCCTCCTTCTACACTGTTCCATGTGAGCTGTGCAATTGACATAAGTTGAGTAGCACACTCCTACGCGGACAAAAGGTTGGCACACATACACACAAATCCAACAATAAATAATATGTTATTTTTGGGTAGGGGAAACCCCTTTTTTTGGGGAAAAAATTCCCCCCAAATTTTAAAAAGTTTTTTGTAAAAAGGGGTGGCTGGGGGTTTTAAACTATTTTTTCCCAGGCCCTCAAACTTTTTTCCCCCCTCTCCCTACCCCCCTTTTTTCTCCCCCCCTTTTTTTCCCCTTTTTTTTTTCCCCCCCACGCCCCTTCCAAATTTCCCCCTTTTAAAAAAAAATTTTTTTCCCCCCCCCCCGGGGGGGCCCCAAAAGGGGAAAAAAATTTAAAAAGGGGCCCAAAAAAAACCCCCAAAAAGGGCGCCCCGGGCCAAAAAAACCCCAAAAAAAAGGGGTTTTTCCCCCAAAAAAGGGGGGGCCCCTCATTCCTTTTCCCCCCCAGGCGTTGTAAAAATTGGGGGGTTTTTTAAAATTTTAAAAAAATTTTTTTTAAAATTTTTAAATACTTTCTTTTTTCCCCAAAAAAAACCGGGCCGGGGTATTTGGAGTAAAACCCTTTGGGGGGGGGCCCCCAATATTTTTAAATTTTGGGGGTTAAAAAACCACCCCAAAAATTTAAAAATTTTTTTTTAAAAAAAAACGGGGGGGAACCCCCCTTTTTTTCCTTTATTTGGGAGGGGGGAAAAACAAGGGGAGGGGGGGGGGAAAAAAAAGGGGTTTTTCCCCCCCCAAAAAAAACCCTTTTCCCCCCTTTTTTAAAACCTATTTTCTAGGGGCCCCTTTTTTCCTTTTAAAATTTCCCCCCCAAAATTTCTAAATTTTTCGCTTCCCTTTTTTTCTCTTATTTACCCCCCAAAATTTTTTTCCCCCTTTTCCCATTTCCCTCTCCCCCCTTTTTTCCCCCCTCCCCCTTTTCCCCTTTTTCCCCCTTTTTAAAAAACCCAAAAAATTGAATTCCCTGATTTTTCCCTTTTTTTTTAAATACCCCCTCTTTTGGGGGGAATTTTTTCCCACAGGGTTTTTAAATTTAAACTTTATTTTTTTAACCCCTTTTTCCCAAAAAAAGGGGGGAACCCCAACTAAAAAAACCGGGGGTTTGGGGGGGACAAAAAAAACCCCGAACCCCAAAAATTTGGGCCCCCCCCCGGGGGGGGGGTTTTGGGGGAGAAAGGGGGGGGTTTTGGGGGGGTTTTATGTAGGGGAAAGGGAATGGTTTTTTTTTGGGGTTTAAAAGGGGGGGTTTTTTAAATTTTTGGGTTTGAAAGGGTGGGGAGAAAAGGGGGGTTTTGAAGGGGGGGAAAAATTGGAAAAAAAAAAAAGGGGTTGTGGTTTAGGAGGGGAAAGGAAAAGAAACAAAAGAAGTCGGGTTTTTTAAGGGGGTAAAAGGGGAAAAAAGTAAATAAGGGAGAAAGAAAAAAAGAGAATATACAGAGAAAAAGGGAAGAGAAAAAACAACCCGGGGGGGCCCTTGCGTTACAGATTTAAAATTTCACAAGGCACTGTTTCATTAACTTCTTTAACATTTAATACGACACACAAGATACTTCTCTCGTAGTAGTACGATGGTCTAATTGACCGCATCTGTCTCTCTCTCTCTCTCTCTCTCTCTTCCTCTTTCTTCCTCTCTCGCTCAGCTAGTGGCCATTGTAATCTCTTAATCCGGACACACACATGCCGATATTGGAATGAAGAAAGCTCATGGCTACACGAGAGAGAGGGAGGAAGAGAGTATTTTTTTAGACTTCTGAAGCGCTCGTGTTACACTTACACAATAGGGATATTTTCTGCGACTCTCTGACCCTCTCTTTCTATCTCTCTCGAGTAAGGTATTTAGAAAGGGTGAGGAAGGTACTAAAAAGCGGGATTTTCCCTCCGTAATTTGTCAACAGCTTACTTTGCTTCTGGCTTCGCATTGAATGTACGGAAGAGTAATTATGGTTTCTCTTCGTGCTCTAAATTGTAGGAACGCGCGAGTAACACAGACACTGATCTGAATAAAGTACAGTGGAAAAGCGCGGGGGATGACGCGCGCGCGAGAGACGTCCTTTCTGCAACTTGTCTCTGCAACTTGTCCCTTTTTTGCTGGCACCTTGCCTGGCAGTACAGAGCTGGCGCAGGAAGTGTAACATACACTCTCCTTTATCGACCCTCCCTCTAACCACTAACACATTCTCCCATTGCAGATTAAAACCCCTGGATATCAAATTCATGAAGAAGCTACATGAGAAGGTGAACATTGTGCCAGTTATAGGAAAAGCAGACACCCTTACTCCTGAGGAGTGTGTGGAGTTCAAGGCGAATGTGATGAAACAGATTGAGGAGAATGAGATCAAGATTTATCAGTTTCCTATCGAGGAATTTGAAGATGAAGAGGAACAGCAAGATCTTCAGGTGAGAGAGACTTATTATCCTTCCTACTAATCCTTTTTGAAATCCTACATGTAATAGAGTTTAGAAGATGCTTCCGCTTTGGTTCGGGTCAAAATTAGCTAGAATTAGAAAATTAGATGACTGTAATTGGGCGTGTGCAACAAGTCCTACTAAAGTTAGAATTGCTATTTCTCTCTTGTTGGGCACACATTCACACCTCCCTCCCTCTCTCTCTCTCTCTCTCTCTCTCTCTCTCTCTCTCTCTCTCTCTCTCTCTCTCTCTCTCTCTCTCTCTCTCTCTCTCTCTCTCTCCCTCTCTCTCTCCCTCTCTCTCTCTCCCTGCTCTGGGACCTGTTGACAGATCCCAGTGCCATATTTACCCCCTCTAGCTCTTTCGGAATATATTTTTCATTTTATTCACCCCCAGACAAAGTCTAGTGACAGTGTCTAACTCTAAAAAGTAACATAACTCATCTCCCGGTCACCCAGGCACAACTACCGTTCGCTGTAGTGGGAAGTAACACCATACTTGATGTAAATGGAAAGAAAATGAGAGCTAGAATGTATCCCTGGGGTATTGCGGAAGGTACGTTATACTTGTTACCCCTCCCTCTCTGGCATGTTCCTATCTCTAGTATCTGTCTAGATCACTGATCCACTATTAAGTCGCCTGACACTGTGTCCGTGCTCCCCAGAAAGTATGACCAAGTCAACCACTCTGTAAATATAAATATATTTTTTCTGCAGTTGAGAATCCGGACCATTGTGATTTCATTTTCCTACGGAACCTCCTGATACGAACACACATGCAGGATCTCAAAGATGTGACAAACAACGGTCTTTATGAGAACTATAGGTGTCAGAAACTGGCTGCAGTTACCAGTGTTAGTTTGGACAGTAAAGTTGCTGCCTCAAACAGGTTAGTCTCTCTCTCCCTCTCTCTTTCTCTCTCTCTCTCTCTCTCTCTCTCTCTCTCTCTCTCTCTCTCTCTCTCTCTCTCCCTTTCTCTCTCCCTTTCTCTCTCTTCTCTTTCTCGTTGCAGACATGCATCCTCTCTTTTACATTCCTCCCAGAGGTAAACCTGTTATCAATTGTTGTGTTTACAGTTCCCCTAGATCTCCCTCCCTATCCAGGAACCCGCTAGCTCAGTTTGAGATCGAGAAGAGGAGTCACCAGGAGGCCCTCAAGAGCATGATGGCTGACTTGGAGAAGACGCTAGAGGAGAGGGTCAAGGAGAACATGGAAGGAATGGAAAACCACAAGAAAGAGGTATATAATGTTGGTCATGTGTTAGATGATAACCGGTCTGATAATGACTTGCTAAGACTGGGAATGATCAGTGGGAGGTATCTCTAACAACTCTTCTTTATCTTTAGATGCAGACCCGACACGAGGCTGCCCAGCGCCACATTGAGAAGATCAGGTCGGAGCTGGAGGGAAAGAAGAAGGAACTGGCGGAACAGATGAAATTACTGGAGGAGCTTCAGTTGAGCACCAACATCACTGTCAACAATTCTACCACTTCACTCAACAGGTTAGTGGGTTTGGGATGTATGTGTGATATGTATGGTCTATTGGGCGCACGAGGGATTTTCACTGTTTGCCAAATCACGTTCCTTCATTGATTGAATGTTGACACGATCTCCATCTACTCAATAGTCACATTGGGCTGCAGCAATGGCGGCTTCTGCCTTCTAGGGTTATCTCACATCACTCCTAACACACATCTCCCTTTCAGTACCAAAGACAAGTCACATAGTAAGAAGTCGAAGGGAACGAAAAAGTTGTTCTGAGGAGCGGAAGGAAAGATAAATCTAGGATCCGAGCCACCGCGGAGCATTTAAATGACAGTGGACTATAAATTAGGAGAGAGAAAGAGATAGAACGATGAAGGGATAGGAAGAGAGAGAGAGACAGTTTGTTCTAGTGTTTGTTTGTGTGTACCGTATTTTGAGAATGGACTAAATTGACATACCCAAACGCATGCCATATCCCAATCTCTCGCCCCTCTCCTTTTATAGTCTTTTCTCTCGAAGACACCGAATTTGAGGGATGAATTAAAGAAAGCTTAATTTTCAAGGAAGTTTCCCCGTTTTGCGAAGGCTCTGTTTTATATAATTCACTCTTGTTTGATAAATAATATTCCTTTTACACGGCATTATCCCGGAATATTAGAACACCAAATAGTATACATTATTTTGCTGTTCACCAATAGAAGTTATAGTTTTTGTTTCTAAAGTCCTTTTTACCAAAATAGCTAGATGTACAATTTGCTGCTGGTCATTTGTTCAAAAAGATTTAAAAGTAGATTAATGATTGTATCACGTCTGGGACGACGAATGCGAAACTACCAATATATTAATATAACTAAGCACATTGTTTCACCGAAGAAGAGTGTGTTTTTTTGTATCACAATTGTGTGTGTTATACTCTGAGCTATTCTTATATTTCTGTTGCCTAAAATTACTGCGTGGTCTAATCTCCCTATGTGTGGCCGGGTAATTAAGCAGCCCCCGTAATTCTATCTCTGGCCTTCGTCTTTATAAAATTTCCTTTCCTTCTTTTACTCTTGCAGCTTGGGAGCAAGTTTAGGACTGTCTCCCTTCCTATCTTATCGTCTTTCTACTATTTCTCTCTCAGTATCTCTGTTTTTCTCTACCCCCCTCTCTCTCTCTCTCTCTCTCTCTCTCTCTCTCTCTCTCTCTCTCTCTCTCGTTATAGACTTGTTATTACCCGGCCACAATTACCGACTGGAAGCTGGTTGTGAAAGCTGATCAGGGGCATCCAAGCATCACCGACATATCTCTCTGTTCAGGGTGTGTTCTGTCTGTGTGTGTTGCAGTGATATCACTACCCTGGTCCCATCCTCCAATGGGTCAGCTCATCATGTGCCATGTGGTGTGTCTGCAGTAAACATACCACTGTCTAATATTGCGCTGTTTAACCCAACTGTTGTGGCACAGCAAAATTCATGTTCATTTGCATTGTCATATTGTTATGTCTCGGTCTGTCTGACGGTGCTTAGCTTTAGATTGAGATTGGGTCGGCGCCGGCAGACGGGTCTCATTGGTAGGCAACGGTTTTGCCCGCGTTTGCCTACGGGCGCGCGAACATGAGGGGCGCGACGTGCCCAAGCAATGGGTCAGATGTCATATTATAACTCATTCCTACAAGAAACCCTCGGGGGGCCATTTAAAAATAATACCCGCCCCCTGACCCCCTGCTTATTGAGTGTTTTGTACGGATTCACTTGGCTCTGTTCCTCCTTTCTTCGCTACTTCCTGTTAATGAATGTTTGTGACTTGTGTACACATGCCCTATTGCAAATGAACACTTGCTCCTTTCTCCCGTATTTTTCTTTCTCTCTACCGTACCCCCATCTTTCCTCTGGTCTTAGCGCTACCGGAAGTGAGAGGGAGGCCGTAGAGGGAGGGAGAGAGAGGGACAGAGAGAGACAGAGAGAGACAGAGAGAGACAGAGAGAGACAGAGAGGGAAGGGAGAGAGAGATAAAACGTGTGTGTAGTTGTACTGCGTGTTCATTTACCACTGCTATATTATTGGCAAAACTCCCTGCCTTTTTTCGACGAACTTTTTCAATTTCAGAAAAAAGTTTTTCAGTCTCAATCCCCATAAACTAGTAAAATTATATTGAGATTATTGACTGTACCCTCACACAGTTGGCTTGATGTCAGAGCTGATGTTGATACTGGATTGGCTCACACAATTTCTGTACACTCACTAACACACCATGCCACCCGCTTTCTCTCTCTCTCTCTCTCTCTCTCTCTCTCTCTCTCTCTCTCTCTCTCTCTCTCTCCCCACGGTGTGATTCCACTGTGTTATGTACAACACTGCCAAGTGCCGTGTATGTTTGTTTTTACCTCGGCATAGCAAAGCGTAATTGTCTATGGCTACTGTCCGTTTTACCATTTAATTCTCCAGGGTAGGCTAGGTTTTCACTCACACACATATTTATGCATACACGCTACATATAATGCTTGCGAACAGGTTATGTGATCATGAAGCGATCTGTTATCTATTTCCAAGAATTTTACCGGTTACTCCTTATCTGTTTTACAGAGATCTCATGTCTCGATCAGGTGATCACTTCAAAATTCAGCTTCTTTTTTGAGAGTTCAGTGTTCATTCCATAGCGGAGCGAGAATAGGTTGCAATGGATCCAATTACTAGCGGTGTTTGTCTTGATTCCAAACCAGCGGCAGCAGGCCATTTCATTTGTTACACAAGACTATCTGTCAGGCCAATGGTCTGACCTCAGTTCTCGTGCGCTCCGCGTGCAGAACTGGGTCTTATTTGAGAGAAATGATAATAGTAGGGTCAGGCCAATGCTCTGACAGAATACTATTGGGTCCTAGCAATTTCCCATTGGTCTCTATCCAATCACGGTCTGGCCGTGTGATGTGTGTAAAGCTCAATGTAGATAGTGATGGCTGAGAGAGTGTCATGGAGAGGCAGAGAGAGAGAGAGAGAGAGAGAGAGAGAGAGAGAGAGAAAAGAGAGAGTGGAGAGCTATTATTAGAACATGTAGTTGTACAGTACAGCAGCTGCTCGCAAGCTCTCTGCCTTCTCTACCTTTCTCTGTCTTTTTCTCTCTCTCTCTCTCTCTCTCTCTCTCTCTCTCTCTCTCTCTCTCTCTCTCTCTCTCTCTCTCTCTCTCTCTCTCTCTCAGCTTTCTGTCTGGCTTGTGTCTACAACTACTGCCTGCTGTAAGTCTACAATTCTATCAGTATCAAAACGAATTGTGGTTGAAACTCTATGTTGTTACTTTGTATTTTTGTCTGATTCCAGAATGTTCTAGAATTGAGTGTTTGTTATTTTCAGAATTGACTGACTTCTGCCGAAGCCCCAGGTGTCCTACTTCTACCCGTCCACAGAGATTTAATTCAATGATTAGAGAGGACCAAGGCTCTATAGCGAGATAGTGGTGGCAGGCTAGGTGGAGAGTTGGCAGGTGCTTAATTAATACACAGCATCTCTTGGAATGACTTCCATTTCTCTCTCATTTGTTTGGCGACCAGAAATAGCTAATATTGCAATACAGTTTGCAGTTAGACTTCCCATTAAGATATCCAGAAAGTTTAGTTTAAGTTTAGTTGTTGTCTTTATGAAGGAGCACTTGCAACAAGATAGTTAGATTCTGGGTAGAGTCCAAAGTTGTATGCTCTGCAGAAGGTTGAATCTTTATTCTTGCTAAACATTATGCATATATGCAAACCCGTATTTGGTATAATTAGAGCCCTCCATTGATGATCTATGCGTTGCCTTCTGTGGACAACCCAGATAAATACTTGATATACCGCATAATATGTAATATCAAAAGCTAACTAATGCTGTCTCTTTGAACAGTTTGTTACTTTACTGTGATTGTGTACTGTGTGTCATAGAAGTACTCGTGACGTAGGCACTGATTGCTTCTGCCTACTCATGTCTCTCTCTTTCTCTCTCTCATTTTCTCTCTCTCTCTCTCTCACCCGCGTCTCTCCGTCTCTTTACGTTTGACTGTCACACGCTCATATAGCCATTGCGTATAACTCCTTCCTCCCTTGTTAGTGATTTTAGCAACTATGGCTGACAAGTACTCCGAGTATGAATTCGATGAGTATAACACCAGGGCAGGACGAAAGGGAAGATCCAAAACTGAGGTATGATGAGTGTGATGAAATAATTCGTTGAACTGGTTTGTATTCTTGATCTGAATTACAGATTGATTTGAACCCTGGCCTAATATTAACTCCTCCTATTCTCCCAGACCGCACTTGAGAGGAAAAGTCACGCTGTTGAGGGACACAAACTTGCAGGCAAGATCAAGATTACCAAAACAATGATGAACTCTCACCACAACGAGGCGAACAGGAAGAATGTCCCAGTAAGGAAGGCCTCCAATGAGTCTACAGACGTCGAGGAGGAAGTTATTGAAGAGCCTGTCGAGGAAGAGGTCGTGGAGACCAAATCCGAGCTTGATATTGACAACATCTAGACATCAACTACAGAGAGACAGATTGAGAGAAACAGACTCAGAGCGCCTGATGATGGTTGGCAGTGGTTATATCTGATTTATTCGTATATTTGAGTTTGTAGTAATTTTGGGTGCAAGAAAGAGAGCAAATTTTGCATATTGTTGGTAGCTTGCTTGCAGTGTGAAATATATTTTGATTGTAGCACCTAGATAACGTGATGTTAACATGGTTATACATGCGAGTATGTGTGTATGTAACACGTAACTCTCTTATTTGTTGATTTGTTTAACTTTTAAAAACCGTTAAGTATCCGAGTCGTGATTTTCTTATAGCGGCAGTTAGATTTATACCAGCTGGAAAGAATTTAATACAGTAACAGGTAACATAACTTCATAAACTCTCAGTGAACACACAAACTTAAACAGGAAACATAAACACAACATCAGTCTCTGTTTCTTAGTCACCTCTCCTTTCTTAGAAATCACTGGTTCTCGACCAGTCCTCGTTAAAACATCTGAAAGAAAGGGATTTGGTCTAATCTGCGTAACAATTTGGTACTGATAAGTGCTAGTGCTCGGTCCCAGCGAACCGAAAACAAAAAAGAAATTGTAGGTCTCTCCCAATCACTAGGTCTGCCAGCGGTGCTTATCCCGTATTCAAAGCCCTAAGTACCTGTCAGAGCATTGGCCTGACCCATTCTCGCGCGAGAAATGTGGTCAGAGCATTGGCCTGACAGCTAAGTACCGAGGTACTAAACTTACAGCGAATCGGAACATTTGAAAATGTTCGGAATTCCTTTACATTTTCCCAATCTGTCGGCTCTCACAGTGGGCCGAAGGCCCGGTGTGAGCTTACGCCGAATGGACAGACTGCGTAGCATCCATGGTAAGGAATTCCGCGGGATAGCATGATGTACTCACGTTAATAAAATGATGAGTCTCTAGTGCTCCTTAAAGTGTTCAATGCCCGCATCATTTATCACTCCGATATGCTGAAAAGAAGAGTAGTTCATTCAATACGCAAATATTCTCGAAATCTCGATTTTGCATTTCCCGAACTCCGGTCTCCGTTTATTCCCACGGTCACACAGGTGCCGCGCGAAGATATCAGTTTTGAATCGCGCGTCGGTCGCGCGTTACAGTCAGTCGGAGGTGCGGGATGTGTCGCCAAGAACAACCACTTTATCTTACCGGGAGATCTCGGAAGAATTCGTTATAGTCCTGAAACAATAAATCGTATCAGAGAATGGAAATTGAATTAGGAAGAAAGGAAGAGATTGAAAAGGCAGTCAGCTATACAAGAGATTTCCATTCATATTTCATGAATGTACAATGTGCCAGTCTGTCAGAAGTGATGTTGATAGAACTTTACCACTCTTAGATTGCTGAAGTAATGTGCAATATTTTGAAATGCAGAGACAAACAAACACAATCTTATAGAAACACACGGGGGATGCTGAAAACTTACTATTCCATACCCTACAATAAATCTGTCTTCCACGCTGAAGCCCACAACTGGAGAGGGAGGTGTATGGGTTGAATGAAAAAGGGAAATAGACACCATTCAGGCCCTCACTCTGACACCATTCACTCTGACACTATGAACAGGACAACAACATGTAGCAAAATACCGATTATATGAAGGAGCAGACATTGAGTGAGACAAGTGCTGTATAGGTTCCGAAAGTTGTGTTGTTTAGTTTGTCTAGGAGAGAGAGAGAGAAAGAGAAGTTGATCATGAGAATATGGCAATGAGTTGAAGAGAGAGAAGGCGTGGTAGAAAGGTAGGGAGAGACAGAAAGCCATGGATATAATTCACAAGAAAGATTCAAAGAAAAGGTAGAGGATAGCAGAGAAAGATAGAGAGATAGAGAGATAGAAAGAGCGATAGAAAGGGAGAGAGACTTACCAGACCATAACCAAGCACAAACTCATCAGGACAGCTAAAACCGATAACTGAAGAAAGAAAGAGAGTGCTGTAACATGCAGGTTACACTGAAGTGTTCACACAACATTTAGAATGTGTTATATTGACAGCGCATTACGTTAATATTCCTTGTGCTGCATTTTAGCACCAAACAAAACTTTATTTCTCTCTCTCTCTCTCTCTCTCTTTCTCTCTCTCTCTCTCTCTCTCTCTCTCTCTCTCTTTCCTATAAAAACAGTGATGAAAGATGTTCACAACTTACACTCAGGAATATATCCACAACTCTTGTCCGTTCGTTTCAGTAGTAAACTGGAATGTAGGATAGACTTGAGTAGAAGTAGTCACAATCGAGCAATACAACTTGCTCAATGCTTCATAATCCGACATTTTACATGGTAATCCTAACCCTGAATCTGTCTAAGAAAGAGTCTAGTACCCTACCTAGCACATTGTACACTAGCAGGTGTGTACTCGTTGATAAGTTTTAGAGCCTTTGTCATTGTCATTCCCGTATCGACAATATCCTCAACTATCAACACGTGCTGAGGGGAGCGATTATTATGATAAGAGACTAATAGGAAGGCTGATGTGTGGGAAATAACGAGGGGTGAGGTGGGGTGGGTGGGCGCTGATTAAATGGGTGGGATGGGGGCTGATTAAATGGGTGGGGTGGGGGCTGATTAAATGGGTGGGGTGGGCGCTGATTAAATGGGTGGGATGGGGGCTGATTAAATGGGTGGGGTGGGGGCTGATTAAATGGGTGGGGTGGCCGCTGATTAAATGGGTGGGGTGGGGGCTGATTAAATGGGTGGGGTGTGGGATAGAAACTGATGGGTTGACAGGTAGAGAGATCTATTTCCGGTATATCTTCACTAATATTTAGCAGGAGTTAGTTTTTCAACTTTGTAGAATTCTCTTACTGTATGGGCTCATTGGATATACATAGAACATGTTTTCCGGGGTATTTTTAGAATACACAAGTTACTATGTAGATGAGAGTGTAGTAATGCACTGTTTCCCTGGATAAACGAACTGATCCCTATCCCGTCCTGAGTCTTGTCTATGTATTTTCTGTCTAATATATCATTTGTCTAATACACCATTATAAATGTAATTATATCATGATATTATTATCGCCACCCTCTTCCAGTTCTCCCCTCCTCATTCCCCTCTTCTTCCAGCCATTCAGGAGGAGGGGCATGTTAGTGTTTACTCAACAACTAATGTGGGACGGGTGTAGTTTCCGCGTAGAAATGTCATGAAAGTACTGCCGTGCTACTAAACGGAAGGTGACTGTCGGTAAAGACGTAATGTAATGATTTTTACCCGCCATACAGTAAGTGTTTCTCTGAAACTTAAAAAGAAACGAATTCATTTTTCAGAAAATATAATAATGTAAAGAAATCTGAATAAAAGTGGCATGCTAGACATCATGCACAATTTGTTCAGAGTTGTTATTAATAATGATATTATTGGTCCTCTCCTTACACCACGAAGTGTAGAAAAGTAGCAGCCAGACCAACCAAGATAGCAGCAACAGAGTAACTGGTAGGCACCACACTAGAATTCATTACATGTCCAGGGTAGTATGATTGATGAGCGCTCACCACAATCACAGCCAGTAGAAAGAGAAGGGAGTAACGAAACATAGTGAGAGATATTGCTAGTGAGAATACATGTTAAACTGGTTGGAACTCGTTCCTGAAACATATTATATCACAAGAATAAAACAAAATAGTACAATCACAGTCTCTATTAAATGACTATTTTATCTCACTCTAATAAATGTTGCTTGCAAAGTCAAGCTAGGGATGAAATAAAGCACTTTTATCACGCACTTGGAAAGCAAAATCCATTAGTGATTTCAATGCACTGATTTGGGCTTCGGAATTAAAATTTTGTAGTACAAGTATTTCCGGGCATTGGGAGAATAGATTTGCCGCACTGAGTACAGAACATGACTGAGACTTTTGGTCCTTTTGAATTATCTGTGCTCCCTTTTAAGAGATGTGAGATGCGAATATTTATGATTTCATAATTTCGTTATCTTATAATAATGATAAACTTCCGGGTCGAGAATGAGGGAAATAATGTTCTAGAGGGGGTGAGAGGGGGTGAGGGGTTGGGACGGGGTGCTGGGACGGCAGGGGGTGGTTGAAGCGGCAGGTTCATATTGTTTATATTCACCTTTCCCTCAAGGACAGACAGGTCGGACAGGCCAATGACTTGGATTTCCCCAGTACTCGACACATTCTGGGAAGAGGTGGGGTTGGAATGTTATAGAAATAGGCGAATATAAAGATCCAGAAACAATATTGTTTTCTTTGCGCCCTTTCTCGATATAATGAAGCTAAATATTTGTTCAGTTGAATATATAACACAAACAGTCCCAATCGTTCCATTGTTTATACTACCAAACCACAGTGCAGACGATCTCTTTAACAAGCAATCTTTGTTGGCAACGAGATGGGCCGCCGTGATCTAACAAAAGTGATATAACTCCATTTAGTGGGCCGCCGTGATCTAACAAAAGTGATATAACTCCATTTAGTCCCAAAACAGTAAACTGGCTATAATAGAACAGTAGTGGTGGGATTATTTGTTGAATTCTCACTTACATGGTAGCTCTTCAGCCGAATGAACTCCACCTTGATAGACATGTTAATATCACTGGAACAAATAAACTTCTCCATAGCATCTACTAGCTCACTGCAGAACTTGTAGCCGCCCTTTAGTACACACAACACTACCAGGCCCTTACACTCAGAGGGAAGGGTACCCAGGATGTCTACAGCCAGCTTGTGAGTCCTGTGAGTGAAGGGTTGTTAGGAGGGGTTGTGTGTTGCTTAGTAACCCGGCGGTAGTACTGCATAAATATAAGGGAAATTCAGGAATTGCAGGAGTCTGGGGATTAGATGCCGGTATTGTAGATAACAAGAGGGGGAGATAATTTAATAACCAAATCAGATAAGAAGTGGGATTTCGTTCTTCAGGTCAACTCAACTCAACACATCAATCTTACTAATCAATGGTAATTCTACTATCATGTACCTGTCCTTCACTAAGCCGTTAGGGATGAGAATCTTCTCGAGGAAGCTGGCATATTTCACTGGGATGTTGAACATGTTGGTATCATAGCCGCTCTTATCTGGAATCTGTGGCAGGGAGGGGGGTTAATCAGGTTTGTAGCTGGGTAGCTGCATGACCTCACACACTCACCACTAGACATTTTGATGCAACTTCTGGTGAGACAGACATCCTGATTGGAATTTATATGTTCAAATTTATCAAATCTGGAAACAAAAAGTGCGAAAGAAAGTCGGGCGACTACCAAAATTAAATATGGTACCACCCCTGACCGCGAAGAGTGTGAGGTCTCTTCGATACCAAGTCACTCGTCACCACAAGTCTGACTTCAGATCTTGAGACTAAGACATTGCAGTTTCATGGTTTAAGTCTGCAAGTTCGTCGGGCAATGGTATCCAATTTACTTTGACTTTTGTTATAACACCGGGGTTTCTTTTAGCGGAGAAGGGGGGGGGGGAAACTCCAACAAATCCCAGTATAATTACTCATAAGCAGGGTCCAGGGATGCAGCCCCGGTTGGGGTCTAGCCTGAGGGGAATCCCCCAGAAAAATGTTTGACATTTTAGCGAAGACCTAAATAAATCATCACAAAACCGTTCATTCTGGACTGTAGGCTAGCGGTTAGCGCATGCAAACACTTAACAGGAAACAGCCAGAGAACGCATGACGCAGGGGTGGCTCGCGACCTCCGGAGTCGTCCAGGGTGTCCGGGAAATTTGAGGTTGTTTGAAAATTGAAGGCAATTTGAGACAGTTTCGCCATGCCCTTAAATTCGTCGATGGACACCGCCCCTGCCCCCTGCCCCCTGGCATGACGCATCCAACTGGAAATAAAATCTAAAAAACTGAAAAGAAAAAACTTTTTTGAACAGAAAATATTTTTTATTTCTCTTATTATTATATATTATTAACGCCCGACGCGCCGCGCGCTCATCTTATTTGGTACGCGCAATTACAAAGACGCGCGGCAGTTCGTCCTAAATTGCTGGATACAGCTGATTTTTGTCCAATTCAACCCCACGTCACAATTCGAATAAAACAATTTAGTTTTGGTTAGAAGAAAACGAGAGCAGTATACTACATACATAAGACCTGTGCTGTTAGTTTAAATTGTAAAGGGTAACTGAGCGTCCCATAAATCTTCAAACGTAAAAACCAAAACAGAGTGCTCGTGAGCGATAAATGTATTAACATAATACAGTTAACAATAAATTATAGAGACACTTTCTTCTTACTAGCACAATAACAAGATATCATAGCGTGCTGTAACAGATAAAAAGAGAAATCCCACTATATATAAAGAAAAGCTATTCAAGAAAAAACTAACAAAAGATTAAAAATAAGAGAGCGGTGATGTTTATTTTAGAATGTCATATCATCATCGTCTGTAGCGTCATCAGCCTTCAAGGAGGATCGGCTAGCTGACTTCTTGGGTATACCTGACCGTCTCCCACTTTCCTGACGAGTAAGGGGCTGTTGTGGGATTAGTATAACACTTGCTGGTGTGACATTAATAACTGACACTTTGGAACTGTATAGTGTAATCAGTAAAAACAGAGGAGGGTCTTATATGAGACAATATAAACTAAACAGATCTGTCTGGCGGCGCCGACCTGATCTGAGCACACTGGGGCTGAGAATCAAAACGGGTTCTGGCGATAGGTTCACATACCCTAAAAGCGTTGGTTCTAGTAACGCTAACGGTCGGTGATTCGTTGTTTAGGCTTGTTCCACTGGCAGACTTTTTAAACGTTCCAGAACGCGACTTTGCGATTGGAATACCGCTGGGGCGTGTTGGCGTGGGCAGAAGGGACCTGAGGGGTGGAGATATGTTAGTTGACCATTCTTTGTTGTTTGTGTTCATTTGGAACATACCTTCTTCCTCCCTTGTCACTCTCGCTCCTCTTGACTCCCTTCTGGGGTGTGTTACTGGCGAACCTGTCTGTCAGGGTTCTGCCTGACCCTGATGCAGTCCTTGATCTCCGTGCAGAGGGAGGTGTCTTCTCCCCCATACCATAACTCTGACTTCTCTTTAACGGCCTAGAATGGAGGGGTGAACTGTTAGGGAACCCGAAATAATTTCAAAATGAGTTTCGAACATGTCAATTGCCGTCAGGAAAGTGTATTACCAGCTAATGTGGCCACAATTTGTCTCCACACTTACATTCCCCTATCAGGGCGTGAGGCTCTTTGAGAAGGACTGATGAGGACACAGACCGAGAGGAGGGTGTATGACCTCTGTCTCTAGTTGGCGTGGTCCGTGTTGTCTTCTGAGTACTGGTTGTTGTTTTCCGGCTCTGGGTAGTCTTAGTTAGTTCAATGGCATAAACTGTCACGCCTGCAAGTGACTAAAACAACGTTAGAACTTAATCATACTACTCCTTCTACCCTAACAAACATACCAATAAATACTAATAACGGAATTAAGCATCTTATCTAATAATTACTGATATATCTGTTTCATCCTAACTCAAGTTCTCACCATGAACCGTTGGGATCCCTTGGCGTGCGCAAAGTCCGTGTCGGTCTCAGTTCGGACCACCTCCTCCCCAGACACACTGCGTGTTCTAGTAACTGAACTGGAGGTGTGTCCCAACACTGTCCGGTTAGTGGTAATAGGCTGCTGTCATCAGACCTGTTATAGAGAGGGGTGATTACAAATAATCTTGCAAATTGTGTGTATCAATTTCCAAGATTTAACTTCAGAAGCTACATACCCAGTGCCTCGCCGGGTTTGGGTAGGGACGCGAGGATGGATTCAATATTGCCCTTGCCAGTTACCCTACACGGGTCGTGTAGGTTTAGAAAGGTCTCCAGAGTCTCCCAACCTCCCCCAACTCGAATCACAATGTTTGTCCGGAGGATCCTAACAAGATGCTTCTTTGCAAGTTCTCCAAACTTGTACTTTCCCGCACTGATCATCTCACACTTGAATTTGTTCTTACAGCAGCAACTGGCAACTTTATTCTGTACTTCTAGATCTACCTGAAAGGGAAGGTGGAGGGTTAGAAGAATGAATAGGTTGAATTGGGGAACGAATAACCAACCTAGAGAATGACCAGCTATATATTTTACCTTTTCAGCGTCTGTTTTTGGTTCTCTTGCCGGTTTAGGGGCGGGTTGTTTCGCCAGCTCCAGCTGTTTAGCCCTAATTTCTGTGAAACGCTCATCAAGGAACTGACAGATACCTCCCCATCCCTCTCTCAACTCATCCACATCACCAGCAAGATCACTCGCCAGAGTACCCTAGAGAGCACGTGTTAGAACTGATAATATCTGTCTAATATCCATACGTCTAGAACGTACACATGTGCTATAAACATGTTCTGTAAAGAGGTCTTTAAATTCATCTGACCGTTTAGATACTTATTTCCCAGTTTACCTCATTCTCCCACTGTTGACACTGTCCAAGTAAATCGTTTAGGAAGGGAGCTTGGGACTTGAGTTGATCCAAAAACCCATAGAACTTCTCTACCAGTTTCCTGATCTGTAAAAAGATAGAGGGGGTAACGCTAGTATTAGAGATGGTTAGTTTTATGAAGGAGCTGATTAATACCATGCGAACACATAGAGACAACACACTATTTGGCAGGGAAGAGTAATACGGTGAATTGAAATCTCATTGGCATTTCATTTTAATTTGACAAATAGAAAGTCCGTATATATGCTTTCCATCATAATGAGAGAGAGGGATAGAGAGAAATAGACAACTTGAATCATCGTTTGTTACGATGGTACCAAGCTAGGAATTTTCCCTGTAGACCAGGCGAGCTACTGGTACTACTGCCCGACGCCTCTGCAGCAGTTGCAACGGTGCTCTAGATAGAAAACATTATACTGAGAGTGGTATTATATATCTTATGGGTATCGCGAGTATCATTAGTTAATTAACTCATTAATTAATTGATTAGTTACCTTGCTCAGATCGTTAGGTAGTTCCTTGTTGAGTTGTCCACATTCCTTAGTGACATCATCCATCCATTCTTGGTAGAAGTCTATCTTGGACTTGATCTCAACCATGTTATCAACCGTACCTGAATCAGGGAGGGGCCGTTATTCGACTAAATAAAATGCACTACCTGAATCAGAAGTGGTTATTCAGCCGTGGAAACTAAATAAAATGCACTGCCTGAAGCAGTACTATTTTCGTTCAAGATGAAAAGCTCTAGCTAACTGATGGTTTCTAACTTGTTAGATTCTTTATCGAACACTAACCTTTCAGACTCTCTTGTTCTTGTACGCAGTGTATTTTCAGCTCCTCCCATTGTTCCTGGATTGTTTCAAGTTTGTCGTTAATTGGCACCCCCGCAGTAGGACTACATAAGGACACCAGCCCCTCCCCCAGGACGAAAATGTGGTCGTATAGGGGTTCGTGCTCCTTTAACCCGCTCACCAACACCTGCTGTCTCTCTACCCTCTGTTGGAGGTCTGTGTCGTCCATGGGCTCACTGGGAAGGTGACGGCTATCACTCGGTTAGTAATTGGGAAGAGGGTTGTACTAAATGTACTAATTAGAGAAAGAGATAACACATAACACTCACGTTATCTGGGCCTCTGCATCACGTATCCAGATAGCCAGATCTCTATGCTGTTTATCGAACTGGTGGGCGTGTTGGAACCCGTCCTCCAGTTTCATCCTCTTCTCCTCCAGGGCACCCTCAGCACCATCCCACGCCTCAGCCAGGACTAAGAGAACAGCGTTGACACCTTGCTGCTCGCTCTCCCTGCATTTGTCAAGGAGGTCCTGGCCTCGGGCAGTCAACATGTCGTACTGCTGCTGTTTATCCGATAGGGCCTTCACTAACACACGTAGTTTACCTAATGGGAGAAACACATTTATCGCCACACCAAGGAAACAATAATTGCACGTACTATGTATGTGTATGTAATCGTGTCTCTTTCGGAGCTCTCAAGAGAGTCCCTACCAAGAACCATTTCATAGGTTGGTGACTGATTGACTGTATCGGGACCGGGGTTTGGACCCCGGACCTTCTACATGGGAGCCAAGCAGCTACACTGACAATGAATCAACTCACCCTGGGCGCTTTTAATCTCCTTAGGATCACAACTAGATAGCAACTCTCCAGGATTGACTCGTGGTTCAAACTCCCTCAGCCACCCCACTAGATCATCCACCTCGCCACTATACCCAGATATAGCCTGGCACCCCTCCTGGAGTCTGTTCAGCCGTCCCCTGGCAGTGTCTAGGTGGTCCTGGAGCAGTGACTCGGTCTCCTCCAGTTCAGCTGCAAGGGGAGCTTCAGTCTCCTCTATCTCTGCCAGTACTGTACTGGGTATCTTTCCAGCTAGATTCCTAAAAGTGAGGGTGGGGGTCAGTATGGGTAGTGGAATAGTGGCTTTACAATATACAAACATTTGTTTATAATTTCCCGACTTCAAACCTCCAACTGGCAAGAATATTCATCTGCAAATCAATACAATTATGATGGGCTACCCTCCCAGACACCTACTTGAGTTGTTGGACATCTGGTACCCTGCTCTCTAGTTCCGAAAGGTGTGCCTCTGCCCTGTTTCGCTGCTCTTGAAGGGTCAGGGCAGGATCTACCTCATCTTCCAGTACCTCACTACTGGCCCGCAACCATCCCCTCAACTCATTATAGTGAGACCAGAAATCATCCAGGCTACTGATACTATCCTCCAGTCTGGGACGGGGCAAGATTAAATATCGAATATATATACAGAGCTAAAAATGCTGAGCGATGTATAAAACATCTACAGAAAGGGGAAACAGCACAGACACATGAATAAGGTATCATGCATAACTGGGGGGGGGGGCCTGTTAGCGCGATGCCTGACTACTTTTCTCATACACTCCGCTTGTGAGCGGGCGAGTTGAGATTGGCCAGAATTCGAAGTCTGAAAGGGTAGGAAGGGGGAGGGGGCTGGAGAGAGAGAGGGAGTGAGGGGGCTAGAGAGAGGGGAGTGGGGCTGGAGAGTGGGGGGCTGGAGAGAGAGGAGGCTGGAGAGTGGGGGGCTGGAGAGAAAGGGGGCTGGAGAGTGGGGGGCTGGAGAGAGATGGGGGGGGGGCTGGAGAGAGAGAGAGAGGGGGGGAGGGCTGGAGAGAGATGGGGGGGGGGGCTGGAGAGAGAGTATTTTACAACACGTGTGTGACCACGTGACTCACATGCGTTGCAAGTCAACACACTTTCTACAGGTGTTTTCCCACATGGTATTCAGCATGGCTAACTGTTCCTCCAGCTGGGGGTACCGGTGCTCGAACCTCTCAAACAGATCAAATCCGTCCTAATGGAGGGTGAGATTAATTATAGTTACATGAGGATACATCGATCTAGCTAATGTCCTACTAGGTCAGGTAACGTGTGTCTTATTGTATTATTCAGTACAACTATATGATGGTTAACATGTAACATTCATACCGGGGCTGTGTTAAGTTTGTCACGTATATTGATCTGTTCGTTTGTTATCTGTCGTTGTGCAGTAATCAGTCTGTCCCAGTTCTAAAATGAGATGGTAGGTTTAGAGAGGTACTGGAATTGCTGATGACATGTGGCTAGAATTGAACACATGCCACTAAGATCCCCTGCAGTATAGTTAGAAACTATTAGTAACTATTAGTTACCTCAGCCTGGAGTTGTTTTAGTTTAGCAAGTTGTGCCGCCCTCAAGTTCTCCCCTCTCTTCCTCTGCTGGTTCTCTCCCCCTCGGTTAATGTTCTCTCCTAGACCAATCCTCTTCAACACATCTTTACCCCTATCCTTTACCCTGGCATCAAGCCGAAAATCCTGTTTCTCATTGTCTGTTCCTGTTTTCTGCGGCTGTTTGATGGTGCTGGGTACCACGAACTCCTCTCTTATGGTTTCCAGTCGCTCATTTAGGGCACGGAGCGTCTCCTGTCTCCTTTGTGACTCCTCCTCCTTCATCTTCGCTTCATTCTTAACGAAACTATCAGCACTGTCAGACCGGGGTTGTAGGGTGGTAGGAGGTGGAGGAGCTACCCCTGCATTATAAGAGATGAAGTTATAATGGGGTACTGGAAGGGATGGCCCTCCACCCAGCTGTGTGGGTGATGGTTTGGAGGGGGTCTCATCATCATCACATAGCTCCTCGCACAGGAAATCAGCATCCTCTTCCAGCATGCTCATCTGACTGCTCTCATCTTGCTCAGTGATGTTGCTCATCCGACTCATCTTCCTGTCTCGCAACATCCGGGTTATCTCAGCCCCCGTCAGGGAGGCCTTCACGACCTGGGTCCGCCTGAGTTTCTCGTAAAACAGTTTCTCAGACTCAGTTAGGCCATCCTCCGAGTCCCCCGCTCCTGGAGAGATGGTTTTCTCGGGAGAGGACCGAGCAGCATTGATCGCCTTTAGTCGGGCTTTCTGATGCTCCTTGATAGTATCTCGTTTGGAGCGAGATGAGTTCGGAGAGGGCGATGATTCTACAAATGAGGAGGAGGGTGCAGTAGCTGCTGCTGCGGGGTCGGGTGTAATTTGAAATGTCAGCTCAACAGGGTACCTAACCGGTTCTCCCTTCACTTCTTCCTTTTCATTCTGTTCCTCTGTTAGAAACCTGAAGTTCTCTCCGAATCCTCCAGTTGTATTGTTGGTGGCTGGCTCGCCCTGAGTTGCCGTGGGGGATGATTGCTGTTGGCGAGGGATCCTCTCCCAAGTAGTGTTGTGACCCAACTCCAACTCAACAGACCCCCGTGAGGGTTCCGGAGTTAAAGAGGAGTGGACATCGGGTGATGATGCCGTGCCTGCCTTCCCTAACTCGGGAGTTAGGGAGGGGCGTGTTCCTGCCTTCCCCAGCTCGGGAGTTAGGGAGGGGCGTGTTCCTGTCTTCCCCAACTCGGGAGTTAGGGAGGGGTGTGTTCCTGTCTTCCCCAACTCGGGAGTTAGGGTGGGGTGTGTTCCTGTCTTCCCCAACTCGGGAATTAGGGAGGGGCGTGTTCCTGCCTTCCCCAACTCGGGAGTTAGGGAGGGGCGTGTTCCTGCCTTCCCCAACTCGGGAGTTAGAGAGGGGCGTGTTCCTGCCTTTCCCAACTCGGGAGTTAGGGAGGGGCGTGTTCCTATCTTCCCCAACTCGGGAGTTAGGGAGGGGCGTGTTCCTGCCTTCCCCAGCTCGGGAGTCAGGGAGGGTCGAGTGGAGACTGGGGTCAGTGTTAGAGATCTGATACCAGTAGGCTCCCCAGCTCTCCAAGATTGGGGTTTGAGACCCTGTCGACGAAGCTCGTCTTCTCTTTCCATTGCAAGCTCGTATCGTGTTTTCTGTCTCCTGTGGTCTGGCACGAGTTGCTCCTTCATAAAACTCTGCTTTGGTATTCTGTGCTCCTTTATAAAAACAGGTTTTGGAGGGAACAGGACTGGAGATGGTACTTTTTCATTTCCGGGTAAATCCAAACGAAACTGGTGATTGGAAACTGTTGTCGGTGTTTTTGGGAGTTCTTGAGCGGATGGAACCGATTGAACTGTTTGTTGCTCCTTCATAAAACTGTATCGTGACGTATGCTGCTTCCTTCATAAAATCAGACGCCTGTCTTGGCGGGATAGCCTCGGGAAGCCTCCTTACATGATGACATCCTTTGTCGGCCACTGAACACCTTCCTGTCCACTTTGCCTGGCAGAGAACACCCCCTCCCTGCTTTCTCCTCCCCCACTCTCCAGAGACTCAATAGGACTAACTGTGTTCCGAAATCGCTGCTCTGCACTAGCCCACTCTGGTGTTGACGCCCTCCAGGGATAGGAGGGAGAGGAAGGCTGGATGACCCGATACTCAATTCCAACTTGGGACCTATTCTTCAGTTTGACAGGGAGATACCGGCACTGTGTGTTTCCCAGAGAGTGGGTGGACGATGAACAATGTTGTGTTGTCAGCACTGCACCGAGTAGAATTATCAGCACTACCCGCAGCACTGACACATCATACCCGAGCCAGCAGGGAGTTCTGATCCCATTCTCATGGCATAAACCTTACACGGATCACTAAGACTGGTATTGGTAGTTGTGTTGCTCTCCTCCCTGTGTCTCGGACACAGTGACCCTCCTCCCCTATTGCTAGGAGTTGTACTGGCCAGGGAGCTAGGTGGTCTACTAATTGTACTAGCAGGGGAACATGAGGATCTGCTGCTACGGGAACTGTACACTTTGAGGTCCCTAAAATTGGTCCTGATCCTGTCGGATGTGTTGGGAGTTAGACTACCAGTTGGACCGAAATGATCCTGAAGGGCTCGGCTCAGTTTCACCCCAAGGTTAGGGGATGTTACCCCTTCCTTCTCTCGATCTCGCCAATGTTTCTTCAACTCTTCAAAATCCTTCATTCGCGGACTGTCACGACTCAGGTCCTTCGGCGGGGAGGCCTTCGTCAGACCACCCCGTCTTCTATTTCTCCTTGCAAAAGAGGAGGCACTACTGACATCACTCAACCGATCTAGATCACTCTCCTCCGTGTATACTGCGGGGTTCTCAACCTGCTGGAATCTCTCCACATCTACCCCACCAGAGGGCGTCCCATCCTGGTATGTCATCCACAGTGGAAGTGTGGATCTGGGTGTGGGTTCACGGTCTAAAGAGCCAGATCGGGACCCAGATCTGCTGTCCGATAGGGTCAAGTGATGGGTCATGCTGTATCTACTATCTGCTCCTCCGGGGTGTCCTCCTCCAATATGTCCCCCTCCCATTGATTGTTGCTGCTGGTGCGAGTTGTTATACCCACTGCGGGGTGAACCACCTCCCATACCCCCAGTCAGGTGCCCACCTCCGGGAGTCAGGTGCCCACCTCCCATGCCACCGGGAGTCATGTTATGTTGCTGATTGTACCCACTGTGAGGTGACCCTCCAACAGGACTGTAATGGGTGTCCATGATGTGGCGGGGGCTGTTGGGAGATCCCCGTCCTCCAATTGATTGGGTATACCGAGACATACTAGTTGATCCCATATTACCACCAGATCCACTACTACCAACAACAGGACTGGACCTGTGTTGGCCGCTAGACCCTCGGTAGCTGGAGTGACCAGTATTGCCTACTGAGTGGGAGCTATCGCGAGACAAACCAAATGAAGGAGATTGGTAGGACCTTGATGGGAGCTGATAGGTAGTTGATGGGACTTGGTAGTTGCTTGGTGGGACTTGGTAAGAACTAGGAGAACCACCCTGAGCAGGTGATATCCTGCTGGATTCCAGTTCTATCTGGGACAACCTCCTGTTTATCATCTCCAAATCCCTGCCCGTCTTGTAGAGTAGGTCTTCCTTCCTAATACTGGTAGTGACGGGAGCTGGGAGGTACAGGGTCCTCTCAGGGGTTGAGAATCTCTCTGGGGTGGGGGATTTGGAGGAGGAAGAATAGCGGAGCCTCTGCAGCTGCTCCTGGTGGTCCCTGGTAGTGAGGTGTTGTTGATTAATGGGGTGTTCCCTGGTGGTGGGGCGTTGATTCAGGATGGAGTGGTCCATGAGGAGTGTGGAGTGGTCTCTACTAGTTGTTCCATGTTGGAAGCGAGTCCTATAGGAACAGTTGGGGTCATTACAAGTACAGATCCGTGGTACAGGATGAGTGTGGTTGAGGGCTGCTAGACGGGCTGCTAGTTCCTCCTCCTCAGCTCTGACTCTAGGGATTGGGGAGATCCTACACAGTGCCTCTAGTCGACACTTGGGACAGTCGCTGTGATCCTCCCCCTCTTCCTTCTCCTCTTCCTCTGCCTGTCTCTCTTCCTCTGGATGTTCCTCAACAGGAGGTAGCGGTCTATCGACAGCCTGCATCTGGAAGGCATTACCACCAGTTTTAGGGTTAACCCCCAGGGATTCCACTTCCTTCCTGCTCTCGACGGTCACCTGACTCTTGATACTCTCGAACTCAGGGTGACCCTCCTCCACCCCCATCTCAACCAGCTTCTCCTGGATCATTTCCTGGGTTCGCTGCTCGCACACCTGCTTGCTCTGCTCCACCCTCTGTTTGAGGTCGTACTCTGCTGCGGTTATTCCTGCCTTTAGGTAGGCGGGGATCTCCCACGAGGGGTCTGGAGCACCAACACCCCCACCACCCCCTGATGTAGTGGCACCAGTGGAGGTGATATTAGAGGTGGTGTTGGAGGTATTCGAAGTGTTGTTGGACATATTCGAAGTGTTGTTGGAGATATTGGTCGTGTTGGTCGTATTGGTCGTGGATGTTATGTTTGTCACGTTTGTCGTTCTGTTAATGTTCGTCGTCTGCAGAGAAAGAGACTTGTCAGTATCACATTTTATATTGTCAAAGTTAATGTCATCACATCAATATGAAAGGTTGATTCAGCTTGTGGGTTGGAATTGGGATCCCTACCTGATTGATGTTATCCACAGTAGTCTGCTTGTTACTGATGTCCACTTGCATTGTCTCGTGGTCAGCTAACTGGGTCACTGCCTCTTCCTTCCTCAGTGTGTTTGTACTTTGGGAGGCTGCAGGAGAGAGAGAGAGAGATGAATATTTTAGCTTATCTTTAGCCAAATAGACGAATTGTTTGACTTTTTCTAAACTTATGATTCTATTTCGGTCTACTCTCACTCGGGTGCTGGGTTCATGAACATTGAGGGTGGTCTGCATCATGCATTCATTTATAAGATCTCTTACCTAGTTCCTGTTTTTATCTCTGCCTAGTTCCCTACCCGCACATCCCTTACCTAGTTCCTGCTCCTTAGAATGTATCCAATCAAACATCTGATTCATTTTGTCTTGGAATCCGTCTACCTGAGTCATCTCGTCCTGACACTTCATCTTTCTCTCAACCTGTGAATGGGGTGGGTGAGGAGAAATAGGGAGAGAGATAGGGAGAGAAAGCAATAAATATAACTGCCCATTAGCTGAGCTGTTGGTTATTGTATTGTTGAGTCAGAGGGTCAGAGGAGGTAGAGAGAGAGAGAGAGAAAGATGGAAAGAATGGCTGACTGAGAAAGCAAAAAAATCCTTCGTAGCGTTATAACTGCCCATTACCCGAGCCAATATAAGTTATCAGAGAGAGAGAGAGGGAGAGAGGGAGAGAGAGAGAGAGAGAGAGAGAGGGAGAGAGGGAGAGAGGGAGACTAGAGAGAGAGAGAGAGGGAGATAGAGAGATAAAGACCCCTACCACAATGTCCTCAATATCCACTAGAGACTCCTCAACTGATTGCAGACGGTCTATGATAGCACCCTGTTTTAGGAATTTACACTCCTTGAAAAACACCTCTAAGTTCCGCTTGATAACCTGGTATTTTGAAAATCGATTATATTAGTAAAATATCATATCCGCCGTGCAAGAAGGGCAACTGCAAATGGGGTGGGTTGTGGTACCAGAATATATAGTCCACCCGATTCCGAACAGAAAAGTTGCTTACCATTAAATGTTCCTTTTCTAAGTTCATCTCAGTTGAAAGGTTGTTGACTGCATCCAGCAGGGCCGTGTTCTCTCCTAGGTTACTGGACAGCGTCTCACAGCTCACACTAATCCAGGTTTCTAGCTTTAACAGGTCTGAGAGAAAATCAGATGAGGTCGCTATACACTTTATCCTAATACTATGAAAGTAATTTCTGTACCAGATCAGATGTTTACTAAAGCAAGATATATTTACCTGCATCTATTAAATTGAGTTTGCTCTCCTGCACTAGCAGGCTCTTGATCTTGCTCTCGCACTCAGCTTGAACAGTGTCAAACTTGGTCCTGAGCTGTAACTTTCTCCTATCAAACGTGACGTCACTCCTATCTGTCACTTGGGATGCCTACACAGAGAGAGAGAGAGAGAGAGAGGGAGGTGGTGAGATTACAACTTCATTTATTGATGTTTTAGTGTAAAACCACGCGTACAATAGAAATACGGCCGAAACAAGTAAATAACCAATCAGAACTCGTTATTTAGGTCACGTGACTGGTTTTCAGCCAATCAGGGACCAGTATTTCCTGATTCGGTCGGTTCCTGGAAATACCATACCTCAAGCTCGGTGATGAGAGCCTGGATAGCAGTCAGCTCAGTTTTAGCCTCCTCCAATCGTGATACGTTATCTCTGATATCGGTCAGGTCACACCGGGGCTTGTCCGCACCCAGGTAAACGGTGTCAAATCGTGCCAACTTGCCCATAACACTGTCTATCTTGTTCTGAGAGAGGGTTGGAGATAGAAAGGGAGAGGAGATAGAGAGGGAGAGGAGTATTATAGGGAGGTTGGAGATAGAGAGGGAGAGGAGTAGGGAGGGTTGGAGATAGAGAGGGAGAGGAGTAGAGGGAGGTTGGAGATAGAGAGGGAGAGGAGTAGAGGGGGTAGCGTAAAGGATTTGAGTACAAATGTGGGGGACATGATGTGAGGAGAGCACAGCGCTCTACGCCCATTCTAACCCACACCTGTTAGAGCATTGTCGTGACAGACCCACATGGGGTTACAAGAGGGAGAGTTTTGAAATAACTTGTGGGAGAAATATATTTCTCCAAACTCTATACTTTTAAAATCTCTATTTCGCTAGCGATGACTTTGTTTAGTGTGTTCCTGCTCTTGACTATTAGCACAATCTCAAGTGTAACAGTGAACGGCCCACATGTAACTGGAAATGACGAGATATCACTAGCCTCCTGTCCCCCTAACTACCCCGTTTTGACGGCTTGTAGAGCCGGGGGAGTTTCAGACGGCGTGGAAGTGACTGAAGATAATGGAGGGTGCCGTGCAAGAGCCCGTGGTGATTCACAGGATTTTGTAAGTTATTTAAAATGCTGTAAGTTCTTATCAACGAATGGGCCAATTTTAACTTGTATAATTCCCCTAGGCAATTGCGGAATGCACCGTAGCGCTCCATAAAAAGAGGTATTCATACCCTTCTGCAAAAACTGATGGAAGAACTGCTACGGTGAAGTGTGCAGGCGAGAAGGAAATAGTGAAATCATGTCTATATTGGTCTTATTGGAACAGGTAAGTCTTATACTTTGTTCTATAATGAGTTTAATACTTTGTTTTAGATTTCATAAATATTCCATATTTCTCATCTAATGAAACCTTTTTACAGGCAGCCTAACAACAACTTATTAAACAGTGACTATACGTTCCAACCCAAGGATAGCACAACCTGCAGCTTTACAACTGCTTTCAACGTTACTTGGTTCATAGTAACTGCCATATGTGAAGTTAAAAGTACCGTAGGTAGGTAACGCTGGAAAGCACGCCATTACTTTATGGGGCTATTTGTTGTACTAAACAAAGATTTTTGGGTAGGCGCTGGCAAGCGCAACTGGTATGAGTGAAAAAGGGTTACAAAGTTAGCTGGTGATTAGTGATAAATTAATTAGATGTTATTAACTTAATGAACAAGTAATTAACTAATTAGTTATCAGTAATTAATTACCTGATACCGGGTAGAGGTGGACACAGCGGCATCTAGTTTAGACTTGTGGGAGGAATACAGAAGTACAACCTCGTCATAACTATCCCGTACCGTACTAAGTCTACTCTCAATCAGAGTGCCGTGAGTCATATCCACATCTCCTGTGGGGTTAGGGGTTATAGTATTTCATGGGGGTCGGGAGTCGAGGGGTTTTATATTGTAGGGGGTTGGAGATGTTTATTGTGAGAGATTGCAATTTGGTTGAATGGGCATCAACCAAATATGTATTATACAGGGACAGGGATCAGGGTGCATGTAACACAGGAACCGACCGAAACAAGTAAACAGCCAATCAGAACTCGTTATTTAGGTCACGTGACTGGTTATCTGCCAATCATGCAGGGACCAGTATTTCCTGATTCGGTCGGTTCCTGATGTAACACAGTACCTTCAGCCAGGAGGACGGCTCCCTTCTCAATGAGGGTATCGATACTACTCTCCTTAGCAACCACCTCCCTGTTCAAACTATGGAACTGGCTCATTCGCTCCAACAGTTGCTCCTGAAACAGGGGGAGGTAGAGGTAAGAGGTATTATTATAGAAACGGGAATTGAAGGTTAATCATTTTCAAAGCTGGTTAGTTGATTGTTGGGAAAATACTGATTTAGAAAGAGAGAGAGAGAGAGAGAGAGAGAGAGAGAGAGAGGAAGGAGAGAGAGAGAGAGAGAGAGCAGAGGGAGGGAGAGAGAGAGAGAGAAGAAGAGAGAGAGAGAGAGAAGACAGAGAGTAGAAGAGATAGAAGAGATATCCTCGATAGATAGAGAGAGAAATGCTTCTCTCCTCTCTTCCTCTCTCTCTCTCTCTCTCATCTCTCTCTCTCTCTCGCTCTCTCTCTCTCTCTCTCTCTTCTCTCTCCTCTCAGCTCTCTCTCTCTCTCTCTAATCTCTCTCTCCTCATCGCGGAAGTAACTGATCGTTTAGGAATTGGACCGCTAATCTTGGCAGTCATGTCTACAATCCAGGTGGCAACCCCTTCAATGGTCCCAAGGAACTGTTCCGCTAGCAGGGAGCTCTGGATTATATGTTCCTGATTTCCCCTCAACTTCACCCTCACCTTTTTGTACCTGCAGGTTGGGTATTAGTATATTAAACCTACCAGTAGTTACTGATTAGAAGTTGATTTGCTGCCCCTAGTAACCATGTTATTCCCTTAGTTACCGTGTGATCAAGTCCAGAATGGTGTTATTCAGAACGGGGTTCTCTCCCAACCAAATGTTATCCTCCATCAACCTCACCATCTTCTGCAGAGCATCTACCCGCTCAAAACTAACATCTAGCTCAGACAGGTGGCTCTGTAGTTGCGTCTTCACATCCGGTACACCTCGTCTATATTGAGGAGGGGTAGTTAGATTATATTAACCATTCGTAATCAACATAATATGATTCCATTTCTCGACCTTTTCCCACTAAACCATATCAGACATCAAATGATAAACCACATCATTATATGGCTGAGTTGTAATGTTTGTTGTAGTTGTGGGGTCTGCGGGCAATCAGTGTCATCCTCTCTCTAGTCATGTTATTAAATCACTATCTGGTATCCTTTTTTGAGCAGGTGTGAGTATAGCGTGTTTAAAATTATATCTACAGGTTTATGGGACCAGTTATTCCCCCAGTTTGATAAGTCCAGTTAATTTGGTTTTCCATATATTGTCTTTTTCAACCAGAATTGTTCGTGTGCGATATTTTTACTCTAGGATATACCGCTCTGATGACTCGTCGGAACATCGCCAATATTTTGACATGTTTCCGTCGGGTATGGGCGGTATATAAGCGCGGAATATTATTATTATTATTATATTTCACCTCTCACCGTTCATAGCTCTGTTCTTTTAGTCGCCTGACTACTATATATAAGATATCACTGCTCTTCATCATAATACTCACGACGGCGATGAAGCGGAGTGGAAATCGGCCCTCTCAAACTGCTCCAACTGTCTCACTACAAAGTTGGACTCGGTTTGGAAGTTTGCAAGACCGTCAATGGCCTCTCTGCACCTCTCCAGGGCCACACTTAGATTATTCTCCAGCTTACTGCAGCTCTGCTTTATCTGCACGGGGGAATATTTAGGGTAAGATAACCAAATAAACCGCAAATTAGTGAAATCAACGAGAGCCTTGAACCGAGTTATCTCTAGTTATATCAATTATTTGAAGTACCTTGTGTAGTTTGATTTGGATATGTTCAACATCTGCTGCAGAAGAGAGACTGATCAACGTCTCCCCAACCTCTGTCACAACTGAAACATGGGTTCGGGTTACTACTGCTTTAACCGGTCTCTAGATTGCTATGGAGCTGCGTTGTCAAGGACTCTACTAGGTTGCTATGGAGCTGCGTTGTCAAGGACTCTACTAGGTTGCTATGGAGCTGCGTTGTCAAGGACTCTATTAGGTTGCTATGGAGCTGCGTTGTCAAGGACTCTACTTACTTTGTACAAGGTGGTTCTTGGTTGTCAGGGTGGATTTAATGCTCAGAAGTAGCTCCTTGTGGGACCTCACACCATCCATATCGAATGGCAAAGAGTTGGAGATTATGGGGGCCTGAAAGAATATACTTTATTAATAGAGTAACTCATCTTCATTATTCACCACAAACTGAAGTCCAGCTGTCAATACCGGATTTGACCTAACAATATAACTACAGCAATTGTTCAGTGTAGTAGTACCCCCTTGGTTACGAAATAACCCCTCGCTGGCAAGGGGTAACTTCGTAACCAAAGTACCCCTTGATAGCAAGGGAGGTCTATAATACCTTCCCCTCCCATGTTGTACCTTTTCATCAGTCCAGGAGGAAAGGTCATTGTAGGATTCCTCAAACTGCAGCAGTAGTTGGATCATCTGTCGGACCCTCTGGTCTCTGTTCACAATATTCTTCTGTAGCTCATCCCACGTCTCAGATATATGCTTCAACTTCAACTCAACCTACAGAATTATTGGTAACCTCTATTTCTATGTTTCTTGACAATCTCACTATTTCAACCTATCCCACGACATCCCACACCAAGCTAAACTAGAACCTACCTCAGCAGGATGTGACTGCATCATGTTGCCGGGGTGAAGTAGACCCTCAACATCACCCTCCAACGCCCGGAGACTCCCCTTAAACTGCTCCAGCTGCTCACTCTGGAACCGCACCGTCTCCAGATGGGAGGACACCGCCTGATGGCTTGCCAGCGCCCTGCCTCTCTCATACACTTGGTGCTGTACCTGGTCTATGTTACTCAGCATCTTGAACGTCTTGGAGTTCTCTGCTTCGTGATCTGACACATGCCTCTCTACACGTGTTTTAAGCTCATCAAAGTTGCGGATTAAAGCCATGCATTCCTCCACTACGGCCGCATCTAGACGTAACTTGACCACATTCTCACGGAGGTCAATAACAGTGGCAGTGTGGCGGGTCACCTCACTGATCAGTGTGGAGAACTGGGTCACATCACACCCTGATTGTTTGAGGGATGTGAACCTGTCTTCTGCTGATATGTACCAGCAGCTCTCTTCAGAGAGTTGCTCGTGGTAACGTCTCACACCGCCCAGCCTGCTGTCTATCTCTCGGAATCCTGGGGGGAAGAGAGGGGCTCAAGAGGCTGTATGAAAATAAAATAGATCAAAATACTAATTAAACACATGAGATAAATCAACAAAACAGAAACTATCTCTCTCTCCCCTACCTTCCTCTGCAGCGCTCCTAGTACTCTCCCAGAGGTGAGTGAACTCAGCCAGCCGACCAGTTAGATCTCTCCTAACACTCGCACTACACTTGTCCAGAGTGCCCTCCACAGAGAGTTTGACTCGGGTAACCGTGGCTGTAAAGGTATCCAGCTCTTTCATTGTCATCTTCATTTGACGGTGCTGTTGTCGCAGCTGTGGGGGATAGGGTCGTGTTACAATGGACAGAATGGTTACCATAGCAACAACAAGGTAACATCGCCATAGCAACCATCGCCATAGCAACCATGTTGTCATGCTCTTACCGTAGTGATGTCACTAGAGATATCCTCTCGTGAAACTACACATTTTGTCTTCTCAACCGTTTCTCGCTGTAACATCGCCACACTGCTGTACAGCCCCTTCAAAGTCTTGCTATTGTTCTCTATGGCGGTGGATGCCTCATTGAGGGCACAATGGACCCTGTTCCACTGGGCCTTCACCTCAGTCACACTCTCCTTCAGTGCTGTTTCACCCGTCAGGCACCTCGTTATCGTCTCGACAAGATTCACTATTTTGTCATGCTCAACCCGGTTATCTAGCACCGCATTTTCAAATGATGTCAGCTGGCCCCGGTTATACTCTATCACACCATTGTCCAACTCCTCGCTTAGACCGGGGATCACGTGGGAGGCCGTGTCAATAAACACCTGGAATGTAATTGGAGTTTTAACGTCATGATTTAAACTATGACAGAAGTTTAAATATTGATTATCATGCTCCTTGATCTGTGTATGTATTCAAGAAAAAAAGGGTAATTTTGAGAGAAAGGACCAACCTTATGTGATGAAATGAGAGTTCTAAACTCCTCCAGTTGCCCAAGGATGGCAGTATACTTCTTCTGTTTCATGTTCACCCCATTCTGGAACACCCTGTAGGTGCTTTGTAGGTTCTGAGTATCAGCCTGAATCTGTCTCATATCACTCACACTCTCCACACTCCTAATAATGTTCTTCCCCTCAGCCATTACTCGCAACACATCCTCCTCTATGGTTTTATCCCTCCTTACCAAATCTTCCAGGACCCTTAGGGCGGCTACTAGCTCCACCTCAGTTCCTCACCTCCTCCACCCCCTTTAACATGGCCTGTAGCTCCGCTAGGTGGGACCTAACCTTACCCAGCTCCTCTGTGAAGAAGGTCCTGTTGGCCAGATTACCTGACACGTGACCCTGCTTCTCCTCTAGCTCGTGGAGGAGGGCAAACCAATCAGCACAGACCGCCTCGTACTCCGCCTTGAGAGTGTCGGTGGTGAAAAACCGGGAGAAAACTTTTAGGTTAATCTCGATATCCTCAATAAGGTGGCCCTTGGTACTAATGACGTGCCGTAGTTCTGAGATGGAGTTGAGGGCTGACTGGAGGGAGTGAGCATTGTCTGACGTCATGTAGGGTGTAACTGTTGCTGCAACCTGGTGGGAATGTGCGTTATCATTAGTTACCATCAATTGTTACCATGGTTACCATTAGACACAGCTGTCCTGTTGGACGATCATTCTTCTTACCTCGCCTGATATCTCCTGAATGAATGCTCTTGTTTTCTTCATCAGCTCAGTGAACTCAAACACCTGCTCCGAGCCACTGAACAGGACCTCCAATGTTTCCTTATTAAAATCTTCCAAAGCTGTCAACCTACAAACAGGATAGAGTGTGCTCAAAATATTCGCGAGAATCTAGTTTTCAAGTTCACAATGAGATGTGAATATTACAATAAAACATCTGATTGTCAAGGCGGTGGAACTACACCTTCCCTCGCAGCGACAACTAACTATGTGATTTACCCGAGGGGGGACAGTGTGTATCAAATGTGTATTACCTGTCCTTGACGTTTTTCAGGTCAGCGGTGAAGAAAGGCTACGACGATACTATCCGACTGGATGCTCCTGACATCCGCACACAGGTTCTTATAAGTCCACGGTGGCGGCCTTGAACGCCGCGATGTTGGTGTTAATGTCCTCGGTGGTGGGTTGGAAAGGTATCCTATCCTGGAGTTCACTAAGTAGAGATACCACTCGACCTGTGGTGTCGTCCAACCTCTGACCATACATATTCACTAGAGCAACCTGGAGTAGGAGTGTTACAACATCTCTCTATACTAGCTCACGACTTTCTCTTTCTCTTTCTCTTTCTCTTTCTCTTTCTCTTTCTCTTTCTCTTTCTCTTTCTCTTTCTCTTTCTCTTTCTCTTTCTCTTTCTCTTTCTCTTTCTCTTTCTCTTTCTCTTAATTCTCTTTCTCTTAATTCTCTTTCTCTTTCTCTTTCATCTCTCTCTCTCTCTCCCAGCTCTCTCCTCCATCTCTCTCTCCCCCAGCTCTGCTCTGTACCTGATCTCGGACGGCCTTGGCAGCAACTTTGTATCTAATCTGGATCTTGTTATAGCTGTCCTCTATAGATGTAACCTTCGCACCATACATCTCGTGTATCGCGACAGGGCAGGTGAGTATCAGCTTCCTGAGAAGGGAGAGTGCGTGTCTGTCTGTGTGTAAAAATGTTTATGAAGGAGTAGATCAGTGACAGGCAAAGATGTCTTTGAGTAGGATATACACGGTACAATATGCTAGCGCTTGATGCAATGGTTCGATTGTCATTCAGTGCAAGTTCTTTTGGTTAGTCGCATCTTGTCTTCCATGACCGGGTATGTTTCTTGAATCAGGCATTACACAATCCAAATGTGTTAATAATTGCTGTTCTATTTCTGCAGATGACGGTCTTGAAGGAATATTTGCCTAATGGATTAGATGAGGAGCATTTCTACATTTACGCTGGGTGTGCCTTTCTCTCTTTGACAGTCCTGATTGTGGGAGGTGTTCTTGCTGGGAGGTCCGTCTACAAGTAAGTTGATTACTTTGAGGTGTGACACATAACCCCCTTGCATTACCGCGGGCTTGTCATATGTCAACGACAGCATTACCTAACCTCGTCTGCCTTCAGGTATTTCCAAAAGTACGGAGACCCGGACCAGTACAAGCTCCTACAGGCCGACTTCAAGCGGTTCGAGGAGCACCCGAATATTAGAAAATTCTTCCGAAGGGACGGCTACACGAGTGATTCATCCATTCAGGAGTATATCATAAAATGGGAGAACTAGAGTGCCGGCCGATCAGTGAACAGTCATGTTGAATGGAGGACCATGAGTTTCTAATATCATCATATTATCTGAATACGATCTTCTAGAAATTGTGAGGGAATTGTACTTTGTTGTCCAGGTCGAGACTAATCACAATGATTGCAGTAGTGGGGGAGAGTTGTGCAAGGAATTAGTGGGATTGAGAATGGTTCTGTGTGATTGCTATAATCATTGTTTCAACTCACTGCAAGCAGTTAAATTCTTCGTCCACTGCTACCAGAACAGACGAAGTACTGTCCATCACTTTCTCTTTCTCCATCAACAGCTGAAAAAGAGTAACAATTATTTGTAAAACATGATTAGAATGACTTTTTACTAGCAATATTGTCCGATTTGTCTCCAATTTATGGAATTTAATTGTTTGTTAATTTTACTCCGATTATTCGGACTATCATTTAATTCGGACTTCTCGGCACTATCAAATTACTCAAGCCCGCCCAGATCTCTATGAAAATATGACAGGAGCTTCATCCCCAGCTGTCACGACATAAGGTATCTGGTATGTACTGATACAGCGCAGATACCTGTACAGCGCGAGACAGTTCCCTGATGACAGCCATTTCGGGGAGATCTCCCTCACTTTTCATAGGTTTCAGCTGCCGAATCTTTCGTTCCTCATCGCGCCAGGCTTCTCTTAACTATATTTGGCCAAGAACTATAATGTCTCATTATCGAGTACCAATTTTAACGAAACCTACCCACTTTCTGCTAGATATTTACTCAGATGTGGCGAAAGTCAGAACTCACCTCTTTCGTATCAGTCGTTTGTTCAGCGTACGATAGGTGTGTCTTTATTTCGGCTAGTTGCTCTGTCAGTGACTGAATCACCCCATGTATGTCTGCCCGTTGTTTCATCACCAACCTCAACCTATGGGGGGGGGGGATCTTATTGTTTATTTCAGACACGATATGTGTTGACTGTTATAGTCGCCCAGCCTATAATAGGGACCCAATAAAAGGAATTCCAGTAGCACAATAAAAGAGATTCCAGTAGCACAAACAGTAGAAGATTTAGTTTAAATTAGACCAATAAAGGAGGTGTGATCAGAAGCTACAGGTATGCAGTAATTAATGATACCTCATTATGCAGTAATTAATATACCTCTGTTGTAGGGTTACTTTAGTAGACTTGGATAGTTGGAATAGTGAATTCCACCTTTGGGTCGACTTGTTCAGGGTACTGCTAACTTTGTGTGTCAAGTTCTCTCCGTGAACCCTAGGGGGATTGACAATGGTAACCATGGTAATACATAATGGTAACCATGGTAACTCACCTGATTGTGGATTCACGCAGGTTGGCAAGTTCTGATCGGGCGAAAGTTTCGAGTTTAGGGAACTCCTCTAGTTCGCCCAGGTATCCCTCCAGTACTTCCTCTGAACATTCATCATTCTGTGTGGGAGGAGTGAGAGGTGTCATGATCAGATTTGACATTAGATACCTGTTACCACGACAACTTCTTAGTTATCATGTGTCACGTGATACCATGACAACTTCTAGTTATCATATGTCATGTTACCATGATAACTTCTTAGTTATCATATGTCATGTTATCATGACAACTGTACATGTGTTACCTGCATGGCGTTTAGTCTGCTCTCCTGTGTGTCTAACCAGGAGGATAGTCGGGTAAAGTCAGCCTGGTGTGCCTCCAACTGTGCCCTAACTGATTTCATCTCCTCCTCCTTCGAAGCAGCAATGTCACAAATATTGTTCCATCTCTGTTCCAGCTGCTCGACCTAGTAGAAAGTCACGTTTTTAGGGCTATTTATTATCATGTGACGAATCTCACATTTATACTAGCCGCGCGAGGTTAGAGTTTTAAAAACTAAGTTTCACGTGTTTGATATATTCCAGACTAAAACGCCTCTCCTTTTTAGTCCAAATTTCGAGGCCGGTTGTTGAGGGAGTGCGATACATGACAGTGTTAATAGCACTTTCAACACCCAACAACAAACTGCACTTGACAATTGACTGACATGCTCTCTTCTCTCTCTCTCTCTCTCTCTCTCTCTCTCTCTCTCTCTCTCTCTCTCTCTCTCTCTCTCTCTCTCTCTCTCTCTCTCTCTCTCTCTCTCTCTCTACAGGTAAAAAACACAGTTTAAGCAGCGTGCACTCTAGTTCACGTAACACTTGTTAATACTCGTTCATGTTAACACACATTACACCTGTGTTAACATACCTGCTTGATAGTGTTAACATCAGAACAACCCCTGTTATCCATCTCTACAAGTTCCTCCACCCGCTCGCTATTCCTCTCCAACTCAGCAAAAAGGGCCTTTAGAGCCTCCGAATCCCTCTCCAACTGTTCCAAATCACGGGGAATGACACTGGTCAGAACCCCCATTTTCTCCTTCTCAGCGAGCCACCCTAGCACGCTAATGAGGGACTGGGAGAAGGTATCGGAGCTGTATGTTGCCTCTACCGTCGTGGCAGAAACTGCCAGGTCTGCTTGGAGCTTAGCGAAGGTAGAGGACAAGGCTGCGAGTTGTTCACGCATGCTCTGTCTGTACTTGCTTTCCCCACATACCTAACGATAAATTAGAGTCATCTGAGCAGCTGCAGCATTGGCCTAGCCCTAAAATGATCTATATTCATGAAGATAGTTAAAGTGAGAAAAAGAGAGAGGGAGATAGAGAAGAGAGAGAGATAGACGAAATGCAGTGCGCCAATAGACATGGAGGCCGCCATCACCAAAGAAAAGAAGAGATCAAGAAAGAGAGGTAAATGAGGGGAGACAGAGAGAGGGAGCTGGACAAAGTAATATATACCTGGTCTATCTGAGTCTTGTAGTGATCGATAGATTTGGTGAGTACTTTAATAGTCTCCATATGTTGTGCTATGTTCTCAGTATTCCCCTCCCGGCACTCTCTCATGATATCTTCTATCTCCTGCTGCCTGTAGTAATATGCGACTTAATGAGAGGTGTTGTAATGAGAGGTGTTGTAATACTAATGTGGATCTGCAGGGTCTTGTTGGGGTAGTAGGGTCTTGGTAAAAGGGCTTTACAAAGAAGTTTATGTGTAATATATGTAGCAAAACGAATTCCATGCGTATAATATCACCATGAAAACATGGCATCACCATGAAAACATGGCATCAATGGCCTTCTTTGTAATCTCTACACGCTTTTAAGGGTACGCTAACCAAATTTTTTTTTCGAGTGCAGGGAAATCTCTCACCGCAGGGTTGTAGGCCATGCCAAGGAGACCTCAAATATGCAATTTTAGCCCTCAAGTCGAATTCATATTTTTGCTACAGCCGTTTTAAAATCGTCTTGAAAATTTCCGAAAAGACGTTTTTGACACCCTAAAAATACATTTTCAGGGCTAGAAGCTTAAAATTATGGGGATTTGAAGGGGATAGGAAAGTTTATCGACACAAAAATTTTTATTAAAATCGGTGATGATTTTCGGTCGTGAGATTGATTTACTTTTTTCCCTCTTAAAGGCCCTATTTAGCAAAGTTCCGAAAGTTTGTGAAGGCTGTAAATTGGTGAAAAGTTGCGTCTAACGATTATCTAAGTGGCCACAAATTTTTGGCGTGTCCTTATTTGAGACAAGTTGTACAGAGCTTTTTTAGTGAAAGCCGTTTTTTTTAGAAATAAAGAAATAGCCTGTATCTCTAAAACGACTGATTTTAGAGACCTGAGACCAAGCTTAAACGATTCAGAAGGTCCGATTTTGGGGGGGTCTTCTGAGAGACATTTTTCTCCTACTTCAACGGTTTTTGCTGTAATTGCGAAAAAGGATTTAGCAAGAAGGTGGAAAAGCAGCACGAAGCAGGCTGTCGGAACTCCTCTTTTGCCCTCTTCAAAGGATTTGTTTATCGCAATTACAGCGAAAACCGTTGAAGTAGGAGAAAAATGTCTCTCAGAAGACCCCCCCAAAATCGGACCTTCTGAATCGTTTAAGCTTGGTCTCAGGTCTCTAAAATCAGTCGTTTTAGAGATACAGGCTATTTCATTATTTCTAAAAAAACGGCTTTCACAAAAAAAGCTCTGTACAACTTGTCTCAAATAAGGACACGCCAAAAATTTGTGGCCACTTAGATAATCGTTAGACGCAACTTTTCACCAATTTACAGCCTTCACAAACTTTCGGAACTTTGCTAAATAGGGCCTTTAAGAGGGAAAAAAGTAAATCAATCTCACAACCGAAAATCATCACCGATTTGAATAAAAATTTTTGTGTCGATAAACCTTTCTATCCCCTTCAAATCCCCATAATTTTAAGCTTCTAGCCCTGAAAATGTATTTTTAGGGTGTCAAAAACGTCTTTTCGGAAATTTTCAAGACGATTTTAAAACGGCTGTAGCAAAAATATGAATTCGACTTGAGGGCTAAAATTGCATATTTGAGGTCTCCTTGGCATGGCCTACAACCCTGCGGTGAGAGATTTCCCTGCACTCGAAAAAAATTTTTGGTTAGCGTACCCTTAAAATGTGCTTTAGCTAGACCAGGGGGGGGGTTACTTCTCACAAAGCCTTTTTCAGATGTCAGAGAATTGGCCTGACCAATTCTCGTTTCTCTCACGAGCGCGCGAGAACTGTGGTCAGAGCATTGGCCTGACAGTTTTTCAGAGAGGAGATCATATAAGTAAGCTTCCATTCTCACGCGACCCGGTGAACTCTCTTCCATTACTTTCTCACGCGGCCCGGGGGGAAGGGAGGGGGAAGGGAGGGGGGAACTCATTACCTGTCATTTATCCATGTCATCTTTGAGGTACAGTTGTCAGTAAACTGTTTCCATTGCAACTTCTCCTCCGTCAGGGCATTCCTCTGGTCTGTCACCTGGTGCATGTTGTAACGTCATTCTCCACTCGTTATCATAGCTCTCTCTCTCTCTCTCTCTCTCTCTCTCTCTCTCTCTCTCTCTCTCTCTCTCTCTCTCTCTCTCTCTCTCTCTCTCTCTTCTCTCTCTCTCTCTCTCTCTCTCTCTCTCTCTCTCTCTCTCTCTCTCTCTCTCTCTCTCTCTTCCCTTTCTCGCAGTTTTCTTACCTGATCGACAAGGATCTCCCATTGAGTCCTGAACTCCCCAATATCGGCAGTGAAACAGTTATCGCATCCCAGGATTTTGTTAACACTGGACGTTACCCGATCTAAGTTACGGTATGCCTCAGAGTTTGAGAGTTTTGTTATTTCCCGGGTTATCAGCTTGTGCTGTTGCAACTTTAGTGACACCTGCACGGGTGGTATAGTTATTTGAGTGTTTATCGGGAGTCGATCGAGTATGGATATTTGGTATAGATTAAGCATAAGAGATGGACATGGGATTACAAACACATTTCTAACCTCTTCAATATTGTTGCTGTCCATGCCTGTGACAGTGAGTCTCTGTCCGAGATCCCCTTTGATCGACCTCAGCACCACCATACTATCCTCAAAACTAAAGAGAGCCCGGCTTAGCTCAGCCATATCAACCTGCCTCTCATTGACTTCTGTGGAGAGTCGCTGCCACTCCTCAACCACCCCATTTAGGGTGTCTTGGAAGTCGAGGGGAATGCATTCAGACGGTAGTTTGGTAATCTCGTCCATATCTCTAGATATCCCCTCCAGCTGGTCTTTGAGCCGCTCAAACCCTTCGGAGGCTTCACGGACCTGTACGAGGATATATTTCGTTGGAGACCAATGTTTGTTCTGGAACAAAGATACCCTCAAGGAGGGAGGGAGGGAGATACAGATAAATATTAGGATACAATGACCTCTCATGCCATTGTTTTCCTTCTAGTCGGGTCCTGAATGGCCGACTGCCATTGTATCCTAACCATGAGTCAATGAGAGGTAGAATCTCCCTCTATCTCTCATTGAATAGAGACTTGTGCTTGCTATTGTATCTTCGAATTTTTTATTTAAGGGACGGGGGGAGTCTTCTATACCTTATTTCAAACGCAAGAGAGAGAGAGAGAGAGGAGAGAGAGAGAGAGAGGAGAGAGAGGAGAGAGAGAGAGAGAGAGAGAGAGAGAGAGAGAGAGAGAGAGAGATAGAGAGAGAGAGAGAGAGAGAGAGAAAGCCGCGTTTATCAGTATACCTGTTGAGGAGTATTTGGATCGAGGTTGTTGACTTCATCCAAGACACCTCCCACATCTCCCATCCATTTTGCTATATCATCCAGCCTCCCCAGCTGCTCCAAGATGACCACATGTTCTGCCAGGTAGGCCTCTTGATCTGGAGGAGAAGGTATAATAATAGTTGTTTAGTTTTAGAGAGGTGGTTAGCCTAATATCCAACATGTCCGGTGCTGATGCAATATGAATGGGTGGAACGTTCGAACGTGTATGCAGCACATATAAATGAGATGTTAGGTACACTAGCATTGTTATCACATAGAATCTCGACCCCATACCTGCGAGACGTTTAACTGTGTGTACCAGAAACTGCTCCAGCCGTTTGGTTTTCCCCTTTAGTGCACCTTTTTCCTTCATAGTTGCAAGGTGGGCTGACACTGTATCCATTCGTTCCTCCAGGAGGCGCTCTGAAATGGAGGGGCTGTGAGTGGAGATTAGTAGGGGAGGGGGCTGAAAGTGGAGGGGCTGTGAGTGGAGATTAGTAGGGGAGGGGGCTGAATGTGGAGGGGCCTGTGAGTGGAGATTAGTAGGGAGGGGGCTGAATGTGGAGGGGCTCTGAAGTGGTAGAAAGTGAGTGGGGGGGGGGGGCTGTGAGTGGATAAGCGATCGAAAGAGGGGTATGTGTGAGATCTTCAGCAATGAGGCGGGCAGGGGGGAGAGACAGTTATCATTTATACCCCACATTGCATATAGTGCATTACTGAAAATGGCGACATCATCATAGGGGATATTATGGATATTATGATCGGATAGAATAGTTCATAAAGGAATAATATTATAGGACCAGAATATATTTAATTTAACTCATTCATTAATCATTGCTCGACCCTCTCTCACTATTGTAAAGGAGGGTTAGAACCTAACAAGTAGTACCTTGTCAACAGCCTGCTAGCTCTATTAAACCAAATGTAGTCTATACAAAAGGTAGTCTGTATCCAGATCAGACTATACTTTTACAAGCAGTTTATATGACACCTCATTGAGCTTTATTACTTGTGTTTTGTGTCTGGTTCTGCATCTCCTCCAGGTGATGAGAAGAGAAGTTAGGGGGAAGGGTAGAGGGACCAACAGAGTCAGCTAGATCTTTCAGCCATGTATACAGTTCCTCCGTCTCATTCTCACCTTCTTTTTGCACCAGCTGCAGGGGGAAGGTAAAAGTTGATGTCAATTTTGTTGTGCATGAAGGGCTAATGACGACAGTCATTGACAAGCTATAAAATACAACATCTGCTGCAGATGGGCCACTGATCATTGGGTCAGTTACAGTGTGTCGTTAGTTCCTAGTTGGTACAGGTCACTGCATTCCTAGTTGGTACAGGTCACTGTTCCTAGTTGTTACAGGTCATTACTCCAGACGGCACAACAAGAGGGATACAGGATTCCTGTCATTTCTCTTTGTATTTGGGGTTACAGGTCATTGTGCTTTGTTAATGTCATTACTCCTCGGATTTTCCCTAAACCCTGGGACCCATGTGTAATTATCCGCACATTGTTCAACACTGTGATTCATGTGTAATTATCCACACATTGTTAAACCATGGGTCCCATATCATTATCCACATATTACCGTCAGAGTGTTTTGTAGGAGAATATGACGGTCTCGGGCCATGTCATTCACAGTTTGCCATGATTCAGTGAGGTCCCGGAGTCGGGAGGCTAGTTTATCTGAGCTGACCGTGCCAGCTAACACCTCGTGTCCCCTGGTACAGAGCTGTGTCACCTTCTGGCCTTGTTCCCCGATATCAGATCTCACATTCTGTAAAAGAGGCGTGGGTTAAAAACAAGGAGTGGGGGTGGGTTGGGAATAAGACGCTTTATACTATAGCGCCGCAACCATCGCTGTAGCTATTATTATGTTTTACATAGTTCCTAAGATAGTAAGATATTCGTTACAACTGCTGCTATAACGGGTAAAGATGAAAGGAGCACAAAACGTGCACCAGCTTCCATGTGACATTCTTTGTAAGACTTTTAGTGGACTTCAGTAAGACATCAATTAGTGGGAGTAATTATCGAGATAGAGATAAAAAAGATGCAACAAAGACTTTTTCCCTTTTCATATCAGAGCCCTAATATATTTATATCAACCCAAATAATATTTACCTTGACGTCGTATATCTCTTGCAGTAAGACAGTCACTGTCGTGCCGGGTTCGGGTGCCTCATCAAGTCCCCTCCGCACCCTATCAATCCAGACTAGTTGATCCTCTAATTCATCTGAGAGAGCACCCAGGACCACCAACCTATCCTCTAACATTCTCTGACGAGCCCCCACAGCCTCGTTCGTTCTCTCCCATTCCTCCTGGAGCAGCCTCATCTTTTCCGCCAACTTCTGTACCCCCGTATCCAGTCCCTTCTCCTGGAAGAGCTTCTCGGCCTCTGTTTGGGCCTTGATTATCTCCTTCTGCTTCGCTGCCAGCTCTTTTAGTAGTTGCTGTGGGGGAGGGAGTATGTGATAGGGTATGTAATTCTAATGTGCAGTAGAGGTATGGAGAAAGGGAGAGAGCCACTGTGAATGTTCTTGTGCTCCGCTTTCCCAGCTTTCTTACCGCATGCAGACTATGATCTGCAGAAACTGAAACTATAAACAGCTTCAAGTAGAATCTTCTTGTTTTGTCGAGAGTCGAGCAAGGCAAGAATCTTGCAGTATATTTATAGTAGGGGGTGAGAACTATGCATATTATCATGAGTAGAGAGCTCTCTAAAAAACTCTCCCATTCACATCCCGTATACCTCATGTTTATCAAGTTCCGCCTCACATTCCTCAAGAGACCCCGGAACGGCGGCATCCAGTGCACACTGCTCCTCCTCCCTCGTATTGGAGCTCCACTTGATAAGGTCATCAACCGGGATGCTATCGTAAACTGAGGCCTCCTCTTTCCGGATGAGGGCCGTTGTATGTTCCTCAACTTTTGAGGTAAATACTTCCTGGTGCCTGGATAGGAGAATGTGAGATATATTAATTACTGTACAATTATATGAATAATTGCCTTAGATTGATGCTTGGTTAGTTGTATAGACGACGCACATGATTTCCTGTACTGTCCGTTTGTTTTACATGCATTATGAATTAATTTTAGTATTGTTGTGTTCCAGTTCATTCTTACGTTTTAATCTCATCAAATCTCTTGAATTCCTCGGCTGCATTGACATCAGGGAACAAGTGTTTCATCTCCTTTAGAGCGGTGCTCATCTGCTCCAAGTGGGAGCTGTTATTCAACTCATCCATCAGCTTCTCGTTCCTTGCTATTGCCTCCTCGTCCTCAGGGTGTGCCTGCACGTAGTTAAAGTGGCTCTGTTGACTCTGCAGGAAGGCCTCGTGGTTCAGGACGGACGATTCGAATGTGTTGAAGTGGAACATGGCCTTATCAACTCTATCTCTATGTTCCCCACTCGCGCCCCCAATGTCCTTCCAGAGGAGCTGCATGGAGGTCAACTTCTCCTCGATCTCAACCCCTGTTCCCAGCTCAAATTGGATGAGCACTTTGGATGCTTTGTCTTCCAGCCTGTTGAACCTCATCTCTTCTCTATCAATCTTCCTCTGTATATCATTTATCTGCAGAGGAAGGGGTAAAAACATTGGCGGCATTTTGAGAAACCTAGAGAGAAAAAAGAGCTAGATATGTAAGCAATAAGAGTCATTAGGAGTCTGCCCACTAAGTGATGGTGGGGACGACGATAAACTAAGGTAGCGGGCGGGGGGGGGGTTGAATACACCAATGACATGGTCTGAGTGCCAGTTATATAAGGACAGTCTAGTACACAACAGGGGTCAGGGATATATCAATGGCGTATATTGGGTCTCTGTAAACATCCAATACAGCTTCCTACCACCAACGAGTTTGATGAATTTTACACACGGCAAGAACACCAGAGTGCACATGTTCTGGGTCTTGACGCTAATCAAGTACTGTAGGGACATAAACACATACTTGCTGATCCAATGCCTCAATAGCGCTCTTATCTCCCCCAATAGCGGGTAACTCTCCCAACGTCTTCAAGATGTGCCTCTCCCAGTGCAGCATCTCATCTAGCTGGGTATGGAGGGATCTGAGGGAGCCAAGTGCCTCCCCTACTTTCTGGTTAGTCGCACCCTGCTCTGCTACGGCCGTTAAACAGCGCTCCCTAAGTTGTTCAGCCAGCTCTGGGTTGGTCTTGTTCAGCTCTTCTATCAGCTCACGGGTCTTCTCCAGTTGTTCGGTCATATCGGCACACTGGTCGTTTAGGGTACCCAAACCTAGTGGAGAGGGGGGGGGGTTACCATGGCATAGGTGGTTCCTAAATTAACACCTCTAATGGTTTCTGGCTTCTAATAACATCTGAAATAGCAGAGACTTTATGAACTTGTAACGTCACATATTGGGCTAACCGTGTACGTTGCAGGGTATGATCATGGGCGAGTTAAGAATCCTCTCTGCCTCCTTCAAACTCTCTTGGATCTTCTTGAAGACAGCCTCCTCCGCTGTGTAGTGTCCCACCAACTCACTAACAATAGTGTGCTTCTTCCTTAGCAACAACTTCAAAACATTAAACTCGTGTGAAGCACTGTTAACCTGCCCGATCACCAGACTTGAGGTGGCGTTATCTAACCCGTTTACCCTCTCTACCAGGGTCTGGAATTCCTGTTCCTTATCGGGTATCATGTCAATGTAGTCCTCCAGCCGGAGGAGGGATCTCTGGGATGTGTCTTTAGTTTCGGGCTTGTCCACTGAGTCAACTTCAACGCAGATAGCCTTCACCCAGGACACGAAGTGCTGTAATGAAGATTGAAGGGGGTGATTAATTGCAAGTACAATGACCTTACTCAAGCTTATCCCACACTTTGCATGCTTTCTCTCCTTCAACGACTGGTCTAATGAATTACTCTGATCTGAGAAAAAGGCGGGGTAATCTTCTACCTCGGTACAATCAAAGATATTGGTAACAATGTGGATGTTTCTCCTCATATCAGTGGAGAGATCCTCCGCAGTTTGCCACAGCTCCACAACTCTGCTGCTCAGGGTGTTGTAGAAGTTCCGGACATTGTTCATACACATTCCCTCAAACGCGTCAACCTGTGGGAGGTTGCACATGTTTCCATGGTAACTGTAACCGTGATAATGTTTCCATGGTAACTGTAACCATAGTAATGTTTCCATGGTAACGAGAACTGTAACTATGGTAACAGCCGAGATAATGAGATGGAAACTTACCGCTGAGAACTTAAGGGGCTCAAAGTAGAGTCTCTTGTTTTGAGCATCAATAGAGATTTGTGCTATGGTAGCAAACGCCAACTGAATTTCATCCATGGTGGTGAACATTTTGGCTCTGCTCATCTCGGCTTCCTTGACTTGAACCCATTCATGCAGCTCCTTCAGCTCCCGTTCAATCTGGAGGGATAGGTTATCTTGGGTTTATTGGGAACTTTAATATCAAGAGCTAGTCTATTGTTTCCCTTGTGATTAGTAGTACAAACTCGCAAGGATATATGCGCTATTTCCTACCAGGGTGACGTTATCATGTGCCTTCTTCAGCATGTTCTTGCTGCCCTTCACCGCCTCCATGAGGTCTCTCCACTGGTTGCTAAGCAACTGCACATTCTGGTGGAGAGAGGGAGGGCACCCCTCAACACCCCTATCTAGGAGGCTCCTCCATAGCTCTAACTTGCCCTGCAACTCCGCCAGGCTGGTCGTGTTGGGTACTATCAGATCCAAATTATACAGTCGAACCTGGGTGTGTTATTGAAACTGTTGTTGATGTAGAGAATAAGGATCGGTGTTAACTTGTTACTATGAATAGGTCAGTAGCTTCATGCAATCTGAGAGAGAGAGAGAGAGAGAGAGAGAGAGAGAGAGAAACAGAGAGAGAAGTGAGACTCATCAATGCAACTCTTTATCCTGTCCTGAATATTACAGCATGAACCATCTGCCACTCAGACGACATGACGTACCTTGATGGTGGTGAAGTTCTCCTCCGTATCAATTAACTCATCTTCAAGCTCTGCCATGGAGTCTTCAAATTCAGCGCACTCTGCCCGGGCATCACGGGCTTCCTGTAGTCGTGACAACACCAGATTCTAAATGGGAGGGGTGGGCATGTGATTGTTACGATAGGTGATTGATGACACCATGTAATGGTTAGTGTCACCATGTGATTGATGACATCATGTGATGGTTACCATAGTAACCAGGTGATAGATACCGTCATACCTTTAGATTGCTGAAGTCAGCGAGCATTCCCTCTAGTTGTAAGGACAGCTGGTCCTTAGCGGTTAGTGATAGTTTAGGTAGTGTTGCTCTAATGGTGTTGTGTGTCTCTTGGATTGTCAGCTCTTGGTTGATCAACACCTGATGTATAGGGGGAGATGTGATGAGGGGGATAAAGAGATGCAGTCATGGGAGACTTTGGAGGGCTATTGAGACGGTCTAGAGGAGATATAATGAGCGCCGAGGAGAGGAGGAGATATTGATAATCAGAGCTTTACGCCTTTACGTGATACGACGAGAGTAATTTCATATTGCCATTCATCTGCAGAGCAGTGGGGGATTGGGAGAGCCGGGAGACATTCTGGCGAGATATAGAGGGATAAGGAGGGAGGGGTTAGGGGAGCAGGGAGGCATTCTGGCGAGATGTAGAGGGATAATGAGGGATGGGTTAGGGGAGTAGGGAGGCATTCTGGCGAGAGATAGAAACGCGCTTTGTTCAGAGCAGGTGTTCGAACTCATGGTAAGGAAGAAGCAGCAGAGACCACTTTGTGGTGAGCTAATTGTCTCTCTCTAACTCTCTCTACCTCTATCTGATCCCTCTCTCGCTGCATCAGTGGAGTTTGTTTGGTGGTGGTAGGCATGTTATATACGTTTTATTCCTATAGTGGTAGTGTAATGAGAGCTTCATGCCCATCCCCATCTTCTAGAATTATGTTTCTTTTTCTCTCTGGTTCATCGCTATATTAAACTGAATACTGTTTCTCTATCTATTGACAGTCGAAATGAAGTCTAACCGTGATCATATTCTTATATAAAAAGGGCTCCTTATTCTCCTATATATAAACTATCTGCAGATAATCTCTTTCTATTAGACACATAACTGCAGGACAGTGGACGATGCATATGTCTGTACGGGGGCCGGGGGAGGGAGATCATCGCGATGATCTCCCTCCCCCCGTGCAGACATAACTCCAGTCATCTATCTTTCTCTCCTCCAGATATAGCTCTAGTACTCCACCCTCTCTCCTCACATATTTCAAGCTCACATGCAGACAAAACTAAGCGGTACCAGAACCGCACTACACTAGCTGACTACATCATCATTCAGCTGGAAAGTCATTTTCCTTGTGACTGTGAGGGCTGTGGCGAAGGGTATGCAGTTAAACCAGGCGAATCTCCTCGTGTCCGCTGTTTTCTTTGCCAGCAGGGGTCTCATGATTGCGAGGCTATGGATGGCACCCTTGGGTCATTGACGGGGTCGGTCTGGTTGTGTCTGCCGTGCAAGGACAAAAACAACAAAATTGAAACCTTCATGTGCAACCGAAGTGCTGAAGATCCAGAGTCAGTGTTATCTGATGAGGAATACGAGTTCAAAATCAGTCCAAAGGCAGGCCGTAGCGGTAAGAAGAAGAGGAAGAAGAAACAAGCTCCTGTCAAGAAAGATCCTGATGATCTGGTAACTCCTGTTGGTGGAGTGACAGTTCTAAAAGATGTGGATCTTGGAGACGTATCTTCTGATGGAGAGGTGAAACCCCAAGGTGTTCCCAAATTCAGCAATGTTTGTGAACGTTATCTACTGAGAGACTGTCCTCATGGCCCAAATGGTGACAAGTTGATTAGTGGTAAGCCTTGCAGCAAGGAACATCCACAGAAATGCCTACGTTACTGTCAGTTCGGAACGGCAACTCGTTCTGGGTGTAACTTTGGTGATAAGTGTCAGAATTTTCACCCACCTCTCTGCCATAATTCTGAGATCTCCCGAGTCTGTACCGACAAAGAATGTAAAGACACACATTTAAAGAACACTCGGAGAAGTGAAGTACCCCCTACTAAGGGTAATTCACTGAAGAGTACTGGTAACAAAACCAGTGATGCCTCTCAGAAAGTGGAGCAGAAAGAGCCCCCTCGCTCAGCTCCAGCTCCTCAAAACCCAATGAAGAAGAAGAAGAAGAAGAAGACCATTAAAACTGAGACCCACCCCCGTGTCGCGACCAATGACATCCGTTCACAAGAGGATTTTCTCATGGCATTGATGGCCTCAGTGAGGGACGAGATTCTTCGAGAAGTGAAGATGTCCCTGAACTCATCTCTCCAGTCCTTCAGGGAAGAGATGACGAGGGAACACACACCCCGGCCCAAACATCTCACACTCAGCCAACCGAGCCTAAACACCCCGACCAACTACCATGGGGTTCTGGAACGGTTTCGGAATTACTCCTCATCAACGCCCGCAGTTTAACGCCTTCCGCGGCTAGTGACTGTCGGTGGAAGTTTTCTTTTATCAAGGACTCATTGGAGAATCCGTCAAAACCCATCCTTTGCACCGGCATAACGGAGACTTGGTGGCGTGATGATTTCTCTGATGCACAATTGGAGATTGAAGGGTTTCACCTGATTCGTTGTGATAGAGCAGGGAGGAGAGGTGGTGGCTGTGCACTCTACATTAACAACCAACTGACCCCTTCCTCCGAATTCAGATTCTCTGACACTTCCAATAGTGCGGCTGCCGTTTACATCAAAGAGACCCACTCGGTTTTTTGTGTTGTTTACAGGGCGCCATCTTCCCCATCAAATGGACTTTTTGATGATCTATCCCATTTCATTGATCAGTGTGAACTTAACAAGGGTTGTCCTGATATCTACATTATGGGTGATTTCAATATGCCAGACATAGACTGGGGAACACTCAGTGGAGGATCTGACACTTGTTCCCAGATGTTCCTAAAATTTGTGAACGATTATTTCCTAACTCAACTTGTTGATGCCCCTACAAGGGGCTTGAATATTCTGGACCTTATTCTCACTAACCGGCCCGAATATGTCTTCAAAACTGAGGTATCAGAGTCATGTATTTCCGATCACCATATGATCAGCTCTACCCTTGGTTTCGGAATCAAACCTCGTCGTCAATTGGACCATCAATTTACGGACTTTGATATTTATGACTTTCATGAGCAGATTTCCCTGAAATGTGTAAGGAATTGGACACGATCGACTGGGTAGCACTTGCCGACATTTGCGAGAGCAGCGACGGTTCTGATTTTGTCCAGCTTTTACCCTGACTGTTTTACAGGTTTTATCCCACCACTCTCGTATGAAGAAGGCCCGTAAAAACGAAGGGACCCTATTCTCAGGAAACTGAAAGTGAAACAACGGAGTTTGAACAAACGGATTACTCTAGCCCGGCAGAATAAACCTCACCTTTTGCCACAGCTCGAGGTTGGTGTTTCCAGAATTACTTGGGCCATCTTGTGTCACCATTTCTCAGCGACTCGATTTTGATGAAAACGAAGCGTTGATGAAACTAAAAGCCAACCCTAAATTCTTTTGGTCGTACGCCCAACCGAAAGAGGAAGACCCGGTCACGCATCCCTCCCTTACAATTGAGTGATGGGTCACTTACGGACGTTCCCGAGATGAAGGCAGAACTATTTCAATCACAATTTACCTCTGTCTTCAGCACTCCTTCAAACTCCCCTTCAGCAGCTGCAGACCAACATTACTCCTTCTACATGCAGCCTCTCAGACATCGTATTCTCCGCCACCGATATTGAAAAGGCACTGTATGAACTCAATCCTTATTCAGCCGGCCAAACCCGGAGATATACTGCCAGAATTTGGGAGCCCATCTCGCACCTACCCCCTATCATCTTATGGGCCCAAAACGTTTTATTCTGGTATTGTACCACCCGTCTGAAAAATCAGACATTGCGCCACTTTTCAAAAAGGGTTCCTAAAAAAAAGCTGAAAACTACCGCCCATCTCATAACCAGCCACTTGCCAAGACATTGAAAGGGTGTAAATTCCCAAATGGTGTCATACTTTGAACAGAGAACTTGTTCAACGAGTTCGCAGGGTTTAGAAGAAGAGGGGCTGTTTTTTCCAACTCACTCGTCACATTGACAAATTTTGAACAATCTCAACGACTTTTTGAGGGATGTAACTACTTGGACTTTGAGAAGGCGTTTGATAAAATTGACATCGGTTTTGGTACTCGAAAAAACGAGAGATATGGGGAAGGGCAAACCTTGAAGGATCGCAGCTTCTTTCTAGACCCGGGAAAAAAACGGTTTTTGTCGACGGAAAATTCTTCCTTTTTCAGGGTAGAAAACGGTGTAAAAGGTACTGTGCTCGGCCCCCCCTACTATTTTTGATTAGTAATTGAATTGGAAAACCCTAATCAAACAGGTTCTTCATGTCGTTCGCTGATGCACCAAAATACTCTGTATCCGGGGGTAGGTTGGGGCAAAAAATGAACTACAAAAGGATCTATACTGTGAAAATGGGCGGAAGCAAAACATGTCCTTGCACCAGTCCAAGTTTAGGTCATGAAAATTTCTGAACAAAACAATTTTCCAGAAACTACGTTTAGTGCTGGAATTTCCCATCAACCCTTTTGGAAAGGGTTATCGACCTTAGACATGTGCGTGATTTTGGGGTTTTTTACTCTAAGTGAGGGAAAAGGGGGCCCCCAAAATTTTGGTAGTTCCCGGTATCGGGTGTGGGGACATAAATGCCCAGATCCAGAACTCACCGCACCATGATGACTCTTTACAAGTCACTAGTGCGTCCCCATCTAGACTACTGCTGCACACTGTGGTCACCTACTAAAATCGGGGATATCAGTCGTGTCGAGGAGATCCAGCGATCCTACACTCGCAAGATTGCTGGTCTCAAGGGGTTGGATTACTGGCAACGTCTTCAGACTTTGGGTCTTTTGTCACTTCAACGCCGTCGGGAGAGGTACACTGCCATCCTTGTTTGGAAAGTGTATAACAACGAGATACCTAACAGTACTGCTATGACCTTCGCTGATACGCACCGCTCTGGCCCAAGAGCTATCGTCCCGCGTTATTCATATGAAGCCCAACGATCTAACCTTTCATTGTATGAACAGTCATTTGCGGTACTAGGTGCTAGGTTGTGGAATATTCTTCCACGAACTGTAAAAGAGGCTTCAACTCTTCACCAGTTCAAATCTCAGTTGGGTAGTTTTCTCTCCACTTTTCCTGACACACCCCCTGTCAGCGGTTACCCTGCTCAAGCCAACAGCAACTCAATATTGGAGTGGTGCTCGTAACATTCTTGTGTGATTCTATGTTCGCTGAGCTGACCGTGTTTTTTAGGAGGCTTATTATTTTAATGTATCCTGTGTTTTCACAAATTCTTGAACTGAACTGAACTGAACATATAATGATAATGATAATGCTATAGCATATATAACGCCCGTTACATATAGTACAACGACCTATACACACTATATCTCTAGCTTAGCCCCCTAGCTCTATAGCTCAACCCCTTTCTGTATAAAAAGCACCCAATTTATGCACCTTGGTGATATGATACCGCTCGAACGTCTTCGTCTCAACTCTCATTACTTATCAAAGTAATATATTAATTGTTAGTCGCAGGTCACGAGCGTGAAGAATTCATGAAATCGATCCATTTCTTTCTGATATAACATGTCTTTATATCTTTCTCTCAGCCACATGCAAAGTTTTCATGCGCTCCTCCATCTATATAATTGCGTAATATCTCTCTCCATCTCCCTCTCTCTCTCTCTCAGGCCTTTCCTCCCACATATGTCATAGACTTTTAGTGTATCTCGGGATAGATCTTGTCACAGGCTTCCACGATCAGTGAGAACCACGCTTTCAAACTGAGTGCACTAAGATCGGGTCCACGTTGGTAATGACATGAAATTACCCCTCTGTTATTATTGCTCATATTGCAATAAAAGGGGTGACTTCGTAACCAAGGGTCCACGCCACTAGACTCAGCTCATCTGTATCTTCCTTTATACTCCTTATCTCGTCCTTCATTTGTAACAGGAGAGGTGTGTCCAAACTCGCTGCTCTACCTTGTGTGCGGCTCATATTTTGTATCTCTCTGTACTAACTGTTGCAGTTCGGTACCTGATCAACCTCAACCAGAATATCCTTTTATCAGTGCATCAATTTACAATATATTGCTGATTGCGGTATAGGCCTTCTCGCTCCTCCTTTTGGCATCTGTTTAGTATTATAAAAGAGACCTTTACAACAATATGCGACTTGCTCACGTAATAATTCTAACATCCATTAAAAATTATCGTATTTTATTATTAGTCTAAGTGTGTTTATAGTGCCTTTATATTCCAAATTTACCATTATGTATTTACTAAGTATTTTGAAAATCACGAGATTTACTTGATCATTAGTAGAGCAATTTAAAAATCGCTTGCTCATGACCTGTGCTGTGGGGGAGGTGTTCGTGGAGGGACGCGATGCCTTCTCTATACTACTTTATAGTAGTTGGGCTAAATGGTCCCCTCTCCCGTGATAATCGGTCCGAGGGGATGCTATAATACTTGATATGACGATCATTCGTCTACCTGCAGTTGATCTACTAGAGCAGCTTAGTGACTTCTCCTTCGTCCCACCCATCACGTTGGTTTGTTGGGCTTTTTATAGGTGACTTGGACTCTCTCACACTATGAGAGAGCAGCTTGAATCTTTCACAATGCGGCTAACTTGGATCTCTCAAACCGTCTTATTGTGGTGTTAGGATATTGTATCCCAATATCTACTTTTCTGTATGTATTGTTTCCATGCCAATAAAATTTGTAGGAGAACCAGATGCTTCTAGAAGCACCGCTTCCTGGTGTTAGGATATTAGGGCTTTCATCACCTTAATACTAATAATATGATCTCTGATCTCGACACACATATATCGATCTTCCCCCCCCAGCTCCTATTTATTATGCATTATGCATTACTAGGATGTCATCAATATTCAGTAGATATATTATATATGTATATGTTATAGGTATAACCTATATATTTGTGCCCTAGCACGTTTAGTGCAAGTGGGCGTATAGTAACCGTGATAATATCACTTCTGATATATATCCACCAACTACTTTACCAAGTTACCAAATTGTAACAGCTGAGACCCTTTAACACCTTACCAAACGTAACAAGCTGTACCATAAAGGTGTTGTTTGTACTACTATTATATATGGGGCATATAATATCACTAAAGTGCTATATTGCATCGATCGTCAATGTTACGATCTATAGTTGATAAGATAGATAAAATATTCAACGCACTACGCAGTATGTTGTTTCGACTCCATGTTACAAGTTACAACTATATTCTAATAGCCCTATATCTCTTTTATCTAGATGATGCCAGGTAAGGTATAACCGCGTGGAGATTCCATTATTTCCTCCTGTCTTATTTCATAATTGGATGAAATAAGACAGGAGGAAATAATGGAATCTCTGCACGCGGTCTTTGTGGTACCGCGACACAGCACAACATTGAACATTTTATGGCATAATACACCACTGTACTTATATCTTTTACTTATGTTATGATATTGCCGCCAGTGAGTACAGGAAGGAGGATGAAATCTGGGGGAAATTATGGAAGGGGGAAAAGGAAAGAAACGGATCGTCGAGAAGTAGAGATGAAGATATGAAACATTGGTAAAGTACGGGTACTTTGGTGTTTGGGGTATATATATATACCCGGGTTCTTTTTTGTAAGTTGGTCCTTAATTAGGAAGGGTAAAATAGATGTTCAATAAATTTCCAAGCGAGGAAATAGTTACGACAATTTAAAATGGTTATGAAACATGATCATTCGCTTGTAACTATTTGCCACACAACCGTCCACTAATGAGGGTGGGAGAATTAGAGAGACAGTGCATGATATGTTTCAAATTGTCATCCCATTTTTGTTTCTGATTTTGCTTCTTTCTCATTATCTTAGATAATATTTCTCTCTCTCTCTCTCACTCTCTCTCTCTCTCTCTCTCTCACCTGGTTGAGATCGGAGAGGTATTGAAGTTGAATCTCAATATCACTGTCACCGTAACTACACAGTTCTGTCATGTGACTTGTTATCCAACTCCTCAAATCTGCCAAAATAAATTACGATATAATAATTACCGCTTGAAGTAGTTTCATCGATGGGGAATGAACTGGTATTTGCAATGATGATAAAACTACCGCGTCTATCATCGTTTCTAATGAAATCATCATAAAATCACTACGTATTGTCTCAAGAAAAATCAAATTTAGATAGAGATCTTAATGACTTCCTATACTATATAACCTGTCTGGTACGGCACTGTCATGTCTGCAGTTTACCTATGATTGCAGATAGAAACCGGGTGCTATCCACCTGAGTTGAGGTGGTTGTCATAGTTTCGCTCCCACCACAGCAGTGACCACCCTGGTTGTAGGTCATCTGGGGCAGCATGGGTAGTTGCATCCCTCCTCCTCCTCCACCCATCATACCCATTCCAAACATTCCACCACCACCACCCCCGAACATGCCAAACCCCCTGCTGTTATAGTCATCCCTAGATGATCGCTCCTCTTGTCTGGTTTCCTTAGTGGTTATCATGGCGGGTTGGGCGGCGGTAGGGGCAGGGGCAGCCGACTGTAGCACCTTCATACTTGATCCCTCGACTGAAATTATATGGTCCGGGTAATGGTGGAATACTGATGATAGTATCTTTTTAAATGACATAACGATTTACAGTTGATATAATATAGTAACGCGGTAAGCCGGTAACGACTAACGCTCCGTTGATAACGCTCGCTTGTGATCACGCGATCATGTTACGAACTACAAATACAGCATCAATATACGAGTTTATTTGTTTCTAAAATTTTGAGCTTTTCGATGCTACTTGGCCGGACTTTATAGCTTTGGTATTGGCTGTCTGTAGATCAAGACAATCCTGCCTTTCTAGTATTAATTATATTGCATTAGTGCATTAGCGGGTGGGTAAGATTCTTACCCACGGCCGCTAATGTACTAATGCAATATAATACTTATCTTACTAAGATAAGGGGCAAAACAATATACAGGGTGTCCCATATTATATTCTAAGTGACGGTTGGCGAGCTGTCACGCAAAATCGGTGGTAGGAATGTTCATGAATGAAAAATGAACTTTTGAAATTTAAATGTAAAACAAAGCAAAATGACAGGAAGGAATTAATGCATCACACTCCCGTAGTTTCTTTACACACAACTATCACCGTTTTTGCGTGACAGCTCGACAACCGACACACAGAATATATGGGACACCCTATACCCCTGAATGACCTCGCACCCTTCAAATTAATTTGCTCTGAGGGAGCTCTTTCAACTTGAAATTAGAGCAACTTCTTGAAAATGGGAACAACTGAATTGGATTTTAAGCCAAATCTTGTAAATAAGCTGTACGGTCAAAAAGGGCACATACCATTTATCTTGATATCTGGCATCTGCCACTCCCCAGGAGGCCCCCCTGCACTACTCATGGGAGCTGCACTGTTTACCACGGGGTTATTGGACACGTTCACATTCACATCGGGCAGGTCCTGCACCTCCATAGTGGTCGGAGCTAAGGGGGCTGCCTGCTGACCAGATACCGGTTCAGTGGCCGTGGGTTCGGATTTATCCAGGGGTAAGGGCTGCTGACCATCTCCTCCCTTTTCGTCAGGGCCTTGAGTGGGCATTTGGTCCTCACCAAATTCAATCCCAAAAGCGAACCCTCCGGCCCTCCCGCTCGATTCGGTGGTCTCCTCTTCTGAGCTGACCGCCTCTTCTCTAGCTTGAATCTGATCGGGGATTAAAGGTGTGTGTGTGTGTGTGTGTGTTTTGCACCGCCCGTCATTCCTCCCACTTTACTGCCCCACAATGGTCGGCAGACAACCTATATTAATATCACTCTTCGCCACCGTCCCCCACACGTAGGGATAATGTTGATGTTGTTCCGGTTTGGGTCCTGGTATTTTGTCGAGTAAGCTCAACATTTCCCTCGAACCTTCGCCGGCATCACAAGAAGAGTATTTGATACAGTGAATCTAATATTAGACTGACATACCTATATTGTCAGGACAATGGATGGAATTTACCTGTCTCACAGACTGGTCTTTGGTTACTACTGCTCCAGGGAGCTGTAGAGGTAGGTGGGTTGCCGGATATGACAATACCGTGGGTTCACCATCTAATCGGTGACGGCTGAAATATCTTATCACACCTCAGGTCTTTGGTCAAAACCGCTAGCAGTACTTATCAGCATGCAACCTGGGGGTCCGGACAGCTAATTTCTTAGCAAGCACAGATAAGCATGAAAAACGCTTATGTAAACTTCTGGTGAGCATTTGGCAAATTATCAGCTCCCAGGGGTTGCACTATTGCGGGGTAATTACTTGCCATACGGCGGAGGTGGCCCTTTGTTATGGCCCAGACCTGCCCTACCTTAATCGTGGGTCCCTTATGATGTGGTTTTGTTGGAATTCCCCGGCCGTAGCGATTCTTGCCCTGTGGTTTGCTACTTCTTTCAGGTCGGGATGGTTGGGGATGGTTTAATCGAATAGGTTACTTTTGGCTAGGTTACTTTTGGAGAATTTTACCAAATCAAGTGTGTTGCTTGATCTGTTTGTTAGTGAGAAGGATTGTTCTAGATATATTGCAAAAGTAGTATGTGGCAAAAATTTGGGCAGAGGTTCCCCAGGGGAATAACCCCTATTTTTGCGAGAGAAGGTAACCTCCGTCCGACCAATATGGGATGTTGGACAGGAGGGCTGTTTTAAAGGCTACAGCTGCCGGGTGATTACAAATCATGGGTTGCCATAATTGAGGGAGGCTAGTTCTCTGGCGTAGAATTTACCCCCATAATTAAATGGGAGACAGCCGAAGGGTCATCAGGCATGCCTAGTAGGCAGAGGCCCTCGGTGATTACAAATCATGGGTTGCCATGTGTAACAAGGTTACTGGCTGGGGTGAGATTATCAGTTCAACCGGGATCCTCACTAAGACTCAGCCCGACGACCGACCGACAAACGATCGATCAACGACTGATATCAATCGTCAACCAACCGCTCATCAATCGACCGCCGAACCAAATCCCAGCAGGGACCAGCCGCACTGCAAGAGCTCGGTGCCATAGTTGAGTTCGGCAAGGTCTCTGGCAAAGTTTACTCCCCAAGATTGGGGAGAGAGCCGGTGTGATTTGACCGTAATCACTGGACCATCAGCCAACCAGGTCCACGGCAACGGGACTGAGCTCGAAGAACTCAGCTGGCACGAAGAACCTGAGTTCCCCCCGCTGGGGGATTAAAGGTGATTTAATCATATAATCATAACGAATTCAATCGCCTGATTGCCTAGTACAACCTGTGCTGCCCCTCAGTACACGTTGTGGTGCACCTGGTCCTGGCTCTGTGTCCCCCTCCAATTTTATATTACCCCTTCCAGTTTATATAATAGTTAGAGCACAAGCTGGTCAAATCAATTATATCACAGACCTATTATAGGTCTGTGATAGCGTTAACGCTCACACCTTTAGAAAGTATCGCAATCCGCACCTATACCTATAACAGATTTCGAGAGCCCTATATTATTATAATGGCAGTATGGTTTGAAATTGAGGTATTGCCCGGCTCTAAAACATTTTCCGCTTCGAGCCTAATAATCCTGGCAATATTAATCAAGTACACGTGACCTAGGATGTGCGAATAGTAAATCATTTGATTGAAACATGATGTCCTCCTGGCACGATTCATTTTACAGCGCTATCTCTAGATTGCATTAGATCACACGGTACCACCATTATACACACACAGTAATTGTTTTCAGCTCTTGTGAAACAGATCCTGCTAACTCTATACCACGTACAACGTGTGAACGTGCATATATGTATGTGTTAGTGTATCCTACTATCCTGGCTATGTATTATAATAGATCCCCCTCTATTATAATAAAACTAGCTACGTGGGGTAGTGCAGCAGTAGGTATAATTATAGGCCTCAGCATATATTATGCGGGAGCTGCCTAATCTTAGAGCTACGTTCCAATAGTAGCACTACTGTACATGTTCCTTCGACTCCAATCCAATTCATATCACTACTGTACTATACTATTATATTTACCATCTACTATACTTTGTTATCCCATCATTACATTGCCGAAGGGGGTTCAATCCCAGCTCTCTTAATTTGACTTTGTGACCCAGCTCCCCAGCTAAAACCCTGAAGACTTACCACAGCAAATGCAGCTATTAGGAGTTCATAGACATTGATCCAGTGCGTCTCGATAATCTTTATATCTCTCTCCAGCTCTTGTGCTTCAATTAGATCCACCTTGTCCTTTAGAGCAATGTACAGGGCCCGAATCTCTTCGTAGTCAACCTGTAGAGGGGGTGATGTGAGGTATCAGTCAACCTACCGGGAGAGGGGTATGTAAGGGAAGGCAATTTGGGTTTAGTGGTAAATGAATCCCGCTGGTTATATGATTTGGTTTGGCTATAGCGTGAGATTTTTAGCTTCATTTTTTACTAGGAATTACGTCAGGCAGTGGTGACTACTTGGGCACGTCGCATGTTCTCAACTGCTTGACAGTCTAAATTGCCACTATATATTGCCCCCTTGCCACTATATATATAATGTTCTAGACATGACAATTCTAACTTTAATATGCAGATTTCATCCAATCTTATATTTCTTTCGCTGGGCCATGGGTCAATATATGCGGTATGTATAATCATTTCTCAAACTAAATTAAATTGGTATGATTGCTAAAAGCACCGGCACCCTACTCATTACAATTGTATCTATCGTATGATATGCACTTAGATATGTCCGTCGACAAATGGGACTCATTGTATCAAAACCACTATAGCATTACAGGACTTACGTCTTACCCTCATGCATTACATATTCAGTCCCCCCCCCCCATTATTACTATAAATAGGTAAATACGTGCAAGTTTGTCAGACACTGACTGGTGCGAAGAGGACGGTCTTAATTCTTATATACAAGTCATGTCTGGGACAATAGATGTTGTGTAGTACAAGTAAACTGCACAAAATGTTATGGACACCCGGGTGCACCCATTGTTTTGGGTTTCACATTATGTTTTTACATTTAGACACTTTACGTTAAAAAAATGTCTAAACTAAACATGTCTAGTTAGCCTAGGTTTATCCTGTAATTATGGATGCTATTGATTATGTGTGTGTGTTTTGACATGCTTGCACTATCCTTCCCTCTATCTTATCTCTCTATTTGACAGTGCCTGTATGTGACCTCTCTCTGTCTCTGTCTCTGTCTCTGTCTCTGTCTCTGTCTCTGTCTCTGTCTCTGTCTCTCTCCCACATGGCGCCGTAAGGTCTCATGCGGGAACAGGGTTAAATCCCCCGAGCCCGGATCCTGCTGCTCTCTCTCTCTCTCTCTCTCTCTACATCTCATCTCGCCTAAGGCTCAGGTGGGAATGAGGCGAGAGAATAGACGGTGATAGAGCAGAGACTTACGAGATAGCTCTCGCATCGACGATATACTCGCTCGTATCTCAATCCGACGATGTTCCCTCATAAAGACTTCTCTGCTGAAGACACTACTCTCTGTGAGTACGAGTCGCTCTAAGCTCTTCATCTACTCGTAGCTAACTGCATGATAGACAGCTCAATAGATACATCTCTCTCTATCTATCGTCTCTCTCTCCTTACGCTTCTCACCTCTCTCTCTCTCTCTCTCTCTCTCTCCTCTCTCTCTCTCTCTCTCTCTCTCTCTCTCTCTCTCTCTCTCTCCTCTCCTCCCTCCTCTCTCTCTCTCTCTCTCTCTCTCTCTCTCTCGCTCTCTCTCTTCTCCGTAACATATTCAAGTTGTTGTATGTGCATCATTGTCATGATTATCATCATACCGGGATTATTCCTCCGCATATAATGAGACTGCCATATATGCATTATGCACTGGTACCTCGTGCTCTACGGAACCCGCCTCACATTATGCAGTGCCATCTATAACACAAACTGTAATACTAGGCTCTAGAGCATATAATGATTCCTTGCGTTCTATGACCCGGAAGTTTACCACTGATCGCTCCGACTCAATTAAGCCGCCCCTAACTACATTTTTTACGTGCCACGTATGTTATTTTAGATATATTGTGAGCTTCAAGCAAATTACACATGTTCCTATAGCTCTCCCATGGCTGTTAGCTTCAATTGATGTGCATCATGGACTCTCTCTCTCCTCATACACCATGTCTAATGTCTTTCACAGTTCTATTTAACTGTATGTACGGCTGTTGTTATACACGTACTATGTATTACATAGGGTCCTGTATCTAACAGCTCAAGGATGTTTAGTTGGAACCATGAACCTAGTTTTCTTTTTGTGACTTCTCCGACTCCAAACCTAGTTGCATGCATATATTTATTCTTCATTTTCCCAGCCTTTAGGTTGTTATTAAAGCATAATAACTCCGGTTATGCATACTAAATTTACCGTAGTTTTCTATAGTTTACTGTTCTCACAACGATGAGTTTTTATCCTAGTCGCCTTTATGTCTCTAACCTAGCCCTCTCTATGTTTCTAACCTAGCCCTCTCTATGTTTCTAACCTAGCCCCCCCCCTCCTTCCAGTTATAGCTCATGGACAACACGACTGACGACCTGGCTGAATCAATAGCAGCTGATGACGAGGCTGGATATCTCAGTCGTTCTGCAGATGCTTCCCTTGCTGTTATCCTCATCTTCTGTATTATCATTGCAGTCCCCTTCAACACCCTCTCCTGTTTCTACTTCTCTACCCGGTCTCCAAGTCGTCATGGCAACGCCCAGAACACTCGCTACTTTAACCGTCTCTACACCCTAATAACGGTGGTGGATGGTCTGGTGTGCTTGATGACGATACCGGTAATTAATGCCTTGTTCGTTCCTAACCGGGGCCACCACGAGACAGAACAGAGTCACTTGTTCTCCTCTGGTCAACCCTCAACAACAGTCTTCTGTCACTTCTGGTCGGTGGCCTTTACCCTCCTCTACCAGCTCAGCGTATTCCTGGTGGGTTTCATCTCCATCTCTAGGCTGATAGTAATAGCACGGCCACACAGGGTCCTCCGGGAGAGCGTGGCCTATATCGGGCCCACTGTGTCCTGTCTAATTGCCGGCATGATCCTCCTGGTGCTGCCGATAGTCCTCAGCAACGCCTCCCCAGGGTACATAGCTGATGTGGCCATGTGCATGATGACTGGGGAGGAAACATGGCCCGATAACGTGACCCTGTCCACGATTGTGCCCAGTGAGAACAGGAAGACAGATGCCCTCTACAAGATGATATGGTCGTGTGTCATGGGCACGCCCGTTATCCCCATCTCCCTGTCCACCATCATGTCAGTTGCCTACCTGACAAGATCCAACCCGGAGAGTACCCTCCACGGGACAAAAGACCACAGCTCCGCCTCCCACACAGTCCTCATCTTCACCTCCGTCTACATCGTCTTCAACATCCCCACCCTCATCTACTCAGTGGTGATGGGGGTGGTGGAGTGGCAGGAGCTCCAGGCTGTGTTGGGTGGCATGACCTACGAGGAGATGGAGGAACGGGATATGAACCTCCCCAAGGAGCTCAAGACCCTCTTCCCCTACATGTTTCTGGTGGTTCACCCCGTGTTGACGGCGGTCAAAGCAACCATCAACCCCTTCGTGTATTTGTGGAGGATGAAGAACTTTAGAAAGTTCACCTGCCAGCTGATGGAGGGGTTAGGACCCCTCACGGGTACCGGCCAGGGTACCACTACCAGTGGAGTCCAGGGTCAGGCATCCGCCGCAAGGGTTCAGTGGACTCTTGTTAGTAACGCTGAATAGAGTACAGGACTGGGAGAGGTTTATTTTTGTGTTCAATGTGATTATTTATGTTAACTTTATTCATTTCATTTTTGTCCAAATAACGGGTTTTTTATTGTTAGTATCTCGGGGGTTTCGTCAGGATAGTGACAGGCAACACCTCATCCCCTATAATACAGCTGAGTCTAAGCCAGGTCATTAATTGACCACATGGGTATCATACACTTGACACCACAGTAGTATAGTTAGATACAGGAACCGACCGAATCAGGAAATACTGGTCCCTGATTGGCTGATAACCAGTCACGTGACCTAAATAACGAGTTCTGATTGGTTGTTTACTTGTTACAGTCGTATAGTTAGATACATACCTTGTATAGTTTGTACTGGGCCCGGATCTCCTCCAACTCGATTCGAATAATGATCTCGATGTTAACGGTTAGCCTCTCCTCCTGTTTAACCAACCACTGGAGTAGTATATACTCCTTTATACTCAACACATTGAGCTCAATCTGGATGATCTTCTGGTGACAGTCCACATCTAGTTGGGTCCACCGAGTGTTCAGGTTTACCAACTTGGTGTACAGAGAAAACCTAGGTGCGTAATTGTGGTTTATTAACTGACGAAATTCGGATTAATGAGAACTATAACTGCTAATTAGCTGTAACAATTGAGTTCACCCCATTTCCTTTCACTAGATTACTGCACTGAACTTTTATACCTGTTCATTTCCTTCAACCCTATCTCCTCTCCAGTTTTCAGGACTGTCTCGATATTCTCCATGTTTTCCTTCACGTGAGAAATGAGCTCAAATACCTCCTCCTTTTGAACCTGAGAGAAAGGGAAATAGAAGGGGAAATAGAAGGGGCATATAATGGGGTTTGGGAAATGTTTGGCACATAATATATTGTCGAAGAGTGCCTTTGCAGGGTGAAATCTATCGAAACTTTGCCTGGAAGAGAGCAATTAGAGAGCACGTGCAGTCGCTTAAATTTCTCTCGGTATTTTCTCCCACCACCACAAAATTATTACAATTTTACATCTCCATGCCAACAGTGCCGTGATGGGTAATCACCCCGAGTAAATAATTCTGAAACAAAACATGGGAAATTCTCGCGCCAATTTACTATAGATCTGGATCATATTGAAACAGCGGCAAGGACGGATTATAATGTGATCTTCACCAACAGACAAATAATGAGATCTGGGAAATTACAAAATTGTAGAAAGAGCTACGGTTGTGAGAACGTTAACCTAATAACAACTGATGAGAACGATATATCACGGATGGACGGCCGTGATGAATAGGTAGCTCTGTTCTGTGAGGTGTTCTGGAGATCTAGAGGACGTGAAACCCTATACCCACACCATCTACCGCGATCCCCTACCATTTCTTTTGCTCATTTTGTTGTCTCTCTTCGAGAAATCATGTTGACCAATAAGCTAGCTATTTTATAAGTTGTTGTAAGGTGTTTTTAATTACTCAAGCTGGGCCCGTATGCAGATTGCTATCACAGCTGTTGTTGGTCCGAACTAATTATAAACCCGGCTACAATAATTGTAACTCACAATAATTATTATTCCTAGGGCAACATAGCTGCTGTGAGGGAGCTATAAAATAAGTAAAAATCCCGTACAAACTGAGGGATCGGTAGGGCACTTGTAATTCTCTAACATGTGCGCGTTCCGGTGTTGTCCCGGTGTTTCTATGGGTTGTCATGGTTACTCCAGTACCATGACAACCCATAACAACACCTCGAATTCTCACCAGTAGAATAGAAAGGCTCTCCTCATCTTGTACCACTACAATCATTTTCAGGATTATCTCTTGGTTACCCAGCCACTCCAGGGCCTTATCCACCGCCTCCTCAAACTCCTGCAGCTGCTGGATTGTTAGCTCCAGCTCAGCCTTCCTCTCTTCTATCTTCTTGGTGAGCTGAAAGGATATGATCAATGAGAGCTACCTGCAGCTGATACCATGCCAGATCTGACCACGTGTCAAATGGACTGAACACGTGTCAAATGGACTGAACAATCCACAATGATGTTATTAGGGTATAACATGGGTAGAGGGATTTCAAGTTTTTAAATTCTATGGTACAAGAGTACCACCCAACTACTGCACGTAGTTGAATTCTACCAACCTTAGCGAAGACAGCCTCAATCTTGACCACCAGCTTGGCATTAATCTCAATACTGAGAGTCACTGTGATCTTTATCTCCGCAAATACCTTCAACTTCTCTTCTATCTGGTATTCGTATGACTGAGGGGAAAAGGTGTCTTTATGAAGGAGCTGATTATTGTTTTGGTAAAGGAGCAACTAGTGTGGTGTCACATACCGCGGTATACAACTTGCCAATCATTAGATGACGTGTCAATGGATCTGTCTGTTTATTTTGTTTGACAGATTGTCATTGAGTGACGATTGTAAATGGAACCCAGCTGATTTGAGATAGGTTGAAGTCACGTGATATGTGTTCACGTGACACGTGTTGAAGTCACGTGACACGAAGAACCACGTGACAAATACACATACCTTGAGGAGGTATAGCTGTTCCTCGTACACAAGAGTTAGGGCGTCCTCAATGCTACCAATAACCATACGGTAAAAGTTACTAATCCATTGGTACAGCTCCTCCAGCTTCATATCGTTAAGCCTGGTGAAGAATTGGGTGATATTTGAGAAGAGAGGGAGATGGATATATGAGAGTCAATTAGTTTTTTCCAACAACCCCAATCATGCAGTATGTTTTCGCATGGAGAGAAAGAGAGAGAGAGAGAGAGAGAGAGAGAGAGAGAGAGAGAGAGAGAGAGAGAGAGACAGAGAGAGAGAGAGAGAGAGAGAGAGAGTCCTAATTAACGGCCCAGGTCGATAAATACTTGATTGATATTCTTTTGCATGCAATACAATACTGCAGTAGGGTATCGTGTGTGTGCAGTATAGTCTTAATTGACCTCAACAAACCCAAACAACACAACCCACCTACAGTGCTGAACGACAAACATCAACCCAACAAATCAATTTGTCAGCCCCCCCTCTCGACAGTTGTCAGATGATTCTGGCCGAATTGATGAGCCCCAAAATATAACAGGACTGATTACACACTCACGTGAACACGGCAAGGCTTTTCTCCACTTGAGAACTGAGTTTGGTAAAGTTGGCCCGCAACTTATCCCAGTTGGCCTGAACTTGGGAGACCATCTTGGTGACCGCCCTTATCTGATTCTGAACACGGGGAGGAAGTAGGATCAGTGTTAAACACACAAGGGGAGGGGGAGTGTCATACAAACGAGATAGTTAGACGGGTATCCACACGATTCACACTTCTCAAAATACCTCATCATCAAGACGCTCAATGTGTTTGTTTGCAGCGGTTATAGTCTGCATGACGTGGATTTCCCGGTCCTCCAAGGCCAGGAATCCCTGTCGGAGTTCCTTCTGGAAGGCCTCCAGTTCATCCCTGCCCTCAGGAATGTTGTTTGATTGCTCCTTTACCACCGTCTGCCTATAGAGAGAGAGAGAGAGAGGGGAATGTTATCATGATCTATATTAGGAGTTGTAAAATGAGCTGGGAGCAGCTGGGGGGGGGGGTATGTCTTACTGTTGGTGGATCCATTTGTTGAGCATGGAGAGGGCACTTGAGGTATTCCTTAAGTTGCATGTCTCCTCCTGCAACTGGTACTGAGCCTGCAGGAGATAAGATATGGTATTCAGATTGAGTTGCTGGTCATCCCTATCACGCCCCGGGAGCTCGCGTTGAGGGGGTATTTCAATACCAAATGGAGTTTTGCAGTATACGGGGGGGGGGGGGGGGGGACATGTTAATTTTGTTAACTTTGTTAATATTAACATCGAGAAAACAGGTGATTTATTAACAAAATTAACAAAAAGTTAACAAACGTTAACAAATGCCATTTATGCCATCTAAATCCCCTTCAGCACGTATTTTTAGTATTTAACACTTGTTCTGCGAGCAAAGTTGTTCATTCTGTACAATTTACATACCCCTACTACCTCTACTACGGCTTTTCTACAGCGATTTATTCCATTTTGTAAATGTTAATAAATACTAGCCAAACTAAACCGTAATTGAAGTCAAATGACCCTAATCCACATTTTCGCACCCTAAAAACTAAATAAGACTCATGAATTTACCTTAAAACGAAAAATATCCCAAAAATCAATTTTTCTAAAAAAACACAAGGATTTGTAGCGAAGCAAATTTTCAATCCTTGACCAAAAAATTGATTTTGGGAACATTTTATTTCTTTTTTCAACAGAAACGTTGTACATCATCTTATTAAGTCCAAAGAATCGATTACCAATTTAAAAATTACGTTTAAGTGAGATTTTATACGCTAAATTGAAAAATTTGTAACTTTTGGAATTTTATCGATTTTGAGCCAAAAAACCTGTATGTCGGACTTTGGTTATCGTAAAAGGCTTTGTTTGGGTATATATTAGGTTGTCCAGTAAAGATTTTCGTTTGGCTTTTATGGGAAAATGTTTTGAGATAGAGCAAAATGGACTTCACCACCGTTTTTCTCACGCGATTTTGGATCGAAATATCATGCCTGATATCGGTATATGAACGTTCTGGGGTCTCAGCAGGCTATTTTCTCTACCCCACTCTTGTTGCTGCTGTTCGGGGTTACCGAAGTTTTTTAAAAGCTACCCTAAGAAAACTGGTACAGTATTTTTAGCTCCCGTGGTGCTCAATCGATAGCAAATAGTCTAAGGATGAGATATGTATGCGATTTGAGTCTTTACGCGTTGACTTATAACCTCTAGAACAGTTAATGTAACATAAAAAAGCGAAAAAGCGCAAAAAAATGGGGTCTGCTTTACGGGTGTGTTCGAAAACGCCAATAAATCACTTTTTAAGTCAACCAATCACATAATTGGGTTCACTAAGTCTTAGGACTGACTTAGAACTATCTTTTACTGCAGAGTTTTTGATTATAAGCCAATCCTGATGAGACCCGGAAGTGAAAGTTTCTAATTTTGACCAAAACTTTTTGAAGGCCCATTGCTCAGTGACAAAATAAAGATAGGATGTTTTATTACATCTTGAACGATAGGTAATTGTCCAATGAACAAGATTGATGCAAAAAAACATCACTCCGGTACCATTTTTAAGAAGTACAGCAGCTTTAGTACTAAAACTCGAAAATCGTGATTTTCCATATACAGCGGCAACAAGAGTGGGATAGAGAAAATAGCCTGGTGGGAACCGAGAACAGCCATATATCGATATCAGGCATAGTATTCCGATCCAAAATCGCGTGAGAAAAACGGTGGTCAAGTCCATTTTGCTCTATCTCAAAACGTTTTTCCATAAAAGCCAAACGAAAATCTTTACTGGACAACCTAATATGTGTTAGATAATTCATTAAACTAAAAAATTAAACCAGTTAAAGTCGTATTATCAACCAATAAGAACAGTCTTTTAGCATTTGTTAATTTTGTTAATTTTGTTAATTAACGTTAATTAACAAAATCGAAAAAAAGAGGTGATTTATTAACAATTAACATGTCCCCCCCCCCCCCCAGTATACGAAATATATCCCGAATAAATAGCAGCAGGTGTGACTGTGAGTGAGGGTTCTACTAATTAACAATGACCAGGACCTCTAAAGTTGCTGACTAAACCCGAACCACAATATTCGATGGAGATCATCGAAGGAGGTACGGATTCGATACATGTCATGTACTAAATTGCATTCTGAGAAAAAGGTTCCCTCTAAAATGAAATAGTGTGCTTTTTACTCACACCAATATAATTATCATTTGTCCTGTGAACTCATTTCAAATTTTAGTTGTTTGGCGAAAGCTACCGTGAACAGCTCAGTGGGTGAGTAACTTCTGAGTGATCCCGTGATAAGTGTTTTCCAAATTGGGCAAAATTTAGGCACATTGAGAATTCGAGACCACCTAAAACAGCAATTCAGAGTTTTCTCCGATCACTCGTTTCAAGATTTCGTGATCCAAAGAGGAGCTGCAGCCGTTTAGTTTTACCGTTTTTCTCGGGAAACTCTGATTGAAACTAGAAAAAGCACCACCACCACCAAGCCCCACTTGTTGCTGACCGGAGAACCCAAAACCAGTAGAACCACCCATCTGTGTTTGTCCGGACATCCCTACACCTGTAACTCCTCCCGCCACAGCAGCTGACGCAGCAGCTGAACCACCCATTGCCATTTGAGTTTGTCCAGATATTCCAGCCTCTACTCCTCCCGCCACACCACCTGAAGCAGCAGCACCAGCCCCTATGACAGCAGAACCACCCATTGCCATCTGTGTTTGTCCAGACATTCCAGCCTCTACTCCTCCCGCCACACCAGCCCCTGTGACAGCAGAACCAGCCCCTGTGACAGCAGAACCACCCATAGACATTCCCGCTCTTGTAGCACCCGAAGCTACTGATCCTGCACTGCCATTCCTAGTTCTCCGAGTGTGAGAAGAAGAGGAGCTGCTGGTGGTCGATTTGTTGGTAATAGTACGCCCTGTATTCTGGGGGAGAGAGGACGGAGGTATATGCTAGTATAAATGCAGTAAAGACATTTTAATAAAAGTACAAAAATCTCAGTTTTTAAAGAATCACACATTCTAGTTTTATCCATCGCCCTGATGCTTTATTGTTTGGTTCACTTCCGGCAGTGTTCAGTTTATCCTTCCATCCGGGTTAGAATCTTTTTCAATGGCAGGATTAAGTCATACAATGCACCAGAACCAATAAAATTTAGCCCAGATGATATCCAAACTTGATCATTCGCTGTCAGGCCAATGTTCTGTCGGATCGTTCGTGGCCTTATTCCGGTTAAGTGGGGTTTGAAAGCTGTAGAGACTCTGTCAAGCATCGCGCTGACCTTTTTTGTGACGCTCATAATATATGTATTCTATGGATCATTTTATGAGCGAAGGGGAAAAAGAGAAAGACGTCACTCAGACGGCTGAGTTTGATCTGTCTATATGTTCAATGACGTGAATGATTTAAATGGGCTGAGCGATGATCGGGAAACTATTATATAACCCACAGCTTAGTACGTCAAGAAATCAAAGCGAACCTGTTGGAGCTCAGGAGAGAAAGCAGTGGCAAAAGCGGTGCTCTGTAACTGTGATCTCCGAGCGGGTGTTTGCATGGAATTCATTCTTGATACGGAAGACGCTGCACTTGAACGTCTGCTGGCACTCATTTGGCGGCCCTTTTTCGATTTGCCGGTTCCCTGGGAGACACCCAAATGAGATTGGCGGGAAATTACACCCGCCGCAATACTAGCTGATGCGCTACTAAGTTGCATGCTCATCTGTTCCTGCAGCTGCTCCTCATCTTCCTGCTTTTTCTTCTTCCCAGTAGCAGCAGCGGCGGCCCTCTGACCCCGTGATATGGCGGACTGTGCGTCCAGCCGTGCCAAACTCATATTGCCGCCACCCTTAGTGGGAGGAAGGGGCGTCCCCGGAGAAGTCATTGACCGACTGGAGCGCTCCTGCTGGGGCTGCGTTGGGAGGGAGAAAGAAAATATTTTGTATGAGATAAAGAATCAAAAGTAGGGATGTCTTTAATGAAAATCTTTATGAAGGAGTCAGCAATTTTCAGCACTGGATGATTGGGCTATATATCCTTACCAGTCGATCCCGAATGGATTGCTCAGATTGACTCATGTTTACATAGTGAGACCAGCTAAAGTGTCAGTGTTATGATTGGGAGAGAACGAGACCCTACTAAAGTTACACACGTGGCAGTAAAGCAGGAAGAGAGGGAGGGGGAGAGTCACTGAACACTTCCGGAGCAGAAACACAGCAGGAAGTGGAACAACCTAATCAAACCCATCAAATTAGGACACAATGCGAGTGTAACATCAGGGAGGGTGACAGATGATATGGCATACACGCAAATACATACAGCTTGAGGAGCAAGGGAGACTTTTGTTGTGTGCTGCTAATATAAATCTTCGCGCCTATCTCTATCTTTCTCTCTCTTTTTCTCTCTTTATCTCTCTCTTTCTCTCTCTTTCTCTCTTTCTCTCTTTCTCTATCTTTCTCTCTCTTTTTCTCTCTTTCTCTATCTTTTTCTCTCTCTCTCTCTCTTTCTCTCTCTATCTTTCTCTCTCTTTTTCTCTCTATCTTTCTCCTATCTTTCTCTCTATCTCTCTCTCTTACACTATGTATATTACAGGTGCGGCGCGGCAGATGTGAATAAGCGTAGTGGGCTGATAATTTTTGAGCAGCATATCTCGATAATAATAAGTATCGTCCCCTGACCACAGCAGCGAGATATTGGGTCAGATCATATGACATGCATGACATGTGTATACAACTGATAGTATCTTGATTAGACGATGTAAAAGACACGTGGTTTTTGGTTTTGTAACTTGTAAATGTAAACAACATGTCCCTAAAACAGGATCAAATAAAATCAGCAAAGAACCCCTGCACGGCCAACAACAAACAAACACCGGCTCAAAATAAATTCACATAAACAATTACGTCAGCCGCGTCACACAGAAAAGTCCAGACTACACAAGTCCATGAGTGACTGTTCGGACTGCAGCCAAATGTGATGTCGAGCCATTGCCATGGTCATCCTCTTCGTGGGCTCTTTAGCCAGGCAGCACCTCACAAAGTCCACACAATATTCAGTACAGGAGTCGAGTAGCCTCCAGTTGGGTTCACCACGGATCAGAACATTAACGGAGGGGAAGGGAGTGTAGGAGGAGAGAAGGGTGAAGGCAACACAACCAATTGACCACACAGTAGCACTCCTCGGACAGTAGGTGTTGGAGAGGTAGGTCTCAGGGGGGAGGTAGACACCGCTCCTCCGTTCTCGGACAGCCACACTTCCACCCTCGACAAAGGTAGCAGACCCGAAATCAATGAGTTTGATCTGTCCAGATTCCCGGTTATACAGGATGTTCTCCTCCTTGATATCACCGTGGTTGATGCCCAGTTTCAGGCAGTGTTCCAGGACCCCCACCAGCTGCCTCACAACTCCCCTCGTCTTAACGTCACCCAGGGCTCCATACTGATCCACCACCTCAAACAGATCGGTGAAGTCACGGAGGTACTCTGTAACCAGGATGACACGTCCACCAATCCTCCTGTGCTCCACGTAGGCCATGGTGTTGGGGTGTCCGGTGAGCCTGATGCTGGCCCAAACCTCCATCGGTAGGGTCTGGCACCTTCCACGGCGAACCTGCTCCTGGACACTGGCATCTTTGATTACCTTGGCAACGGACTTGGTTTTCTCCTTCTTGGACTGTACCAGGAAGACCTCCCCGAAGGAGCCCTTTCCCAGGGTAGCTCGGATGGAGTAGGAACGCTTGAAGGAACCCAGGGAATTAGAGGTAGGTAGATCAGGAAGACAATCACCACACTGGTTACCATGACATGACGGGAAGAGGAACTTCTTCAAACGCATGTTGATATAGTGTAGACTGCAGTAGTAGAAGAGAGTGTACAGATCAGGTGTAACGAGTGTAGATTCAGATTAATAGCAGTCCGACTGAAAGAGCAGTAAAGTCTGACTGAGAAGCTGATGATAGAACTGATGATGGAGGCTGATGAGTTAAATACGGCTGATGGGAAACACTAGCAGCTCGTGTCACGATCTACTATAACGGCTCTAATTACAACTAAACCATCTCGTTATGTGTGTAGTGAGAGAGAGTTGATTGCTTGGGGCATCACGTGACATGAAGACCCGTGTAGCTCTGTCACACGTGACCTGAACCCCGTGATACAATACACCCAATCACACGACCAGGATGTCCGGGGGAGAGAGATCCCCCTGAGCTGTTGCAACCCTTCCTGGGCCGTGCAATTAATATAACTGTAGTGTACAAGCTACTACCCCAACAAGGTGGCTTGCTACTGTTCAGTGTTCAAGGATGGGTGGGCCAGTATGATAAGAAGAGTTTAATTAGAGGTCAGAATAGTGTATAGTCTAGTGAAAACATGTTTTGACCCCCGAAATTTTTGATGCATTTATAATTACTTCACCAAAATGTCCTCAAAGGCCTTCTGGGTGAGATCCCAAAAGTCTACCAACCAACTCCTGGGGGAAGTACCCTTAATTGGCCCTAATTGGCTTGATGGTATAACTCGCCAATTTTGCTAACTCAGCTCTGGAGCGTCGTAGAGACCTTTCATTGGTCGCAATCGATCCGGAATATATGATTTTATATTAGTGCTATGAAGGTCCGAAGTCGCTATCTCTAACCGTTTAGCCGCTAATTGGATTTAACTGATTGATTGGACTTAATTGGCACCCTTGTATCTCAGCTCAGGGACATCGTAAAGACTTTTCATTGGTCGGAAACTGACCGGAATGTGCAAGTTTATATCAGTGCTATGAAGGTCCAAAGTCGCTATCTCCAACCGTTTAGCCGGAAATCGAACTTCTTTAAAACCGTTTTGCGCATGGTTATTGGGTTTGTAAGATTTTCTGTTTCTCAGCTCAGGAGCGTCGTAGAGACTTAATTCCGGTTGCAAACGAACCGGAATGACCAAGTTTATATTGACGCTATGAAGGTCTGAAGTCGCTATCTCCAACCAATTAGCCGCAAATTGGACTTAATTGACCTTAATTGGGCTAAATAGCCAAATAGACCGCAAATTAGTGGCAAAATGTGTAACAAGCTAGTTCCTTCACTAAGTGACCCTAATGGGTCCCCCAAATCACCAAAAAAAATTCCTGGCCGATCGGAGTTGCAGAAGACCCTTATTTCCGGGTGGGCGTGGCACCAGTATTTTCAGGCAGATGCCAAAAACGTAACTTTCCTTTGGAATGGAGTAGAGACGAATCTAAGGACATTAAAATGTGTAGCGTCCTCGCATTAGTGGGGGTAGACGCCCATAAAAAGTTCTTGTTTTGTTCAAACCTTGGGGCGCGGGGAGGGAGGGTCGAACAAGGCAAAAAAGTTCCTATCTCGTTTTGTTAATTGGTTAATTAGATAATTAGTTGTGCGCATAGCCATATTTCCGATATTATACGGTTTAAATGGCTCAGCTATGAATAAGGACCTGCTTTTGACCGCTGAATACGATTATGAGCAATATAATGGAACTCAGAGGTGTGAAAAGTGTCTTAATTAGGCATAATTGGATATAATTGGGCATAATTGGGTACGTTGACCAGATCTTATCTTACTAGGTACACCCTAAAACCCACTTAAATATCTCCCAAGACTCTCCCAGAACCCGGTCAGAGCCTCCTAAATACCCCTCAGACATTTCTTATAGATACCCTCAAAACCCACTAGATAGCCCTCAGAATTAACTAGATACTCCTCCGATCCTTTAGATACCCCCAGAGGGGCCTCAGACTCTGAGGCTCAGAGGCCACTAGATACCCCCTAGAATCACTCGTATGTTAACAAGATAGACAACGATATAATGGTACTAAATCAAATAAATTGACAGAAGCTTTCGAGATCACTGTGTATCACGTCTTCAGCTATGTATGTGTCAACCACATCGTATTGTCAACCACATCGTATTGACGTCACCCAGCGCCCTCAGAATCCACTAGATGCCACTCAGACCGTACTGGATACCCCTCAGACCCTACCTGATACATATCAGACCGTGGTAGATACCATCAAACCCTACATGATACCCGTTAGAAACTACTAGATACCCTAAGACTACCTGATACCCCTCTAACCCTCCGATATAACTCTTAGACCATGTTAGTTATCTCTCTGACTCTACCTGACATCCCTCAGGCCGTGCTAGATGGCCCTCTGACTCTACTAGATACCCCTCAGACCCTACTAGATACGTATTACCTCTCAGACCATAAAAGATGCCCCTTAGACCATGTCAGATATTACAAATATACGCCTTAGACCCTGCTAGATACTCCCATATCCAACTAGCTACACCTTAGACTTTTATAGATATCTTTTAGGAACTTCTAGACGCCCCAGACTCTATTAGACATCTCTCATACCCATCTAGAAACCCTAAAACCCTTCTAGAACCCCTGAGGGCCTCACTAAGGCGTAAGCAATATACCCCTCATACCCTTCTAAAAACCCTTTTGACCCTAACTAGTAGTAAAAAAGTCTAAAAGTGTCTTGGGGGTATTTCGTGGAGGCTGATGGGTATCTAGTAGAGTCTGACACCTTTTTAGTGAGATTCAGAATCTACTAGATGCCCCTCAGACTGTGCTATATACCACTCAGACTCTACTAGATACTTTTAAGAGTATGTATGAGGGGTATTTAGGATGCCCTGATGGGTTCTTGTAGGACATGTAGGGTAGAGGGGCATCTAAAATGGTCTATAGGTTGTATTGGAGGGTCAGAGGGGTATCAGGTGAGATATTACTAGGGTATCTAATAGGGTCTGAGGGGTATCCAGTACGGTCTGAGTGGCATCTAGTGGATTCTGAGGGCGCTGGGTGACGTCAATACGATGTGGTTGACACATACGAGTGATTCTAGGGGGTATCTAGTGACCTCTGAGCCTCAGAGTCTGAGGCCCCTCTGAGGCCCCTCTGAGGGGTATTTAGGAGGCTCTGACCGGGTTCTGGGAGAGTCTTGGGAGATATTTAAGTGGGTTTTAGGGTGTACCTAGTAAGATAAGATCTGGTCAACGTACCCAATTATGCCCAATTATATCCAATTATGCCTAATTAAGACACTTTTCACACCTCTGAGTTCCATTATATTGCTCATAATCGTATTCAGCGGTCAAAAGCAGGTCCTTATTCATAGCTGAGCCATTTAAACCGTATAATATCGGAAATATGGCTATGCGCACAACTAATTATCTAATTAACCAATTAACAAAACGAGATAGGAACTTTTTATGGGCGTCTACCCCCACTAATGCGAGGACGCTACACATTTTAATGTCCTTAGATTCGTCTCTACTCCATTCCAAAGGAAAGTTACGTTTTTGGCATCTGCCTGAAAATACTGGTGCCACGCCCACCCGGAAATAAGGGTCTTCTGCAACTCCGATCGGCCAGGAATTTTTTTTTGGTGATTCGGGGGACCCATTAGGGTCACTTAGTGAAGGAACTAGCTTGTTACACATTTTGCCACTAATTTGCGGTCTATTTGGCTATTTAGCCCAATTAAGGTCAATTAAGTCCAATTTGCGGCTAATTGGTTGGAGATAGCGACTTCGGACCTTCATAGCGTCAATATAAACTTGGTCATTCCGGTTCGTTTGCAACCGGAATTAAGTCTCTACGACGCTCCTGAGCTGAGAAACAGAAAATCTTACAAACCCAATAACCATGCGCAAAACGGTTTTAAAGAAGTTCGATTTCCGGCTAAACGGTTGGAGATAGCGACTTTGGACCTTCATAGCACTGATATAAACTTGCACATTCCGGTCAGTTTCCGACCAATGAAAAGTCTTTACGATGTCCCTGAGCTGAGATACAAGGGTGCCAATTAAGTCCAATCAATCAGTTAAATCCAATTAGCGGCTAAACGGTTAGAGATAGCGACTTCGGACCTTCATAGCATTAATATAAAATCACTAGGATATTACACCATATACCAGTGTCCAGTGTTATAGCAGCTTTTAGAGTGCTAGCCCTCCCTGCATGTCCTAACTGGGGGGTGAGAGAGGGTCTCGGGCAATATTACATAATAGAGCTTGATGAGGTCTCTCCACACCTGAAAAACATCCATACCCATCTACAATGGCTCAGAGATCTGTCACCAGAGGTTCTCCGTGGTAAGAAGTTTTGCAGTGGAGATATCAGTGCCCTCTACACCAACCTGAACATACAGGCATGTATATCGTCCTTGGTATCTTTTGCCGAGGAACACTTGGACGTCTTGAACCTAAGGGGTCTAGAGTTGGTAGATGTCCATGAGTGTCTAGATCTGGTACTGGAGAGTTCATTCTTTACGTATGATGGGCGCCTCTACAAACAACTCCGGGGGCTATTCATGGGATGTGCCCCTAGTCCCATAGCAGCAGTTGTGAGAGTTTTTATGTTCGAGAGAGCCACCCTCTACACCGACGTATCGTACTTGCCTATTCTATATGGGCGGTACATTGATGATGCCTGTACCGTATGTTATACGAGAGAGGAGGCAGTGTGTTTCTTTGATAAGATAGGTGAGCAGGATCCGGACCATCTTATCAAATGGGAGGTTGACTTTCCAGAGGGTGATGACTTTGTACCTTTCTTGGGTACTAACATCCGGGTCACTGAATCTGGGGAGGTGCAGACGCGTTTCTACCGCAAGGAGGCTCGCAAGAATATCACACTGCACGCGAACAGTCACCACCCTATTTCCACTAAAATCCAAACTGTCCGTAATTTCTACGCCACAGCGAGGCTAAGTGCATCAGATTCGGAACAAGAGGAGGCATCCCTGAGAATAGTGGACAACCTGCTGATTGCTAATGGGTACCAGAACCCTCGTCAGTTCGCACAACAACAGAGCTGTCGTTTGTACCAGGGTCAGAAGCAGCAGGTGGAGGACTGTGTTATTTTGAAACTGCCTTACATCTCTGAATCATTTTCATTATCGATCCAGAAGTTTATCTCTAGCCGCTCTCTTCCTATCAAAACAGTATTTACTCCAGGTACCAAGCTACGTAACATCTTCTGTAGCTCACGGCCCCTTGACAATGGAGCAGCTTACTGTGGGGGGAGATCATGTAAAATATGTCCACGGCTAGAGGGGGAGAGGAACTGCCAGGTGACTGCTCCAGTATACCGGATTACCTGTAACATCTGTAAAGAGATCTACATCGGGGAAACGGGGAGAACAGCTAAAGACCGCTTTGGAGAACATCTCCGGTATGCCACCTCCCCTACGTTGAAATCTTACTCGGAGATGGCACTCGCAGTGCACTATAAACAGTTTCATAATAAGACAGTACCTGATTTGATTTTTGAGATTATTACAACAGAGTCACGTATCTTATATAGAAAGATTATAGAAGCATATTATATTAACAGAGAGAAGCCTACTATTAATTTAAAAGAAGAGTTGACTGATCTATCTAGATTCCTTATTTCTTAATATTATCCGTTTTTAGTATTTTCTAACGGCCATATTGGTCATTGAGTATTTTTAGCTTGATATCTTTTTGAGCAGTCGCGTGATTCCTATCTTATTTCACTATCTGATCTTATTTCTTTACTATTTAAACCCCGTTTATTTCCTAGTCTTTACTTTTTGTTTTATAATTTTTCCAGTCCCGCGTGTAGTTTTTCAACTTTTTACTATTTCACTAAATTAGCTTAGCTTTAGAATTTTCCAGTAATTTTTATTTTACGATTGGTATGTGTACAGTTTTTCTAACATGTGTATTCCGTATATTATAGCCTGAAGATGGTGCTGTGCGCCGAAATGTATAGCGTTATTCTACAATAAAATCTACGTCTACTCATTTGTCCAGCCGGAAGGAGAAAACAAAACTTCCTCACTGATATGCGGCTAATAAACAATCAACCGATCCTTATTCTCTGAGAGCTAGAACAATACTGGTCCCTGATTGGCTGATAACCAGTCACGTGACCTAAATAACGAGCTCTGATTGGTTGTTTACTGGGGGTGAGAAAGGGTCTCGGGCAATTATATTACACTAGAAAGCCCGTTGAAGTAGAGCACCCATTGAGCTGAATCCCCACACTCTCCCTCAATCAGGAGTACGCCTCTCACCCGCTGCACCAACCTGCACGTGCAACCTCCCATACCCCTCCCAAGCCACCTCCTTGGCAACCCCCCACTATTTGCACGTGTGGATAGGACATCACTATCACGCCACGCATTTGCATCTTTTAATTAAGACTAGAAAGCCCATTGAAGTCCTGCAACATCCCCCCCACCCGTCTCTATGTCTCTCTCCCCCTCTCACTCTTTGTCTTTCCATGTCGGGGTAAAGAATACGGAGGTTGTTATAGTGGTAGAGCGCCGGTGATAAACATCAAGGGAAATCCCGCTGAATAACATGTAGAATCAGGTGGTAAAGATCCGTAGAATTGTAGCTGTGTAGAGAATCAACGGGGTACGTAGGTAGAAAGGCTTTGGTAATCATGGCGGCCCCAACATTAGATCCAAAAACACCACAGGAGCAACACAGGAACTCGCAACAAACAACCAAAAACATGCACGTGCAGTATTCACACCCTTCCCCACCAACCATAACAACCCCTTGTTTCACACGGGCAAATTGTTGCACGCTAGTGTTGCAAGCTAGGATACTCCATCATACTCCTCACCACGACGTTCATTTGCAAATTATAATAAGGATATATTCCGGATCGATTGCGACCAATGAAAGGTCTCTACGACGCTCCAGAGCTGAGTTAGCAAAATTGGCGAGTTATACCATCAAGCCAATTAGGGCCAATTAAGGGTACTTCCCCCAGGAGTTGGTTGGTAGACTTTTGGGATCTCACCCAGAAGGCCTTTGAGGACATTTTGGTGAAGGAATTATAAATGCATCAAAAATTTCGGGGGTCGACCCCTTTTTTTACACGTTTTCACTAGACTATGTACCCTCCCCCAAGGTGGTCTATTCAATAAAACGATGCACTTGATATCCGAGTATTGATATAGTGAGGTGTTTAAACTGAATGTTATAGCGACCCCGATTTAGATATATCGAGGAGGGAGCTTGATCAGTAATACAACGACACACGTATCTTTTGGTTTGTTGAACGTATTATATGTTTTCAACAAGTTATTTATATAACGTCTTTCATTACAAAACAATAATATAGTGACTAAAGAAAAAGTGTTGAGAATTCATAAATTGTGTTAAAAACAGACACCATGGTAATTTAAACAATATATTGAGTTGGGTGTTGTTGTATTGGTTGATCAACTTCATTCAGAGAGCAGTTGTATACAAAAAGAGCTAAGCTTCGCCGGATTTAGTTAAAACTTCACACACACACACATACGGGAATCAACTTCCCTGCACGGAATCACCATCTCTCCAGCATCTTTCTAGCTCCAAACACACCACCACCCATCTGCTGGCCCGCGTAGGGTGACGAATATATATCGTAGAGAGAGCTGCTGGAGAGGTGGTCAACCCCGTGCAGCAGTGCGGGAAGAGTTATTAATTTTATAAAGTGTTTTTCATCGCGGAATGCAGATCAACTCAGATGAAAGAGAGTGATCTCAAATCGCATCGATCTACCCTTGATATATCACAGTACGTGTGATGTGAACTCATATCCTACTATTACAAAAAGTGTCATGTGTTTATCAATATACAATTGTCCATGAGAGATTATTATACATGTTGTCCATGGAGTCGAGTAGTTGTCATGTCTCCACAATTTACAGGATGTATTTGTGTTTCACTCGCTATCTCGCGCTAAGATGTTCACACACGCATATATAATGTCTCTCTGATGGGCGCATCACTCGCTCACTCCTAGACTACCTGAAATCTGGAGGGGGAAGGGGAGTTATACTGTGCTTTAGGGTGGCGATTTAGCTGCAGGCAGAAGCTGGAGGAAATTCAGGAGTTGTGGCCTTGAATAAGAGATGTTTAGAGAAGGGGACGGAAGAAGTAGGTATACGAATTGATCAGAGATAAAAACTTTTTGAAAGAGGCCCGGAAATAGTTCAAGTAGAGGAAAAGAAGATGGGATTGGGAGGGATACTGCAGCAGGGGTATGGGTAGTTATACTGCAGCGGAGGGGGCGGATAGAATAATGGCATAGCTAACAGCGGGTAGTAGGGGGCACACATCACACACTCAAATCAGGGAAGGCAGACACACATGCAAACAAAAACTCTACTTCCAGTTGCCAGGGGGACCGTTACCACTATACCAGCTTCATGGACCGGTTCATGGTCAAAATATTGAATCGGAGACATTGGAGCCGGGTCTGTAGAGCGGACGTCCCAGACAAATGGAAGCAGAGTTGTTTGAATTGATGAAGAATAGAATAATGTCACACTTTTTAGGGAAGAAAATCTTGAAACACTAGTTGCAAAAATCACTCTGTTTTACATGAGAAAACTGCACTCAATGGGCACACAATGAGAAAGCAGTTAAAATCATCCCTGCATGGATTAGGGCACACTGTTCACTCTTACACTCAGTGCTTTTATGTTGCAGCCGCGGTACAGCCGTGCATTATTGGAAACTGTCCCGTCACATTATAGTAAAAAAGTACATAACTGGTCACTGTCACGTGGTATTCGTATTACGTCACATTTTAAACTGTCATGCGTGTGCAGTTCACCTGTCACCTGTCATCCAGTGGCAGGCTATCGACACTACTGTCAATAGTCCGACTATAACTAGCATCGCCCTGATCTGTCTGTTGTACTCTGTGACGGTCTCCATGGTGATCTATCGGTTGCTGTACTCTGTGACGGTCTTTGTATCGTTGTTGTAGTTGTTTTCGTCGCATCGAGTAACAGTGTCGTGTATACTCGACGATACGAATCTGGGTCTAAAAGGAGTCATTGGTCGGTCAGGTCGGTAATATAGGGCTTGTTGTAATGGTAATTTAATTAGCCATAGTGTTTTTTGAAAAAGTGCAACTTGTTTTAGCGGGTAGACTGGGGCCATGAGTGGCGCTAGCGGAAAGTTGCTGTCATAGCTGCAGATAGGGTGCATGTGTCTATATGCTACATTCCCGGTAGTGTGGTATCAACACCGAGTAATACACGGGTTGGCAAATCCCGGTGAAATGAGAAAGCGGCGGCTGCAGTAACCCGCAAAACTGGAATCAAAATCAAATTCACACTGAAATCAAACTCATGCAACAATGAAGTCAACTAACCTTTTTGAAAGACGTTTCTAAGTTCCCAAAACCGTCTTTAAGTTCAGCTACACTAGTTTTTAGTTCTACAATCTCAGGGGTATCCTCCTTGAGATTCATAAACCTGAGATCAGGGAGTTAGTTATACCCACAGGGAAGGAGATGTGTTTATCTGATAGAGAAATTGGGGGGGTAGAGAGAGAGAGAGAGAGAGAGAGAGAGAGAGAGAGAGAGAGAGAGAGAGAGAGAGAGAGAGAGAGAGAGAGTGACAGAGAGACAGAGACAGAGACAGAGACAGAGACAGAGAAAGGAATCATAAACTCACTTGACTATACTATCCTTGACATCCCTATGGGTGTCAATGTCCCGCTTGGTTTTCTTGTGCCATTCTATAAGCTCGTCCAACTTGGCATTATGCCCAATCTGGTTCTGCTTCTGTTCTACTGTTTTGGTAGTCCGCTGCAACCACGACATCATACCGTCCACAGAATCCTGAGATATTGGATCACATATATCACACTCGTTAGATGAGGAGAACAGAGGATTTTCAGGGATCGAGGATAGTTTTATCTAAACTATCTCAATGAGATCATTATGTAACTGCAAACTTGATAACCGGGGGGGGGGGGGGGGACCGTCTCTAATTATAATAATCACGTACCCTAAAGATCTTGAGTTGGAGCTGTGATTTGTTGATGACACAGTGTTTGGCATGGGCCTCACTGCACACGTTATCAAAATGCATCTGTAGATCAAGTATCTTGGCGATAGGTTGGGAGAACACACTTCCCCATGTTGGTTTATAATCAGTAGTCCCAATTTTGTTGGTAGTCAGCACTTGAGTGTGGAGGGTCTGTAGTTCGTTTATAATGGTGTTGTTCTCCTTTGAGCCAACTGTATCCGAGGGAACCTTGGCTATCTTTTCCTGGACAGAGAGAGAGGGGATTTAAGATTGGAATTAGAGGTGAACATGTACATGAAGACAACTGGATCTAATTATACAGATGGTGGGCACCTATAACCTATCTGTACCACCACCACCACCACCACAGATGGTGGGCACCTCTCCACCAATATTGCTGGAGGTACACGAGAAAGATCGCAGATATCAACAAAACATGACTTACGCTGCATTGTTCCAGCCAGTGGTGTTGAACCTTGATCAGTTTGTCAAATTTATCCATCTTTTCCGTCAAGTCTTCCAGCCTAACCTTCCTCTCCCGTACATGACACTAAGGGAGAGAGGAGAGATAGTTAGAGAAGATCGAAACTATAACTAAACCAAACATTTGAATGGATATACTTGACACATGGCAATCTCAAAAATAAACAGAGCGGACAATGAACTGCACACAACAAGGGAATATCTTGTTGAGTAACTCAACAAGGAATATCAGTGAGGCCAAATTGACAGCAGCTGTGTACAGAGTGATCAACTAATGAAGAAAGGTGGAACAAGAGATGAATCTTGAGAGAGAGAGAGAGAGAGAGAGAGAGAGAGAGAGAGAGAGAGAGAGAGAGAGAGAGAGAGAGAGAGAGAGAGAGAGAGAGAGTAAGAGAGAGAGAGAGATAGATAGAGAGAGAGAGAGAGAGAGAGAGAGAGAGTGTGTGTGTGTGTGTGTGTGTGTGCATATAGGCCGGGATGTATACTACTCTACAGAGGTAGCTGCCAAGAGCCCAGAACACTATTATATATTATTACAGCAGTCCCTCCTTCTCCAGACTTCGACCACGCCAGTTTGAATGAAAGATAGCATGCATCGCTATATCACACACACACACAGACCACACCATTGGAATTAGAGGAGCTTTATAATAGAACTCAGCAGTAGTGGTGGGCCATGATTTAGAGTTGTGGAGAGATACATTGGGCCGTGGAGCTCAGATACATTGTTGCACTTGACAAGGAAGAGAAGAACAGAGCAATAACACAAAAGGGAGTAGACATTATTTGTATGCAGCATGTATACTTCCGGTGGGGGCCACCGCCGCGCGAAAGAGAGAGTGAGAGAGCTTGAAGAGTATCTACATATACTAGGAGAGAGAGGAGGTAACTGTCTACTGCTGCAGAAGTAAGATGAGGAAACATAATTTATGCAGACATCCACTGATAGTGGATACTAAACGAGGATAGATAAACGGTGACCACGGGTGAGTCAAGAGAGAGAGAGAGAGAGAGAGAGAGAGAGAGAGAGAAAGAGAGAGAGAGAGAGAGAGAGAGAGAGAGAGAGAGAGAGAGAGAGAGAGAGAGAGAGAGAGAGAGAGAGAGAGAGAGAGAGAGAGAGAGAGAGAGAGAGAGGGGGGGAGAGAGAGAGATGACGCATACGGGGGTTACAGGAATAGCTGCTCGAGCTAGTGAGAAAGAATGAACTGCAGAACCCCCAAAATAACACGCCTACACACACATATCATTCGTGGCGGGGTGCAAACTGGGGGGTGGAGCTAAGGAGTATCACCTTACACAGCCCACCAACAACAAGCCTCCATAACCCTACTAAATAATTTAGTTGCGGGGGGCAACGACTCGATATAAGAGAGAAGCTCAATTTGACAGATATTGGGCTGATAAAACAAACATACACAGACTTCTGGAAGGAACAACACTTAGTCCCCCTTATCAGGAACTTTTTGGAGAGAAAATAGGAAATCAAATTTGGCTGTAGCCTGTAGGAGAGTATAATGGTAGAGGGAATGAAATTTGCAGGAATATTCACTTTCAACTCTTCATCTCCCCCCTGCTGCACGGAGCGGTAGATGGCCGATAAACTAGCTAACAGAGGGGCGAGGGAGAGATAAACACTTCCTCGCATATAACTTGACAGACACACCTGTTCCAAGATTATTTATAAGCACACACACACAGCTGCAGGAGAGGGACGGTGAAGAGAATCATCACCCTTCTGTCCAGGGCGAATATATTATATGTGATGCTCCCCCCTACATTCATTGTATAGGGCAATGTAGAGCACTTTATAAGGCAAGATTGGGGCACGAGGATAGAAGGACAGTGTGAGAAAGAGAGGAAGAGAGAGAGATAGAGAGAGGGGGTTAGAGAAAGAGAGAAAGACAATGGGCACTGGTATCAATGGAGGGGTAATAATAGACAGATCTCATCTCCCACTTAGCTTGCCTGATGGCAATTTAAATTGAGTGCCCACAAAGAAAAAGACAGGGGCTAAACGCTTGAAGAGGATCTATAGGCAAATAAGAACAAGTATTATAGTGTGAATTGTACTGTTATAGATGGGCTGCTGATGGGGTGTGGTGAACTTCCTGTATTTCCAGTGGTGGCCCCGTCACACTTGACAGCTACTCTGTTTACACACACACAGTGAAGAGGGGAGGGGATGAAAGAGAGAGAGAGAGGTACATAGGGTGAAATCACTGACAGATATCTTATACCAAGTGACTGACTGACAGACAGACATGTCCTACCTCAAGATGTTTCCAAGTGGTATTTACAGCTGCCAGGTAAGTGACATTCTGATCAATGGCAGGACATGACCGGACCAGGCAGGTTCCATGGGTCTTCAGGAAGTCATCGGTAACACCCGCCCCATACAGATAGGTAATACCATCCTCATTTACACTCTTCAACCTGCACTTGTTAGCATTCAGGTTCTCCTCGAGCTCTCTGACAGAGTCGAGTTGTCGAGAGAGTTGGTTGTAGGTGCCACCTAATTGGTCGTCCCTCTCCACCTTCCTCTGTTCAGCCAGCAGCCATCCCAGGAATTTGTCCATCCTGTGGGCGTGACTCTCCAGAGGTGCCATAACCTGATCGATCCTCTTCTTCTCCAGGACAATCTCCGCCAGGAGTCTCTCCCAGTTGTTGTGCAGGTCGATCAGGTGTGTCTCAATGTTAGGTAGGGTGTCCTTCCTGGGCAGCTCACTTGCTGGCAGCAGGCCAGATTTGACACACCGGAGAACTCTCCTACCATCCTCGAATGTTTGGTGGACGTACATTTGGTTTGCCTCGATTTCCTTGAGGAATTCCAGATCCTGGACAAAGTCACCGTTGGGTTTCTGTTTGAGTCGGTAGTGAGTCTCCACGAGCCACTCGACGGTGAGGACAAGTCGGAACTGCAGTCTGTAGATCTCCTTGAGGATCTCTATGAACTGTAGATGTCGCTTCATACAGAGTCCATACACCTCCTCCCATAGATCGGCTGCAGGGGGTTAGAAAACAGTGGTAATCTCTGATCTTTAATCTCGGCTGGTTCTAAAGTTAGTATAATAAATTCCAACAAATCGGGATGAAAGAGGCACGATCATGATAGTGAGCGAATTCAAATTTCTCTACATCACCTACCAAGTTTGTTCCTGATAAGATTCAACTTAGTTTTCTTCTTGGGATCAGCAACACCCTTAATTATCGTGGCACTGATCTCCCAGATCCTGTTGAACTCAATCTGCTTCGCCTCGTACTCCGTCAGGAGATCCCTGTGAACCTTGAGATCAGGAGCAAATGTTTCCATGACAACGGGGGTCTGACCAAGGAGGAATTTCTTCTTGATCTGCAGCCACTTGTCCATCTTCAGGCAGATATCCAGGAACCAGCTCTCCTGGTCCGTGTACTCGTTAGCCTGCAGTGAGTTGGAGGGGTTAGTGGTGGGTTTAGAGAGTCAATAATTGGGGTTGTTAGCGGCTAACAAAATCATTTTCTTAGTTTTATATAGCCTGCACGAGTAGCAATACATGTAGCTAGCCAGGGGGGGGGGGTTAGCAGGGGATATACAATTGTGGTTATGGTGTTCGGAATACAATTATTGTGGTTAACGGTTTGTTAAGCAGTGTTAGCGGGTAATATAGCGGGTATCAATGAGAAACCTGGAGGGCGTCGGATACAAGTAATTCTACATTATTCTTCAAGTAAAACTCCTGCAAGTATAGCAAGAAGATAGAGATCACATGTCACCAGGATTATTTGAAAGTAATAATGATTATGTAACTAGAAGGAGCCATGGTCCTATTTTAAAGATAAGCTATACCACTCCCCGCTCTGTAATCTAATAAAAAACCCTGCATGATGTAACTCACCCTCTTCCTGAGTTTCTCCAACTCATCCTGAATGTCAGTCCACTTCTGGTTAAGCTGACCGTGCTTGGTGATCAGAGCAAGGACCTCCTCATCATCTGTCTGCCTATCGGAGACAGGTCCCAGGAGTTGCTCAACGTCAGCTAGTTTTCCCACAATCTCGGGGGCCTTCAGCTGGACATCCTCTTCGTGAGGCTGGAGAGGGAGTAAGGTTTGAGAGGCAGGAGAGAGGGAGAATTGTTTAATATAGTAATGAGATCCAGATCAGTCTATTATACTGTAATTTGGTTGTTGTAGTGGTGGTTTGTGTGTTTGTAGTGCGTTTGTAGTGGTGGTTTGTGTGTTTGTACTTACTGCCAATAAGTCATCCGGTATGTCTGTCCTGTCTATTGTTCTCTGTCAAAGTAAGGATTTGATTTGTAAAAACACCATTGATCCCCCTCTCAATATAGCAACATAATCTCAAATTTTGTCCTCTTACCCTCTCTCAATATCAAATATATAGCAACATAATAATCTGTCCTCTTACCCGGAGAAGTTTAGACAGTTCCTCAGGTTTGACATCCTCCAACTTCACAAGATCTCCATACTTGACATTGGCCCAGTTGAGGAGGTTGTCAAGGCTGTCTCCTAGCTCAGCTCCCTTGTTCACACAGTCCTCGATATCTTTGGTCTGGGCCTTGCAGTCGTGGCACAGCTGAGGGGACGGGGGTGTTAGAGAGGGGATGGGGCAGGGTACAGGGGTGGGGCAGGGGTCTGGGCCTTGCAGTCGTGGCACAGCTGAGGGGACATGGGGTGTTAGAGAGGGGTGGGGCAGGGGTCTGGGCCTTGCAGTCGTGGCACAGCTGAGGGGACGGGGGTGTTAGAGAGGGGGTGGGGCAGGGTACAGGGGTGGGGCAGGGGTCTGGGCCTTGCAGTCGTGGCACAGCTGAGGGCACGGGGGTGTTAGAGAGGGGGTGGAGCAGCCTGAGAGGGGATGGAGTAGGGGGAAGTAGGAGTAATAAGAAGGGAGGAGTTATAGAGTAAGAAGGGTAAGGTTGGGGTAACGTATTTTATCTTGAGAGATTCATATATCAAAAGAAACGAGCGATTTTTCAAGAGAACAATTATTGTATCACTGTATCAAACAGATCATCAGAAAGATTATTCTCTTGAAAAATCGCCCGTTTCTGTTGCTCTCTACAATCTATTGGATAGTGCACTCTCAGCAAGATTTCTTTCTAAGCTCAGACTGAGATAGAGAGAGAGGGTTTGAAGGCATACAAACTATCATCTACTCACTGGTAGGATAAGATGGAAAACCAATAACAGGATAAGGTAATAGAGAACATGGGTTAGAAGGTACAGGTACAGGAGAAACGCGTATAGAACCGCTAGGATGGACAAACAAAAGAGTAGTACAACAAAAGACAACATTCAAGAAAAGAAGACAGACATAATATTTATTTCTCTCGACTGTTAATTTACTCCAGTCTGTGCAGAGAAAAGAAAGCCTACAACATGTCCTCAACAAACATGGAGAGAGAGGACTAATGTCACGTGGACAATACAGTTATACACTAGCGACTGACACTTCTCAATCCCCCTAACTCAGCAGAGTCAGTAGGGTGTGAATAACATTTTAACAAACGTCACTACAGAATATTTATATCAAATCTCTAACCATGTCTCTACTCTATCTCTCTCTGCAGTGCAAGCAGGACTGTCCGTGCAGCTACTACACCTGTGGAGGGACGGCCTGATTGAGTCTGGTGGAACAGAGAGCGGTCAGGAGGGAGTCCCACTGGTGTCGCTCATTGTGCAGTAGGAGGAGTTTAGCAGTCATGGTACGGAGGAGGAGGAGAGAGGTGTCTGAGATTCGGTCTCCATATCCACACAACCTACACATGGCAACGAAACAAAAGATGATGATGATGATGATGGCAAGTAGTAGTAGTAACTGCATGTGATAGTAGTAGCTAGTTCTAATAAACTGATAGGTATTAAGCTTATACTTAATATATTGGCAAGGTAATTAGTCTAAAATGAGAGAACTGATAGTGTATCATTAATACTTATCATTATCTAGAGTGAGATGAAGTCAAATTAGCTGTGAGACCGAATAATCACAGAACTAAAAAAGTAATATTATATAGTCACACATCGTGTGATAGTTATAACTCAAATAAATTGCATGAAATTGCATGGGCACAATAAAAGTAGCGACTGCACTCATGTTCGGAAATACAGAACCAGAATAGCAGCATGGATGCCGGGGGCCCGATCAGTACTTTAATATAAAGGCAGCTATTGAGAGATCCAATATTGATCTAAGAAGAGGAAGTGGAGAGATAAATTTAGAACTTTTATAGCGACGGAGAGCCTTGCCAAGAAATCCACTTCATGCAAACAGGAGAAGCAACAACAAAGGCTTTGTCTCAGATCTCTGAAATTAAATAAAATAGAGGAAAAAACAAATATCATCAATGGATCATGAGCTGAGCTGCTGATCCTCCATTCTTAGAAAGATTATATTTTCCAACAACTGCACAAGCTAAGATGTATGTGACAATGGGTCCAGTATTACCTATTATGTACCCTTTGCCGTGATAATCTTCCTGTTCCACAGGAGGGAGGGAGATAGAGAGATAGAGTGGGAGAGAGAGAAGAGAGAGCACAAGAGCAGTTTCTACATGGAGGTCCGTTGTTGAAGCTAGGTAGAAAGCAACCATAGTTGCCTACTTGTGGTCACTGACCTTTAACGGTACAGAGTCTATAAAATCATCAGCATCCTTGAATTGGGCCTCTCTCTATCTCTATCTCTCTCGCTCTTCCTCTCTCTCCCCCTCTCTATCTCTTTCCTTCTGTCTTCTCTCTAACCACAACTACTATTTCTCTCCCAAACAAACAAACAAACATGAACATCGACAAAAACTATGGGAACAAAACTCACTTCATACCAAAGGTAGTTATTTAGAGCATAACGGTATAATAGAGAGGAACAAGAGAGGCTGAGAGAGAGAGTGGTTAGAAAAAGAAAGAGAGCGGTTAGAAACAGAAAGAGATAATAAACCACCATACCTCATTCCATAGTTTCTTCATCTCGTCAGTCTTGGTATCGAGGGTATTGTAAAGGGGCTCCTCCAAGGTCAGGTAGCTCCTTAGCACTCGCCTCACACAGTCCAGTATAGGTGGGCTTCTTCTCATCTAGCTGCGCTTGCACGTTCTGCAGAAGGGAAGGGTTAGAGCTAGAGATGGGAGTAATGTGAGAGTCCTCCCTGGGGTAAGCTGATGAAAACTCAGCAAGAGCAGAGTTCCTAACATGAAAATAGCCTATAATTCTTCCTATATAAATTATTGTATTGCCATACTCTCTATTAGAACCAGTACCCTGGCTTTCGCAAAAATAGTCTGGCGATGTTCTACTCATCTGTACTTACATTGATAATGTCGATGATGGGGCTAAGGTTGATGAGGGATTTAACTTGGTTCTTGCTCAGCACATCCTTCAATCCACCCAGCCAGTCAATCATTGCCTGGATATCCGCCAGCAACTTATCAATATTCTTCTGCTGGGCTCCATTCAGCTCGTTCTCCCTGTTCTTCAACCAAGTCTCAATGAACTCCCAGTTAATGTTCACATTAACAAGGATCATCTTCAGTTCCTTCATCTTGGGATCCTTCTCCCCGTACTTGTCCAGACAGGACTTACCCTGGGTCTGTACGTACTCGATCTCAGGACGCATCTCTGTGGGAAGGTTGATCATGTGGTTTAATGATCAGACTGACAAACATACAAACAAACACATATACGGACAGGTAAAACGAACAAAGAACAAGGATGATTCGTACCAGCGACGGCTTGTTTGAACTCGCATAAGTTGGCGATTTGTTCCTTGAGTTTCGCTGGATCCTCACTAACAGGCTCCTGTTTCTGAATGTAATCCTTGCTCTCATCCTCCCATCGAACAACCTGAAATATTGGGGGATCGTTAGAAATGAGGTGTTAGGACAATTTTAACCTCTATCTCTCTCTCTAAAAATAGACTTTATCCCTCCCCCGAAAACCACCCTCCCGCGCCTGTCTGACCGTTAATTTGGTATGCAGGGGCTGTTACAGTGTTACACATATATTGACACAGGGAGGGATTCCAAATTTTTCTAATTCTCGTACTAATATTTATGTACAACATTAGGTAATAAGAGTGGTGTGAATGCAATATTGCACATGATCTATTATTAACTAACTAACCAAATGACGAAGGACAAACTTCTTGTTGACGCCCGCGAACCGAGACTTCCATCTTGCTTCCCTCTCCCTATCCCTCTCCTCCTTTTTCCGGCGCATCTTGCTAGCTGAGCTGACCCTCCTTATCAGTGATCCCAGTCTGCTGCCGCCCCGTTTCAGCCGACTACGGCGATTAGCAACATCTGGATCTTCCTCGGCAGAAACGAGAAAATTCAACGCAGAGTTCTCCTGGTAAAACCTGGTCCCGGAGAGAGTTCGTTTGAGTGCCCTCAAGTCCCGAGCTGGATCCAGATCAGATCTATTAGCGGTGTCCTCTAGATACACGCTCGCCTTGTTCCTCCCCATCGTTTGGTCTGTCAGGGCCAACTTCCAGCTCCCTCCCTTCCCAACTTTCAGGGAGCTACTCTGGCGCCTCCCACCACCTCCTCCTTCAGGAGGCCCTGGGTCCTGATCAACTGGAGGGAGGCACCGAGTATTCCGTAACCTCCACTTCCTAACCGCTGCCATAGTAATCTTCTCCGTATCTTCATCGTGAGCACTCCACTCTAGGCTGTTCCTCCTCGCATAACTCTTTCTCCTTAAACTCCACCGTTTTGAAAGGGTGTCTGCAGAGCGGGCTATAGCCTGTTGCTCACTCTCATCCACCAAGACACTTGACCGACGTCTTCTTGAAACACCTTGTTGTGCCTCCTCTTGTGGCTCGATGTTGAGGGTCCTAATGGCCGGGAAGTATTGGATTTTATCGCCCTTTTTCACCTTGAACAGGAACTTTGGCAGATTGGGACCTGTGGCGGCATGGTGGCTCCTCGCTCCGGTTCCCCTGAGGAACATCAACCAGTAGGAGAGAGATTGGGAGAGAAAGGAGGTGGACGCATCTTAATTACTGAGTTGACATGTGCAAAAACACCGTACACGAACGCAAAATTAAAAACGTTTTCAGTGGTTATTCAAGTGCCAGTGTAATGTGTGTACGTGTGTTGGGAAGCCAAGTGCCTCCAGAGGTTAATTAAAAACGGCGAAACCCTAAATTAGAGAATTAACAAACATATAGAGCTATTCTTGGGTACCGTTCCGGTCTTTAGTCTGCGGTTTAGTCTCGGTTTCGGCCTCGTTAGATCTAATCTGTGTGGTATATCCCGCCCCTCGTACAATGCCCCCAAACAATTAGTTAGGGCGTGGGACACATGAGCTCATTTAACACGTACCCACGCTCTCTCTGTATTACAAACAGGGGTAACGTGTTTCACTTCCGGTTCTGGGGTTAAAGGACATACACAACCTATTACAACATGTGAAACATATGTGGCAAAACATTTGGACCACCCTCAACCTATCAAAACCTATTACTACCTACTATTGACATACAACAATCGAAAACACATGTGGCAAAACATCACCTATTTACCAGATGCTTGAGGAATGAGATGGGGTTGTACCCCACAAATGTCATGCAGGGTGAGGGAGGACGCTTTTTCTTCTGGGGATACCATGAGCTGATGGCATTCTCGAACTCTGGAAGTTTATCATTGAAGCATTCGTCCGACACCGTAGTACACTGATCAGATAGCGATCTGAAACCACCTAGAAATGTCTTTTTCGCCTTTTTAGCAGTCTGTTTCTGGTTATAGGGCGGAGTTCGATAGAAAAATCCGAGCCCCCCACCCTTGCCACGGGATGCCGGTGGATTCGTGACTGCTATCTCGGGGCATCGCCACCGACCCCAGTAGATCCGGGTGGCGGCTGATGCAGACTCCGCGGAGAACCTCCTCACCATGTCCAGGTCAGGGTCTGGGGTTTGGGAGGTAGTCCTGGTGTTATCCCGGATCACCTGCTGTGAGGTACTGGAAACGGCACTGGCCCTCGGACGTACTGAGGGTGGCGAGGTCGGGTAGGAGGGGGATTTTGTGGAGGAGGCTGAGGAGGGTTCTCGAAGTGGCGGCAGGTGTCCTAGCAAAGGATCCTGTTCTGCGAATGATGAGACGGATGCGGTAAAGTCTATTTCTGATTCGAAGTCTGTTGCGTAACTGCTTGAACTAGTACAGCTGGTAAGTGTGAGATGCGGAGGAAGGAAGACAGTGAGTCCCAGTTTGTAGGAGGGAGTGTCAATGTCAATACCAAGGCGGTGTAATAGCGACTCAGGCTGACAGCTGGTGGGCAAACAGAAAGCCTCTACCGCACTTCGCACAACACGCGGCACACTGGAATATGTAGGAACTGTCACGGTACAGGGAGGCACTAGCAGGCGACGTGTGTGTATTACTTCGCCTTTCCTTTTGCCCACCTCCACCACTATCGCCTCTTCCTCTTCATTGTCACTGGTGTCCATGGTAACCACTTGGAGTCTCTGAGTTGTTCCCAGGGTGATAGAGAGGGGTGTGGGACGGGGTGCAAATATCATTCCACGGACTCGTGATAACTCATCAGGGTCTTCCCTCGTTAGCACTTTGTAGGTCCTGTAGTGGACTGTAGTGTTCCACACCTTGGTGCCCCTCCTCTCCTCCTTCATATCCAAAACCTCGATTATCTGGGGTGTCTTGAGGGGCACATAGTGGCAGACAAACTCACTAATCGTGTCACTTGTCACACTAAACTTCCGCACAATGGGCCCTATCTTGCTGACACGGCGCTGTCTCGGCTGGGATGGCGGTATCAGGGGTTCCTCCTCACATATCGTGTTCCCAGGTTCCTCTGTCAAACTGCACGAAGATGAGGTTAGGTAGCCGCTGTCTTCACAGGATGAGAACTTTCTGATGGCACCACACCGGGATATCCTCCTCCTGAGCTCCATCACAACCTTTCTGGGGGCACTGTCCGGGGTGAGGATGAGAAGGGGCAGGAGGGGAGGGACATAGCCCCCATCAAATACAACACAACACGAGGCCGGCATAATGTATACTAGGCAGGCATAGAGAGAAGGGAGCCTATTAATTAACACGAATATCCGCATGAGTAGGCCGTACCGGGGTGGCGTGATTCGAAAACTTCACACCAACCACCAGATGCCACAAACACCATGAGAGCAGAGAGAGAGAGAGAGAGAAGGAGGGTGACTAAAGAATGCTCATCATGGACATTACCTACTATATAAATTATATATATAGTGTAGTAGGTAATGCCCCTGATGAGCTCAATGCAAATGATATGAGTCAGAAATTTGACTGAACAAGCGAATCACAAGTTGGGACAATTAAAAAGTTAATACAAGGTGGCAATAACATAGCCGTAAAACAGGAACTTTTTCCTGTTACCAGCGCCCCTTCCTTGGGGCAGCTCTTAGTTTAATTAAAGGCAGAATTAAACATAATTAACTCTCTCTCTTTCTTTCTATCTCTAAAGTTGGTCTACCCTGTCATAGTTCTACTAAACTACACCTCCCCACCAAATTCTCTTCTTTCTCACTCTCTCAACAGGACGCCTGAATTGTCAGTGAATAAAATATAACACAATAAACAATAATAAACACAATAAAGCCGAGACGAGATACAAAACCACATGCCTAACACAGAAAAACACACAGGTATGGTCTGTCTCTCTCTCTCTCTCTCTCTCTCTCCCTGTGTTAGGGGGAGGGTTGTAGTTGGCTACATATGTTAGAGTCTGTAACCACACTGTTTCACATGTCTGTACCCTTCTCTCTCCCTCTATTTGCCAGTATAATTCTTCCCTGTGCGTGTCCTCTGAAGTTTACTTACCGGAAGCTTAGGAAAATAACAGTAGATGACACACGAGTCACACAACATGACAGGCCGTGAAACGGAAGATAGGCGTTAGAAGAGTCAGTAGCGTTAAAACAGGCGGGAAAAGATAGAGAAATGATAGTCTAGTAGTCGGCAAGTTGCGTGGCCCAAAAGAGGACTCGAGTGTTACAAACGATGGGCTGGATAACATGAATCTACTCATAAAACATTTCAAAGGTAGACGGGCTGCAGAGAGGGAGAGATGGCGTGATACTGGTAGAGAAGAGAATTGGCAAAATACAACTCATTGCGAAGATTGACATATTCATGTGGCCACTATCCGTCAATATACAACCTGCACACACTCTCTCTCCCACTCTCTCTCTCCAACTCTTTCTCTCCATAGTGGCCCCACTGTGACAGGTCTGCTGCTACACACATCATGCACACAACACTCGCATATATAATTTACTTGGTACTAGGCAGTATATGTGACATATGATGTAATTGCCGTATTGCCGCGATGCAGTGCTAGATGTGTGTTATCTGTGAATGTTTGCAGCGTTTATCGAACAGTAACAGGAGAGAGAAAGAGAGAGAGAAAGAGAGAAGGGGGTAACAGGAGAGGTCCTATTTGGGGGTATTGGTTGGGCGTGAGAATGGACTTGTTTGCTGCTGATCTAACCGTGTAATGTCACACCAACTGCCGCACCCCGGCCTCGATTAACTGGCTAGGACAGTAGGGTGGTGTGGAGCTAGTACTCTGTACTTACACAAGTTGGAATGATAGATCAGAAAGATCAGATAGATCAGAAAGAGATCAGGTACCTGGTACTACATAATTAGCCATATCATTGTGTGGCGGATGCACGTGTGCTCTTCATTTATGAAAGAGGCTTCAAGAACTAAAGCTTAGACTTGTGGACTACTACTAAACTCTTCTATAATTGACAAGGAACAATGCTAGCCCTAGCTAACCACTACAATCATTATCCCCAACACCCTATAATGCAGACACATTTAATGCTCTTACCACATGCTCGAAAGCTCGGAATTTGTTGACTCCAATAAAGTTGAACTTGGGTTGCTTGGGTTCCTCCTCCTGTGACGTTTGCTTCCTGAAACTAGACGCAAACCTCCGTGCCCCCAGTTTCAGTTTGGTCCCAGATCTTTTGAGCATGCTACCGGATCGCCTGATGCTAGATGCCCTGGTCACCACGGGACCTCCTCCACTTGATACAAACACATCGTCATCTTCCTCGTGATCCTGCTGTTGTTGCACGCTGGTGACAATGTTAGTGGTACCAGAGGCACTGCTCCTTTTCAAACTGTTGCTCTTAGAGACACTGTCTTTTCGCTTCAGACTGTTGTTCTTCGATGCAGTACTGTTATTACGTTTCAGACTACCACTGGAAGATAGTCGGTTATTGCTCATTGTACTGAGGCGTCTTTTTGCCTCTGCAGTTGTCTCCGTGATTGAAGGGGAGGCAGGACGGACTGTGGGAGTGAGGGGGGAGAAGAATGTGGGGCTGACCACCATGTGCACCACCGCACTACTCGTACTACTCATGGTACCCCCACTTGCAGACCGGCGACGTCGGGCCGGCATCATCAGGGGGTCTGGTTGCTGGGATCGGCTGGGTGGTTCTGCTGACCTCGAGGGCCCCGGTCTGGTACTCATCAGGGGTTTGATAAGAGGACGTGCTCTACCAGAGGTGTCCTGTAGAAAGGTGGACGGTGGCGGGGACCGTTTTACCGATTGGACCTCTGTAACAACGGCTAACTGATCAGCCCTCGACTCAAAATAGGACTGCCTGAACTGGGGTTTGGGCAGGGGCTGTTTGTCCTTTGCCTTGGAGATAAACTGAGCAAAGGAGTTGTTTCTGACTAGTGTCCTTCTCAACTTCACCTCACCCTGCTCACTTTCATCACTACTACTACTATCATGGTAGACAGCCGATCCAGTATGTAGAGAACCACGTCTCCGCTCATCCATCTTCCATTGCCTTTTCTCCACGTCTAGAGACCCCTTTCTCCTCTGATCCCTTTCCCCTCCTCCATCGTTCTCCAGGACAACCTTCTCGTAGGTTTTAGCAAGGGATATGATCCTTCTCGTGTTGGTGGTGCCCCAACCAGCGGGGTGAGGGGGATGAGTTCTACCCACCATGACAGAAGCGTCACACAGAGCCGTAACTAGAACATACACAAGCGAAACTAAGTGAAGGAGCTACGTGTGCAGGATAAATTCTCAGCCGGGACTAATATATAAATGAGCTTTGGGAGCCAGTGTAACGAACCGCACACTTCGTTTTCAATGGGCTAGGTAATTGGGAGAGAGCGAAAGCGAGAGAGAGACTGGAGAGATAGGGATGGATAGAGACAGAGAGAGGGACAGAGAGAGGGACAGAGTAAGAGATAGAAAACTCAAAGCTCCCTAGCCTATTAGACGGCTTGTGGTGCACACACACAAAAGACAGATGCGACAGAATATTATGACGAAAGAATGCTGGTACTCACAAATCAGTAGAGATAGAGATAGAAAGAGAGAGAGATAGAGAGAAAGCACCATGTATGTGGTTACCATGGATACTGGCATGGTGGTTCCCCTCAATAGTGGTTATAGTTAATGATGTGAGGTATGGTGGTAGTATGGTGGTAGTATAATGTGTCAACCACCCTCTTTAGAATGACAATGAAGCGAGAAAATGACGTGTATGAACTAACGCTCATTTCCCACGCACATAATGAACACGAAGCAGAATTGTGAATATAATGTCACAGAGTTTGTAGCTAAAGAAACTGAACGTAGAGAAAATTTCCGTATCTAGCAAGATGATAAAAGCTAGAGCCAATATAACAGAGTAATTATATATTGCTAGAACGGTCTGAATCAGACCGTCTGATATATATGTTCCAGAACGAATGTAGAATAGTCAACAACTTTGAATGTAGATCATCGAGGACATGTAGGTACAAAAGAGTGTACAAGAGACCACGATCATTATGCCCTACCCTACTCAATACTCAATTTTAGACATTCACGTATCTCACAAAATTTACCCGTCCCTTTCAGCTGACCCAATTTCATGCCTACCCCATCTTCCTACCACTTACTATACCCATAGCATATAAACCCTCTGTGTTCACTCTCTTGAGGCCCCATATCCCTGCTCACACATACCTCTTTGAGCTTGTCATCAAGATCACTCATATCACCCAGAGCATCCTTCACCTTCCTGGTAATACCGTTACAGTTGATCTCTAGATCCCGGAAATTCTGTTCCAGGTCCTTCAACTTAGCTGCAGCTGCCTGCTTAGTAGCTGCGAAATGGGACGATGGTAATAGGGAAATAAGATCAAGACTCATAATTTTAAAAAGCCCAACTTTAGATTTCTCACCAGGATGTTTGATGGCCTCCACAATGAGTCCGCCCTTCTCCAGGATCTCTTCAATGCTTGGTTTCCTGTCGTCAATATCCCTCACTGTCATCTCGTGTTCTCCCAACAATCTGTCCAGCTTCTCCCTGTCCATGGGGAGGTCAGCGTACTGTTTCAACACATCAGCCTTCTCTGTTATCCAAACATCAACAGACTGGAGGGCCTCCTGCAACAGTGATGATGGTTACTAATGTTTGTTCATGTCATGAACCCTCATGAACTTCACGAGGGTGTTACATGTCAAATTTGTGAGCATAACTTGTCAGGCACTGACTGTACATCGCGCACCCCGCAAGTACTTCGGCCCGGTGCGAAGAGGACGGTCTTATATGAGACAAAGCATAACAAGGTCCTATTATAATAGGTCTGATAGCTAACACACACGTACATCATAGTTCTCCATGTTCTCCTTGGCATTGTTTGCCATGTTATTCTTGCTCTCAACCAAGTCACACAACTCATCCCAATCTGAGTTGAGCTTGTTAATCCTCCTCTCAATGTCGGGGTTAACAATTCCCAGGTTGCTCCCCTCATCCCACTTGCTGTTCAGTTTGTCCATGTCTTTCTCCTTCTCTTTCATGTCCTCAAGGAAGACCTGGAGGAAGTGGGTTAGCTGGTGAAATTAACATAATGTTTTATGAAGGAGTAGGGACCAAAAATTAATAAAGGAGCAATGCATAACGAAACAAAAACTAGCCGCACTACCTAAGATTCAGAAATTAGGATTCACAAGTTTAATCGGATATCGATTATAGCTATCTCTACAAAGTTCTGCGATCGAAAAAGACCGAGAAAGCATATAACTATTATAGCCTATAACTATAGCTGAGTAACGGACTAAAGTAAAACTGTCCATTAATTTCCCTACAGTAGTAGACTGCAATAGTAAACTAGATGTGGTGAGAGTAACAATAACAGTTAATGTGGTACACATGCTAAGCTATCTTTGGAAACTTGTTACAGAGAGAGAGAGAGAGGAAAAGAGAGAGAGAGAGAGAGAGAGAGAGAGAGAGAGAGAGAGAGAGAGAGAGAGAGAAACCTATGGAAAGTTATGGTAAGAAGTGGCTAGAGAGATATGGGGGAGATAACACAGAAGGACCTATAGGATGTTACTTACATTAACATCAGCAATGATCTTGTTAAGTTGAGGAACATCACCATCAACATCAATAGCATCCAACCTCTTCCGGGCAACATCAACCCACGCTTCAAGGGGTTTCATCTCACTCTGACCAAGGAAATTAGGGGGTCAGATCCGGTCCAAGGACATGGTTAGTATCAAGGACAAGGGTTTTAGCGTCGAGCGATATGATACGGTAAACAAGAGGAAACAAACGGTTGCAAACAACTCTTACATCGACGAACTCAAGGGTAGTCTTATCATAGAGATCGTTCTTCTTCTTCTTGATGTTTCTCATGATATCTTGCATGGTAGAGATGTCTGGATCCAAATCAACATCCAGCTTAATGGGCCGGTCCTGCACAATGTAGAGAAATGATAGATCAGAAAAGCAGATGCTGCAGCTGTAGTACTAAACCGCAAATTTTGAAGAGTCAAGAAACGATAAAATGGGATAATTGTCTTCCTTTCACGGGAGAAAGCTTGTGAAAAGAGAGATCTATGAAAATGAAATGTGTGTCATTTAACCTACGTGAAAAGTGTTCATGACAGGCAGCTAGTTGAACTCTGATGGAGTGTTTGGTGATTATGATTGGTGATTGATTATCTTTATGAAGGAGCAAATCATTTTATGAAGGAGCACGCTGCATACCTTGATTGTCTGCCAATTAACTACGATCTCCTTCTGCTTGTTCTCGTGGGGTGGGAATTGCGATGCTATCTCCTGGTAAGTATTGATCTGAGGGAAATGTGCATACACACGGTTACACACGGGCTTCAATTCCATTCGTGCTCGAAAACTCTTCCAACTCCGTCTCTCGAACAGTTCCTATATTATCTGCAGTCTTGATTCTGATATACCACCAACAGTCACACACTCACACCGACAAGGCTGATTATTAGTATAGGACTGATTGGGATGTCTAGGTATGTTACCTTGCTCCAACTAACAGGGTACAAGGGGGGGGGGGCTGGGTACAGGTAAAGAGGTCAGAGGGAATGGGGTTTGCTGCGGTTTAGCTGGTACTATTACTGCACAGTACACACATGGATAACTGGCTCACGGACTACACACAACAGCTGGGGATGCTATCTCTCTCTCTCTATCTCTCTCTCTCTTTTTCTCTCTCTCTACTCTCTCTCACACACTATAGCTTTACACTCTGCTTCACTCAGCAGCCCTCTACTTACGTCATAAACCCGCACATTAAAGTCCGTCTGGTTCTTCTTCTCAGGGGGCATCTGGACTAGGAGTTCATCCAACTTCTTGTCGGTGTCCTCACACCACCCGATCTCCACCTTGATGTCCTCCTGTAGTCCCTCCAACTTGGCTCCAACATCCTTCACCAGGTGATGCTTCTCAACAAGACTATCCGTGTGCTGGATGAGCAGGGTGAGCTTCAGTTTGAGAGCATTGGCTGTCTCCGTGTCACCCCGATCTTGGCAGGCCTTGATGGCGCTGTCAACCTCTGCCTTGATCTCTGCAATCTTATCTTCACCAATCTGGGGTAACATGTCCTTGATAAAGGGTTAGTTGAGGTTTTATATGCAAGATAAGTTATGTTTATGAAGGAGTTGTATTTATGAAGGAGCAACAACTATATTTATGAAGGAGCACTACTAACGTCCTCAGGAAGATCCTCCCACATGAGGCACTCCTCCATGTCCTCGAAGACCTTTTTAGAGATGATCTCCTTGGTGAGAGCCTCCACCTTCAGGTTAACTTCCTGAACCCTCTGCTTGTGGTGCAGGATAAACTGGGAGGAGTATGAGGTTAAGTTGCGTAACTGAGACTCGCACTGAGAGGAGCTGCAGGCACTATCTAACACTACCCTAGGGCCGGTAGGTTCCCGGAGGAGAATAGAGTGGATTATCATCCCTCCTTTTGTGGCATCCAGTTCACTGGGAGCTTTAGGAGCCGGGGCAACAAGGTGAATGTTACACAGATGTGCACAGAAACGAGACAGCATGGAGGTGTCGAGAAAAATGTGTTTTTAGCCAAAGATTGATTAATTAACCCAGAATAGACATAATGCATGTGTCTACTATCACTCACACACACATGTGTGTGTAATATTGATCTCTCTTATCCGGGAAGTTGCTTTGCAATGCATAATATATTATCCTTCTGGTTTTGCATTTCCTATTTTGTACCTTACTGAACCGTTACTCTGATGATCTGTATAAAGTGTGATCTCAAATCCAGCTGGATGCAGATCGTTACCTTGCTGAGGATGGGTGCCTCGTATGGTCGGGTAAAGTACACGATGGGCAGGAGCTCCTTCTTTGTACCCAGGTTCACCTCACACACAAGGTTATCTCCAACTCGGGTCACTTCTGATGACTCGGCCGGCCTGAGGATCTTCTCACCTGGCAGAGAGTCATGATGGTGAGTACAGGGCAGTACAGATCTGATCTCTCAATGTATACATGGTGAGTACAGGGCAGTACAGATCTCTCAATGTATGACATCCAAAGGTAGCTACAGATATGTCTATTGTCTGATGTCCCCTACCTCTCAGATAAACGTCACCCAGTGTTTTCACGGGGGTAGGAAGGGCAGCTCGATCAATATAGTAGCCGGTTGAGGGGTACTTGTCCAACTTTTCCAGCTGATTCAAACCTATCTCAATATTCTTATTATGGGCCTCCAGCTGCTGCTTGTACTTCGTTGGGTCATCCTGGATACAAAAACACGCAATAGTTATAGGGATTCCAGATCAGGGGATGGTGGTAAATTATAACCAAACAGTTTAATGCCCATATAAGGATCATTACCTTATTAGGATGACTGAGCAGCTCGTTCACATCATTAGTGTTCTTGGTAATCTGGTTGAGGACCCTGTAAAAGGGCAGGTTTTCCTCGTAGATCTTCAGCTGGGTATTACAACACTGCATCAGGTTATACAGCCTCTTCCACTCGACCTCTAGCCGGAACATGGGCTCCTGGACCAGGACATCCAGTTCGGGACTCTCCTTGATCAGGTTCTTGGCCACCTTCACCAGCTGGGTAATACTACTCTCGTGCTGGGTCAGCTTCGCTAGCTCAGCCTGGGGAGGGAGAGAGTGTTAGATATTTGGAGATGTGAAGTCTCTGCCTGGGAAGGGATGGAGGGAGTGTTAGTTGTTTGGAGATGAGTGTTGATGTGAAGTCTCGGTATGAAATGCACCTTAGAGAGATAGAGTGTGAGGAGAGTGGAATGGAGCCCTGATCTACTCCCTCCATTATCACCATCATCACTGCTGCACCATATTTTACAAAGAACACACACAGTTGGGAGACACCGACGAGGGATTGTAAACATCCCAATCTACTACCATCCCTGATCCAGATCTCACTAAGCCATCTAGAATACCAAAATGTATAGCAGCTGATGATTCAAACACAAAGATAGAAGAAAGATGAGCGGTTAAAATTAGATGAACGGAAATCTATCTCCGCTCGAGTCAATCAAATGAACTTGGCAATGTTGGGAATGTGATGTAGGCGTAGCCTGTTATACTAATCGCATGATTTTATAATGCAACATTATAAAACTAGAGTTGCGAGGAGGGAGAGCAGATCGAACACGGGTAAACAGCGTGTTGTAGCACGTGTAACACAGGTAAGATTAACTCGGCAGAGTCGACTACATGTACAATATATATCCAGGCCTAACTGCGTGTACACAAGGGTCTAGAGGGTGGTGGTTAGGTGCATGGTATAATAGTGTTAGGTGCATGGAGAAACAATGGGCACATGTATTATATCAACACAGTGGACATTGAGCGGTGTAGCCGGAAGTAATATGGTACTTGGAGTTCCCTAAAGCAACCAAATTGCTCTGCTACGTGACCCATTACTACACTGCAGTAGGCGAGTAGCAGATCAATTGATATTTTTAATGAGACGCATCGACACGGTCATCAAGCAATAAGTAGCTGTGAGATGTGACAAATTGAGAGGGAGAGATAATAATGGAGAGAAGGAAAGAATGATTTTGACCATGATACACATGTTTGAGAATTGTAATTCCTAAAATAGAAGCAACAACACACACTCCAGTGATATTACCAACCTGGTATTCCACTTGAGAGCAGGGAGGCATGGCGTGAGGGTCCACCACAATATGCCACCGTCTCTTGATCTCCATCTGTTCCTGTTTCTTGATCCATGGCAGCTCCTGGAACACTCCTGCAACAGGGAACTGTGTGTTAGTGGGGAAGACTAGGAGTGGTAGTTGATCTGCTCCACCTGAGACAGCTCCATCATATATACCTCCCCTGACCCCACACACGCATCTAATAATTCTATGGAGTAGGGAGTCGTGATCGCATGAAAGCACCCATTTCTTTCCATGATACGAGTGCGACAAACAGTGTGAAAAAAAACACAAAAACAGGATTCGCTAGAAGGAGTTAGAAAGATGAGGATGGAGAGAGAGAGAGGGAGAAGGGTCGAAAAAGAACAATCCATGAGAGAGAAAGTATTATATTCCAGGTTGTTCGAATACTTGCCAGCGCAGAGGGAGTGATCGCCACACGTACACATACACACACGCACATGTATAGACAAAACTCTCAGCTCACGTACACACGTGCTCTCTCAATGAGTGAGAGCAATAGAGGGAGGAAAATTCAGGAAACTCTTTATTCTTGGTAAAAGATCTTCAAATGATGGCAAACGTAATTAGATTATAAGCAATCAAATTTCAAGTTTAATTTTTTTCATGAGAAAGAGGGGGAGAAGGTTGCTGTGTGTGTCTCGCGAGCTGATCTCTCCCTTGACAGACCATACAGAAAACAGATCAAAAAGCGATATTAGGAGGGCGTGTGGTTGTGAGCTAAAGGTTTTGTTTTTAAGTTGTTGTTGTTCTTTTTTCCGAATAAAACAAATTATGTATAGTTTGAAAGCTCCGGCCATGTAAGAACCGCTATGAAATGAAAGCAAGAGAGATGGGTTACCAGGGTAACACCATATGTGTGGTTTTCAGTGGGGGTTCTAGCGGTAATTCCATGACCGGGACATGCTCACTCCCACTTACCCTCCAAATTGTCAATGGCCTCCATACGCTTATCTTGAACTTGAAAAGAAGACAAGAGAGCTACTATTAACAAGCCATTATGGAACATCCCTAATATACTGTACTCACGCCATCTCACACAAACTGGACAACAACAACTGCTTTGGTTACCAAGACAACACCGCAACGTTATTAGTACCTTCAAGGAACTTCTTTAGCACGGAGAGGTCGTGGTGTGATCGGTCAGCCTGTTTCTTGGTGTCTTCAAACTTCTCAATACACCTGGCCATGACGGCATCAAACTTGCCATACAGAGGATCAGAGGGTGTCAGGTTCTCCTGCTTGCTCTTTAGCTCATCCTTATCGGCCTGGAAACGGTTACCATGGTTACCATTGTTACAATCATGGTTACCGTGCTTAAAATTATGGTAACCGTGCTTTAAACTATGGTTACCATGGTTACAAGCAATTATTATACCATCATAGTTACCATGGTTACAATCACGTGTAAGTAACGAGATTACAGCATACCTTGAGAGCGTCAATATCAGCCTGGATAGACTCCACATCCTCTAGGCATGTCTTCAGTACGGCCAGGTCATTGGTCCACTGGATATTGCTTAGACCGGATCGTTTGTCATCTAGTTTCTCACTGAGCTCCTTGATCTTGTTCAACAAGTTATCCTCTGAGTCCTTCATCTGTGGAGGGGGAAGATAGGGTTGTACGAGCTGTTGTGACATGGAATATTGGCCGGGAAGATACTATCACTAGTCTAATGAACTATATATTATGCATCCAAAAAGGGTATAATTTCCCGTCAATTCCTACAATGATAGGATCTTGAGATAATATCATAAGATATGACACTATAGTGTATACTTACATGTTGTGAGATGAAGGCCCGATAATCAGCCACAGTCTTCTCAAACTCAGTATTCAAATCATCGATCTTCACGGCAATGGGGGTGATAGATTCCGTGTTAGTGGCATACTCAGCCACCTCATTGTACTTCTTGGTGATGACGTCAATATCGGCCGTGATGACATCGATGAACCCGTCTATTCGGTCACAGTCCCGCTTTATCTCGGGCTGGCTGGCAGTTGGCCAGGTATCCTTGCCCCGGGTCACCTCCCCGGTCAGCTGACGGAGCTTCTCCTTGAGGGCATCGCAATCAAGATCTATCTTGCTGATGTCACCGCTCTCATTCTCCTTCCTGGGAGTGGAGATGTGTTAGACATGTTCAGAACAAACATGACAGTCAGAAAATGAAGTTTTAATAACTCACTTTTTGAGAAGAGCCATGAGGCGTTGTTCCCTGGCCTTCTTAGCATTGATGGCCCCGTTGAAGTCCTCCCCAAGGTCAGTGGGGGTCAGGCAGTCTTCGACAACTACCTTCAGTTGATCAGATCCCACAGAATCTGTAGGGTTGAATTATTGGTTACCATGGCAACCTAGAAGAACAGCTATAACATCTGATAGCATGTTTCCTAGTGACAAGACCACGCCAAAACTTACTCTCAAGGTCCTTGTAGGCCTTGGCCAGTAGGTCCACCTCCTTGTGCTTGTCGGGCATGACATTGGCGGCGTGTGCCCTGAGTTTCTCCAACTCCTCGTTTATTGCCTCTGGTGTGTTATCTGGTCCAGGGTTAGTGGACAGGTGATCAATGCTATCACACGTGCCAATAAGAGAGAGATATTTGGAGGAGACATGGGCTCGTGTAGATCTCGTTAAATTGGGCAGGTTCAGGAATGTGTGGGTTTTAGGATGGGCTTAGATCGATATGTGGTAAGGGGGCGGCGGGACATGTAGTTTTGAGCAATGGGGGGTTTTAGGAAGAGCTGAACTGTTCGTCCCGAAGACAGGACGAAAATGCACCTAGTGTAGAAGCTATAAAACAGATATTGAATGCAATATTTTATCCTAAATGGAATTGGGCGGATTAATTTCGATTATTCAGCTTTGAAAAAGGCGGTAATGAATCAGCTTAAAACAGAGGGAACCGATAGGTCAACAGGAGGAACAGAGAGACAGAAAAACGGTACTGCATCAGTGATGTTTGCTCTGAGTAAATACCTATTGTTACAGATAGGGGTTCATTGTCCCATGCATCCTTCCTCTCCTTGAGGAAGTCCTTGACAGCCCGAGCGTGATTTGAGTAGTCCTCGACAGTAGACACCTGAGAGAGAGGCAAGTTATGTACCATGGACACTTGTTGTTTTGCTTAAAAAACAGCAACCTGTTTGACAGGAGACGGGGGTAAAAAGAGGAGAATCTGCGCCACGATCGAGACAAATTTGAAACACCACAAAAAGAGAGAGAGTGGAAACTAAACTATCTCACTGACAAAGAAGAGTGAGATGTTGTATAATATCTTCCAAAGAAGCAGATCTCACCTTCTTAGGCAGCACATCCATCTTACACAAATCAACTAAAGTCTATGAGATATATTGGCTGGGCACTATTGTTTTGATATTGATTGAGGAGAATTATCAGAGACAAAAGAGATAGATGGATTTTCAATTTACATTTCACCCTCCTCCCTATAATAGAGATCTGCAGCACTGAACTAATGTATGCACAATGCAGCAGGCCCTATTATTTTGGGACACCCCCCCCCCCCCCCCCCCCCGCACCAACCCTCCTCCCCCGCCCCGACAACTTACATCCACGTGGACTCCTAGGTCAGGTAACTTTGCGGTCAGAGCGGCAATATACGTCATGATACTCTTCTCCTCCGGGTTATTAACAGTATCCGCGGGTTCAAGAAGCTGGTGAACACCAAACTTCTCCTCTGCTACACGGAATGCTAGTTCGTGGCGGGCAATGGGGTCCATTCCCTTTACCACCTCCATGTCTATCTCGTCAGGGGCGTGAGCCGCAATCTAGTGTCAGGAAGAAAGGGTTGAGAATGGGTTGATAAAACAGTAGCACAGGGTGTATCATAATGATCTCCCAACTGTCTGTTTTGATTCTCAAATCGCAGCCAGCTCCCAGTTAGGTCTATGTTTACAGGTGTTTACGTACCATAGCACAGAATGCCATGCCATCCTGGAAGGAGCTGGTGAAATTGTGCGCCTTTGCTGGGGGATACCTGAAACAATAAGCAGGTAGGACGGAGGAGTGTTATAGAGTAATAGAATAAACGTGCTCACACATAAATCATTCGTCAATATCGGGCGGCATGTTAACTGTTCAGACATCGCATGATCTGTCATATATATAGGTGGTGGACCTCTTTCGTAACACTGCAATCACACCATTCTCACACCATCCCTTGCAATCTCACTCTCCAACTTCATTCTCTCACCATCCAAACTCTCCACCATCATTCACAATCTGCACTCCGCATCCACACGTGTACACGTCATACACTCTCCATCACTATACGCTCTCTCTCCACGTGGGATACATACTGATCATCGGAGGCATCTATCTCAGTGTAGTATTCACATTGGACATCCCCCACGTGATCCACCTCCACCATGGGGATATCCACATCCTCATCCACATCTTCCTCCGCAACCAACCCTGAATCCCCGTTCTTATGGTTACCGTTCCGACCCTTAGCCGCCCACTTGCTGGCCAGCCGTTTCGCGTTTATGAGACTGGAAACGTTGGACGATCGTCTCGTTGTTCTTGTGAGGGTAAAACACGGGCTTCACAAAAAGAGTGGGCTTCACAAGAGATTGAAGAAAGGGGACGAATTAAAGTGTTTAGGTACCTTCGTACGGTTGAAAAGCAACCAGTGCAGGAGAAAAGGGCGGCAAATATGGTGTCCATGAAAACAGAAAGATGAAATCATGAGCGATTTATACTCATGCCAAATCAACACAGATAAGATATATAACGAAAGAAGGCATGTATAATAGTGGTGAATTCATGGAGAGATGGAAAAGTGGAGAAAACACGTACCCGATCATAATGGACTGGTTACACTTCGCCAGGAGGAGGCTCTTTAACTTGCCACCCGTGACATTTCCCATCGACAGATTCTAGGAAAGGAACAGGGTGTTAGATACTAGGAAATATGAATATAGTGAGAATGTGTTTTCAAAAAGAGATTTTGTCTACCGTATGGGGCGAATACCATCGTTTGAACAGACCAGGAACGACAAATAGGACCGACAAACAGGACCGACAAACATGACCTTTGCTTGCTGTTATTTTGCTCTTGTCGATTAAGGGTACACCTGGCGTTTTTCATCATCGAGTGCCCAACCAAATGACTTCACCAGGGTTTAGGCCATACAAAATGGACCTCAAATATGCAATTTTAGCCCTAAAGTCGAATTCATATTTTTCCTACAGCCTATTTTCAAAGTGGCGTTTTTTCAATTTTTGTTGAAATTTTTAACCTCAGGACCACTTTTTTTGAGATAGAAACATTAAATTCTTGGAATTTGAAGAGAATATAAAGGTGAATAAGCCCAAAGAAGGATTTTTGAAATGGAGCTTATTTCTGGCCATGAGAACGGTTTACTTTTTTGCTTCTTTGACACGCTGGCTGAGAATGTTCCCATGCTTCATTAGAGATGAAAATCTGGAAATAGTTGCTCAAAACGATTATCTATGTGGCCCAAAAATTTTGGAACTTTCCCGCCAAAGATGTGGTGTACAGAGCTTTTTTTGTGAAACCTGTCTTTTTGAAAAAGAGGGAAATTCCCTGTATCTCAAAAACGGATGATCGTAGAGACCTGCGACCAAGCTTAATCGATTCAGAAGGTCCGATTTTGGGGGGGTCTTCTGAGAGACATTTTGCTCCTACTCCAACCGTTTTTGCTGTAATTGCGAAAAAGGTATCAGCAAGTAAGGGGGAAATCAGCCCGAAGCAGGCTACTGGAATAGAGTTGTTTCCCCTTTTCATAGAATTGGTTTTTTGCATTTACAGCAAAATCGGTTGGAGTAGGAGCAAAATGTCTCTCAGAAGACCCCCCCAAAATCGGACCTTCTGAATCGATTAAGTTTGGTCCCAGGTCTCTACGATCATCCGTTTTTGAGATACAGGGAATTTCCCTCTTTTTCAAAAAGACGGGTTTCACAAAAAAAGCTCTGTACACCACATCTTTGGCGGGAAAGTTCCAAAATTTTTGGGCCACATAGATAATCGTTTTGAGCAACTATTTCCAGATTTTCATCTCTAATGAAGCATGGGAACATTCTCAGCCAGCGTGTCAAAGAAGCAAAAAAGTAAACCGTTCTCATGGCCAGAAATAAGCTCCATTTCAAAAATCCTTCTTTGGGCTTATTCACCTTTATATTCTCTTCAAATTCCAAGAATTTAATGTTTCTATCTCAAAAAAAGTGGTCCTGAGGTTAAAAATTTCAACAAAAATTGAAAAAACGCCACTTTGAAAATAGGCTGTAGGAAAAATATGAATTCGACTTTAGGGCTAAAATTGCATATTTGAGGTCCATTTTGTATGGCCTAAACCCTGGTGAAGTCATTTGGTTGGGCACTCGATGATGAAAAACGCCAGGTGTACCCTTAAGGCCCTTAATTTAAGGGGTCTTACTCAACATGACTATAAACTTGTAACTCGACAGCAGGGCCGAACTAAAGTGGTGGCAGCTCTGCTTACCTCAAACTGGTATCTGCAAATGATGGTCCAGATGAGTCCGAGGGTGAGCTTATGGTTGCCCGACAAGATATCCTCATTACTGATATTCACCAGCCGAACCTGAAAGGTGGTGCAAGGTGTTAGAAGTGGGCGTGAAACCTAGTGGATGGGTCAGTCAGGTAGAGTGAAAGTTGTTAGAGATAAGGAAAACGGTCGGGTGGAATGAAAGTTGTTAAAGATAGAAAAAGGGAGGGAAATGCTTGCAATGGGGGGGGGGGGGGGGGGTGCTGAAACTGGGAAGATTGCACCTACATAAATTCTCTGATTCTTGATCCAGGATAATGCGGTAACGAAATGGTCTTTAGTTGTTACAACGCCCGTCGATGTCTCCAATCTTTCGGTAATTTTAAATGTTCTCCCTTTCCAAGAGGACCTTTTCAACCCATCATCTCCTGTTGTTGTGAACTCCATGGTAACGCCATGACTCCCAATCCTCCTCCTCTTACACTGAACCTCCGGTCGTTCCAAGTAGATCCGTTTACAATTTTCCTCCTCTAACCGCGCCACTTTCTTGTTGTAGTGGATTGACGCGGCACACGGCTCAAACCTCCTCCGAAACATCCACTCGTACAGGGTGTCCACTGTGTCTGGGTTAGGGGTCTTCTTGTGAGACCCATGATGGACTCGTGTTGGAATATCGTCTATATGGAACACGCTAGCCTCCTTTAACTTGTCAGGGGAGTTGAGTTGTTCACGAAGGAGCCGGTAGCAGGTTCTTTTACAGCGCCGAACCAGATCTGATTCAAATCTCTCCAGTTTACGGTGTAGACAAACCAGTTTGTTGATCAGCAGGGACCGGTCTTGGGGAACTACTGGTGATGGGGTTGTCATAGCAACAGGAAAACCATCTCCCCTAGCAACATGATCAGTACAAGGAAGGACAGGTGGTGTACGGCTGGTTTGCAAATAACTGGCATCTTGTGGTTTGTTTGTGTTGTACTCCGCAGCACATTCGGCGTGTCTGTTATTGGCATCAATTTGATCTGCAGTAACTGTGCTGTTGCAGTCTCTAGAACTTTTAGTAGATGAATTGTGAAGGGATTCCGGGTTAGCAGTAGAAGGGTGAGCGGTTCTGGTAGTATGACGAAGAGAAGAAGAGGGATGGGTTTGAAGGGAGTCCAGAGTGGAAACTATCTCACTGCAAAGTAGAGTTATATCCTCTGCAGCTACCAGGTCCGGAGGAGTTGTACTAATGGCCGCTGTATCATTAAAACTGGGAAACACCTCCCCAGCTGGGGAGGGGAGAAAGCCTCCTGATCCCCGTGCTGCAAGATCATCCCTTATCTCCTCCATTGCCTCGGCCCGACCGAGGAGACCCCGGGTAAGGGCATCCCTGCTACGTCTCCGCTGCTCCGCTCCCGTATTAACACGCGACATCCAATCAAATAGCCGGGACAACATATTAGGAGGAAGTAGGAGGGTAGTAATACAAAGGGCGAGCGGATATGCGATGTGCGTGTGCGTGTTCTCGCACACAAAGCAGCACAGAAAATCAGAGAGGAGAGAGTGCGGTTTCTGTTTTAAGTAAAGCACTCTATATGCTACAATTATATCCGGACAAGTAGACACAGGTCCGTTATTTTAGAACACGCCAACAGCACAGCCATGAGGAGTAAAGTATAGGATTCCGAGATCGAGTAGAAGTGCATCATGTGTGTGTGTGTTGTGGGGAATTATAGAGGGAGAATGTTGAAAATGGTACACACACACAAGCACACAAGCACACACAAACACACGTCACTACTACACCCAGATTCTACACAACCAACTGATGTAGTGGCGTGGGAAGACATCAAGCTATACTACAAACCAAGCTAAAGGTCACCAACCACTATACTAGCTACAACCACTATTATACTAGCTACAAACTATAACAGCCAGATTCAATATATTGCAGTGAGCAGCGGCCACTAGGTGTGAGTCGTCTACATGCTTTAGAGTTGAACTCTCTCTCAAATAGATATATTTGCATGGGGTAGAGAGGTCTTTATCACTTCCGCATTACGAGAGAGCACACACTCAGACAATATATATTGGGTTTGTAGACACACAATGGACAGGAACCAGTTCTTTGAGACCCAAAACTGGCACAATTACGGACACTACCATGGGTGTGCAACTATAAACATGAGGAAAGCAACCAGGCACGTACAAACAGTTCACACGTGTAATAACGGTAATGGAACTGGAAATAGCTCGATATAGAGCTGATAGATACAATGTGCGATACAGATATAGAGAGAGAGAGAGCAGGAGATTGCAGACAGTTCAATAGTTACACAGACAGGGAGCTGCGAAGGGAGGAGGAGGGAGAGCAGACAACATCGTTCAGAGAGGAGAATAAGAGTGTTAGATGTATTAAACACACTAACAGGTGTTACACTTAAGTATTTCTAGTTACAAAGCAGATTTGCACACAGCTGGAGATCATATCTAGCATCCTACGACAGGGCGTGCTGTAGTAATTGGGCTGGATTGAAAATACATGAGATGATCAATGTGATGCTATTTCTGGCCGCTACAATTCTCTGATCTCTCTCTCCTTTTCAACTTTATAACACTTCATAGCTGCACAAATGATGTTATGTATGCAGACAGCTCTCTCTCTGTCTGGCTGTCACTCTCTTTGTTTCTCTCTCTCAGTTTCTCATTTTGTTTCTCTCTCTCTTAGTTTCTCTAAGTGTCTCCCTCAAACCAATTGTTTACTATATGCTTCAATTGCTCGCATGGAAATTATACAGTGAAATTACAAAACAAGCTCTGTTGTAATAATAGCGGATAAAGCATGCTACAACAAACATCAAACTATTAACTCACTCTCTTAATTTCTTTATTTTCGATCTTTTAATTCTCTCTTTTCGATAACTCGTTCATTATCTCTCCCTCTCCTTCACTATCTCTCTCTATCTCTTTCAGTTCAGATGGTATAGAATAATGAGGGCAAGACTCCAGGAAGGAAAGATTAAGCACTGATAATAATCCTCTCTCGCCGATTATTCAAATAACTACTTTTTCAATACAGGATATAGACAACAGAACATGAGTGGTATATGGTTCTGCAGTACAGAATAGGGCAAGATCTGAGCGGGACGAAGGCGCTAGACATACAGTACAAGTACACATGTACTAATTTACTGAACCATGTGGGTAGCTATATATAGTACTGAGTATAGAAGTGGACCCAAGATACAACTATTGTAGTTTACCCAGCTGGTACAACAAGATACAACTACATGTGTTAGTAAGGAGCCCTACACACACAGGCAGCTCTACAGTTAGAGTGTCAATAAAGATTGTATAGCATCCACCAGGTTTCTTGGCGGTAGTGTTCCAGGGAAATTCAATCACACCAGACGATGGAAAGGGGAATTGTAATTCGGGAGGGGGATTAGGGGAGTAACGTAGTAGTAGCAGGGTATACTGTATGTCTGTTGAATTATTCACACACAGAGTAGTGGCCGGTGGCCCTATAGAGATCTGTATCTTACCCCTTCTTTTTCAAGGAACCGCAATGCATATTCCAAATTCTGTAGTCTCTGTATGTTCAGCTTCACTCGAGTCGTCTTTTTCTAAAATAGGGAAATGTGGAATAGTAATGGAGCCTGAGTGTAGTGGTTTGGGGTAATCAGGACTTTTAAAATCTCATTACAAATGTCATATATGTATGACTCAAATGCCATATTTGAGAGATTTCTACCTTGATTCTACACGTGCAATTAGTTAAACTTACAATTGGTTTCTTGGACAGGAACTCCAAAAGGGCAATAAGTCGGAGACCATCCTTTAAATCCTCAAACAAATCCTCTATTTTATCAACATCGCCCTGTTGGAGGGAGGGGTATAATTGGTTGGCAATGGAGTTACAGTCGGACCCCGATTTACCGGGATGCTCGATCGGGGGAAAAGGTTTTGCCCTGTAAATCTGGGTCCGGTAAATCGAGGTCCGACTGTATTATCAGGTTCCCACATGGTAGTAGGGCGGGAGGTTTTGTCATTTTTAATGAACCATGGTGGTTATTAATTGAGCTAACTAAATAGAGCTGTCTCTCTCTCTCTCTCTCTCTCTCTCTCCCTCCCTCCATCGCTAATACCTGACCCCAGTCCCTGTAGAAATGGGGCTAATCTAATAAATATCCATGCGTGCCATACGCCAGTAAAATAAACTCAGCAATTTTTGAAAGCTTTTTCTCTCTGTACAATTTCATTCTCCTGTCACTCTCCAGTCTCTGTCCACAATGTATGTCTTTATAATTTTCTTTGCACTCTCGGCATGGTGAAATCATTGGTAATACGGGTGAGAAAAGTGGTACTGGAGAGTTTTAAAACTGGGCTGACGAAAATTCAGATTTACAGTTTAAAAGAAAACTGAATGCCCCTAACTAAAATGAATCTTTACTTCGACCTAACTATTTTTGACACAACTTAGCAAAGACCACCCCCTAAAACTGCAGATTGAAGACATCAAATTGTATATCCTCAAAATTAAAAACCAAACCAATATATCGAGTAATCCAGCACTTACCCCTTTTAGTTGTACGTTGGCCCATCTGGTAAATGTCCTAGTCTGGATGTTATCTCTCTGCACTGTAAAACAGGGGAATTGTGTGAGTCACGTGTTGTGCAAAAACACCAGCCAATAAGAGAGCTGCTACGAAAATAGACACACTCACAGAGAAACAGTAAATAACTTTGCATCGGAAGGGTGTTGCAAGGCACACATGAGAGTATGTGGGTTGTAAACTGTATGGAACGTGCACATTGGACTGATAAATTTAGAATTCGGAACAGCCTTATTTTTGAAAATAACGACAAGTTTTGTGGTCGTACGAAGTTCACGCTAACCTGACATGAATACATGTTAGTAATGTTTAGGCGTATACATTACCCAGCATTACTTACAGAAATTCAACCTGGACTTTTACAGAGAGGATAGTGGAGACAAGACTACCCGACCGAAAATTGGAAAAAAGTTCCCAACCCCAGATAAACAAATCTATACCTTTATTGTTGTGACAAGATAATTAGTGAGAGGAATGGAAATTAGTTAACAGTGAAAGTGTTTGGACCTTGGGTTCAGAAGGAAAACCTTGAGGAACGGACAGTAAGCCGAAATTTCACCCCCTAAAATACTCTCACTCTTGGGGAAACCAGTATCACCTATATAACAACCTCTAGAGCTAGCTACCAGTTGACAGGGGATAACTATAATAACACACCTACATACAAAGAAATCTGCTCCTCAGTCGGATCGACCTCCTGCTCATGGGGGTCCTCCGGTGCATGCATCACTTAACTGTCAAACTACGTACAGAAATGTCCCCCCCTGTCATACACCGCTCTACGCTAATTCATGATAATTAGTATGTCCAATCCTATAGAGTTGGAGCCCCTACGTACTAAATTAAACTCAAGAACGTATATCATACACAGAGAGAGAATGCCCCTCCTAGCAAGCTGAAATTAACACACGTGCCCATCTAGTTTACACGTGTCTGACAGCTTTTGAAACAATCTAATTTTGATGTATTATACAGACTTTTGCATTCATTTTGGGATTTAGATTTTAGACCTGGAGTTACCGTTCCGAAGTTTCTAAATTTTCACACGGGCGCGGAATATGAAAAACGCTGGAGAGACGATGATGAAAATAAAACTCACGGATAACAAATGATAGTTCTTTTGGTACTCACAGGCCTCCTGTTCGGCAGCGATTTGGAAGCTATTGCTCTGGAACTGTTCGTAGTCAGACTGGACAAGGGTGACAAGGATCTCTCCATTTGGTCCGTGGACAAAGGTATACTCGATATCATTGAGGGAACCATTGTTCTTCAACTGCTCAAACTGGTCCACCGACATGGTTAACACGTGGTCGTTATCTGGGGATGGGTGCAGTAGTTAAATAACCATGGAAACAGGAAATGAAACCATGGTAACATGCATACATACTTGATGTGATGGTAACTTTGATGTCAGTTACAGATTCCTGGTCGGGTTGCGAGGCATTTGTCTGGAACATCTTGTACTCATCTGGGGAGAGGATCACCTTGTGATCCCCATTATCCAGCTCATCAACTTGAAGGTTGAGACCCGCAAATGCGCCTTGGTTTCGCAGCGTCACCCACTGGGGGTTGGTCAGGACGAGGACATACTGCCCACCTGGAGGAGAGGTTGTGTGGGGGTGTGGTGGACCAAACAACAACTTGTGATAAATGTACTTACGGGCATCTACTTCAATGTTAATGTTGCTTATGTTTACAACGGTTGCTTTGGGCTTAGTGACTGTGTGTGCTCCGGCTTCGGAGGTGCTTTGGAGGAAGGTTGAGTAGTCTTGTTGGACTAGAATGACGATCACAGACCCATCAGCCTGTTTCTGGACTTGCACGTTGGGTCCAGCGAATACCTCTAGCTTGCAGAGGTAGGCCCATTGGGGCGCAGAGAGGGTCAACTGGTACCTGCCGGCTAAAAACGCTGCTTAGAACATGTAACTCAATCAAAACATATATAAACGTATAAACACGAAAAGGAATGTGCTGTTGGTGCTGAGATGTGTGACTTATATCCCATTGGGGGGGGGGGGGGGTGTCGTACGAGATTTCAGCTGAGGACTTGATAGCATTCCAAGAGACATGCAGGAATCAGTGGGTTAGAAGCAATGTAATCCCGGGGGCTGATGTCTCTCTCTCTCTTACTTTCTGGGTTGATCTGAATGTTGTACTGACTCTCAATGCTTTCATGTGCAGCCTTGCCCTGGTTGCCATGTCGGGAGAGGAACACATTGTAGTCGTCCCGGGACATTTTGCAGATGTAACTATTCCCGGAATTGCTAACGTCCAAGGAGCTCAGATCCTTGAAGGAGCCAAGTCCATCCAGGACTTTATATTGGTCAGCACTCAGGGACAGCACGCACATACCACCTTGTGGAACACGTGTGTTTAGTACATGTTGTACCTACTGTACAAATGTCAAGACTGTTTCGAGTAAGAACAACTTGTGCAGTTGTGCACTATTATATCCACCGGACTTACTCGCATCAACAGTCACAGAGAAGACATCATCTGTTTTGGCTGGTATTCTTGATCGGTACGCCAGGAATTGCTCGTATTGGTTTTGGTCCAGAGTGACCTTGTACCCGCCGTTGGGCTCCACATCGGGACTCACATTGGACAGTCCACAGAACTTGCCCCCGTCCAGCATAGAGTCCCATAGCTCCGCAGTTAGGTGAATATTGTATCCACCTCCTTTAAAGGTTTGGATGTGGGAGTGATTTTAATGCTATATACGTCACAGAGCAACACTTGTTACAAAGAGCTACACAGTATTAGAACGAGCTACACTGTACTAGAACGAGCTACACTTTAAGAAAGACTACATTTAATGTGTCACGTAACTCAAACACACAATATGATGTACTTACTGGCAGCAAGGGTGATGTTGTACTGCATGGTGGTCATGGGTGGGGCCACGTGTCGATTCTTCAGATAGAGATCATACTGCTCCTGGGTCAACTTGATCACGTAGTTTCCATCTTGCATGAAGTAACTGACATCAATACCAGCGAACACATTGTGCTTGTTCAGTTCTTCGAATTGTTCCACAGTTAGGACCAGGGAAAAGCCGGCTGAAATTAGGAACTATATTATAGGCTCATTCATCAGTAAACACTGCAAAAAAACGATGAGACTTGACTGAGAGAGAGAGGGAGGAGAAAGATAGAGGAAGAAAGATAGAGAGAGAGATAGAGGGATAGAGAGAAAGAAAGAGGGGGGGGGGAGAAAGAGAGAGAAGGAAAGGAAGGGAGTGGGGTAGAAAAGAATAGTTAGCCTGTAGTTTATGTTATGCGACGGCTGTCAACAAATTTTCCGATGGAAAGGGCGTGTGAGGAAACATAACTATTCAAGTTACTATGCAGGAAACATAACTATTCTGGCTCCCAAGATTAACAAATATGTACATAATTCTAACAAAATTATAGCTAGGATTATCAACAAGAAAACCACCAGCCATCCTAATTAATAATAACTTACCACTGTTCAGTTTGTATTTCTCGTAATCTTCATCACTCATCTGGACCACATACGTGTCTCCCTCCATCATGTACTTGATCTTGAGGCCAGCAAACATCCTGTTCGCCTGATGGTCCTTCCATTCTGACTCACTCAGTCGTAACACATACCCGGGGTTCTCTGAAGTTAACATGAGTCATGTAAAACAAGATCATTGGCTGTTTGGTTGTTTTAGGAATTAGTGTAACTCCACTTCTCTTACCGCAGTTTTTCTTGTATTGTTCATACTGCTCGGCTGTCATATCTATATTGTACTTGTCACCCTCCATGGTGTAGCTTATCTGCATGTTGGCGAAGGCGCCCATTTGTTGGTTCTCCTTCCATTCCTTTTCGCTGAGCTCCAGAACGAAGGTCTTGGGAGCCGTTTCCATGTCGACATCCACTGCAAACCCTGTCAGAGCATATTAGCAATACATTAGCAGGTTAACATTAAGTATTAACTAGGTATAACACACAGCAATAGCACTGAAGTTATATATTAGTTCTACATATATATGTTTTCAATATGAAGTTTCTCTACAATGCGCTAATTGCAATATATAATGAACAAGAGCCTGTGTACAAAACAGAGAGAAGGGGCGGCAGAACAACACACAAGACAACACACTAGACAAAAGAGCGGAAGGATACTCCTAAGCACGCTGAATTGCAAACTATAGTGCCCAAGCAACGGAGGGAGAGGTGGAAAGCCGTATTACACTCAGGATTCTTTGCCTACTACTTGGGTGGAGAAAGAGAGAGAGAGAGAGAGAGAGAGAGAGAGAGAGAGAGAGAGATAGAGAGAGAGAGATAGAGAGAGAGAGTGAGAGAGGGAGAGAGGGAGAGAGGAAGAGAGAAAGGGAGTGATACTCCAAATGCAGCTGTGGGTTGAGGGAATCCTGTCGACACCTATCAGAAAGACCTTGCTGTGAGAGAGGGAGAGAAAAGAATGGCACTTGGAGTTGGGTAAAGAAAATTATGCGATAGAAAGAAAAGACTGAGAGAGTCGAGAAGTCGAACAAATGTTATGAGAGGCAGGCTAAAGGCTAGAATGACTTAGTCAGGAAATGTACAGGGTCGGCTTCAGGCCATGGCCAAGTGCTCCTGAATGTCTCTCTTTCTAAATTCACGCTAACAGCTGAACTTTTCTTCTGTATTTCGAGGTTTCAAATCGAATTTGACACATGGTATACAGTGGTGTGGAGGTGTCAGTAAAAAGTTTACACAACCCTGTCCGCCTCATTGGTCACAGGCATGTTAATATACAGAGGAGAGAAAGCGATAGATGCAGGAGAGAAACTGGTAAAGCATAAGATAGAGAGGTGGAAAGCTAGAGGGTTTAATTCAACAAAGCTGTGCTAAACTAAAAGCGCTGCCTCCTAATTTCTACCACCACACAACCATGTTCCCATGCAGCTCCAAGGTGGTACAATGTGAAACACGTCAAACTGAGAATATATTGGGCCACTCTAATTTTCTATTTATTAAATGTTAGCTGTAAGCTGTAATTGCAGCTCTTTTGCACACTTATGAAATGCTCAAGAACTGCTGCCACTTCGTGGGAACTGGCTAGCTAAATCTGGCCCCCTCTTCACGGTTTAATTTTGGGCTGGTTTTACTTACGTGTTGGCTCGGGTGCAACTGGAGCTGCTGTCTCCTCGGGTTCAGGTTCAGGTTGTGGAGGTGGAGGTACATTGACAGTGGTATGGAGGGTTGTCGTGACAACGGTTCCATCACCCTCCTCCGTTGTCATGGTAGTACTGGACTCGGAGTGCACCTCACTACCCTCCCTGGACCAACTCTTTAGCTTGTAATTAGGGTCATTTCTATCAATCTTCTTCTCATTCAACTGAGATTCCCTCAGCTTCTTGTTTTTCCAATCAGGATCCTCCGCAGTCACTGTTCCCTCCGCAGCCTTGCCCTCCTTCAACTTTTTATCTTTCCAATCTGGGGTCTCCTCCGCGACAGTCCCCCCACTGGTTGTTGCTTTCTTCAGTTTTACCTCAAATGGATTTGGGGGAGGTTCTTCTTCACCCCTTCTTCCGCCAGTCTTCTTCAAATTGGCCTTCCATGCGGGAACTTTACTTTCTTCCGTTATATTGGCACCGGTCGATTTTAGCTGTTTCTTCCATGGCGGATCATTTGTCCCGGTGGCAGAGGTGGATGCAGCCCCTGCCCCTTTTTTCCAGGAGGGCACGTCCCCCGGGGCCCGGTTCTGTTGCCGGTCCCGCCAAGACATACCTAGTAAGAGGGGTGTGTTTGCGTGTTTAACTTTGGATAGGAAGTCAGATAAGAAGTGCAACGGAAAACAACTCGGTATAGCAGTTAGAGTAGTGCCGTGCAGCACACACACAATACAGGGGGGAGCTCGAGACAACTGTATTTGCTGGTTTACTGTGCACACTATGTGTGGCAAGGTAGACCACGTGGTAGCCTTTCACCCCCCACGTGACCAATACCCTACCCAGTTAATGGCCGGTGTTCCCCCGACACACGGTGTTACGACGGGAGAGAAAGCTTTATTTATCACTAATACACTTATAAGGAAAAGTCCATTACCCGTTGTAGCTTGTGTCTACCTGTACGGCGTGGTAGGTATTGGGCAGTGTTGACCACGTGTTCACCGACTCGTCCCACTATTGGCTCGTTAGGACAGCAAGCACTGAAAACCTAAAAGTGCCGGAGGTTCACAGCAAGTTTCGGACATGCAAATCTCCTGCCAGCGGTGAGAGAGAGGCTGACAGGTCGGACAAGTTATATTAGGTACTGCAGGAAACGGGTTTATATATCCGGAGCACAAGTATATTATATCGAGATCAGATATTTCATATTGCTTATCATATCCGGATCAATCCACAGTGGGGCAAAATGCTGAACGAGGTGGAATTTTGGGTTGTGCATCTATTCAGTTGGCCACAGAACCCTCGAATTTCAATATTTTTGATGCGGTTTCAGGTTTGTTGTAACGTTTGATCATATTTAAAATTAAAGGCAAATTTTAAGTGAATTCTATATTTTTCGAATTTCCTCATCAAACGGCATTTTGCCCCACTGTGCAATCAGGGAAGGGAATCTGACCAGTCTTTGTATCAAAATACAAACAAAGGGAACGGATTTACAAAGAAAAACAGTGTGTGGGAGATAGGGGATGGTAAGGCTGCAGTAAATCGGTGTAAAACACAAATGAGAGTGTTCAGTACAGGATGGTAGACTTGAATAAACGGCTTGATGACAGGTATCTGTCGAGGTCCGTCTCTCTCTCTCCTTTCAAAAGTAAGTCCACTTGTGTATTACAACAAACATCAGGCACACACAAGCAGGCGAAGGGAGAGAGGGAATTATCACCGCCCCAGCCGGGAGTGAGCTTGGAGGGGAGAGGTGTAAATTCGGTGTAGAGAGAGGGGGGATAGAGAGGGGGATGGCAACGGATAGGCACTTTCAAATAGCGTTGAAAAGTTTTCAGAAAGCCACGCCTCAAAATGACGAAATGAACAGCATATAATAAATGTTGGAGTTTTATGATCACATTATTTACGTTAGCGTTTGGTTTTTATAGGCGGTATATCCAGGTTAGGTAAGCGGAAACCTGTGTTGACAGGGCGACTGTACCATCAAAGTTCCAGTTATTTTGACCAAATTTCAGAGTTTTATATCGGGCCTATCCCATGTGCTGCGCGGGAGGTTAGAAGTGATATGGGACGCGCGCGGGAATTGCTGAACTGACACTTTCATACTGAGACAACAACTCGCGCGTTACATCAAGCACACACGAACTGTTCTAAACTCTCCAGGGAGAAGGCTGCCCGGACTGCCCTTCCGATTTCTCTTCCGGCATTATGGAGGGGCAACCAGCAGTAATAATAATAACAGACAGTCATTATACAACAATATATGAACCTGGAGAGGGGAAATACCTGGGGTTTACCTTAGCGTGTAAATGCGTGGAGGAGATACGATCAGTAATGGCGTCTAAATTTAAACGCTAAAAGTAATTTCATCTCCAAAAGTTAAAGTTATGATTATTATTATAGCAAGCCTTACATAAAACATCTAGGTGTAACATAAAGGTGCCGAATCCTAACTTATCCATCTCTCTCTCACTCTCCCAGAGTAGTGACGCTCTCACCCATCATCCCTCTCTATGTAGCATATTAACACATATTTCACGGGGGGAAGGAGTATAAGAGGGAGAGAGAGGGAGAGAGAGATATGGAACTATTACTAACTGAAGGCCACCACCTTATATTACATTTTTTAGATTATATCACTCCGTCACCATGTCTCCACTTGTCCCTCATCCCTGTCTCTCTTTACTCTCGTTCTATATCTCGCCCTGGACTGATAGACAATGGCCGAGTGTATCGTGGGTGCCCTTTTGTTCCCTCCGATACAATTGTAACAGCATGGAAGTAACAGTGAAATGGAATAGAAATGAGAAAGAATGATAAAAAGGGGGAGAGCAGTAGAGATGCAGAGAGAGGGGAGAGAGAAAGGATAGAGTAAACAGGAAAGATATATTTGTTTGTATGAGGATCTGATGCTAAAAGCATTATGGCGAATAGATTGAGCTTAAGAGTGTGGGGAGTGTGGGACAGAGAATCAATATTATAAGGGAGATAGGGGAAGAGCAAGAGAGACCGAGCGAGTGAATGAGAGAGCGAGATAGAAATATTAGTAGTTGGCATAAAGAGATATGATATTAGCATGCATGCAAACATATACAGAGGGGGGATATCACATTAGATTAAACCACTGATCGGAACACCTCAAAAGAGCCATTAAGAGAGAGATTGAGAGAGAAAGAGAGACAGAGTGAGAGAGAGAGAGACAGAGTGATCGTGACACAGGTGTTTAAGTGTTTTACACAAGACGGGGGGAGTACATTTTCATACACACACACATTCAGGTACACCCCCTCCCCCCTCATTACCAACTCAACGTATCATCTCATCATTCTGGGACTTAGTGGCTCTCTCTCTTTCGTATAAATTATCTCTCTACGTCGAACACTACTTCATCTTAGTAGCTTAGCTAATTTACTATCTCTCTATCTCTCTATTTCTCTCTGTCTCTCTCTTTCTCTCTCTCTCTCTCTCTCTCTCTTTCCGTCTAACACTCCTCCCCAACTGGATTACAGTCAGGGTTATTTCCGCTCTCGCGCATCTACTCCACCCACCACTCTTTTTACACACCCACTATAACACTATCTCTCTTTCTGTCTCCCTTTCTCTCTTTGTCTCCCTTTCTCTATCTCTCCCACCCACATACACTCTTCTACACACCCAGCGGGTGAAATTGGGTGCTATGTTTGTTCGAGAATTATTTCCGGTCACCCCACACATCTCCCTATAACTCCTCCCTCATTTCTATCTCCCAAATCATCATATATCTGTCTTTTGAGTACAATTAATAGTGAATTCTTTCTAGAAATCCAAACCTAGCACAAACCTCTCTTGAAACCGCCGTGTAGCGCTACCCGCCACAAATTACCGCTTTAGCCCCCTCCCCCGGAAATCACACTCACTGATTCTCTCCCTCATTCTACCTCTCTCATTCTCTCATTCTCTCGCTCATTCTACCTCTCTGATTCTCTCATTCTCTCACTGATTCTCTCGCTCACTCGCTCCATGATTCTCTCCTAGCCTTTCTCTCTCTCTCTCTCTCTCTCTCTCAACCTACATGTACTGCACTATTCGTCGCACAAACAAACATACATGACATCAACAACACGCTTTAGCCTCCACAACATGCATTTGTGCGTGTAAAGTGATATGGGGGGAGCTGCGTCTGCTGTATACATCACTCCTCCTGGAACAATAGCTTGTTTGAAAAAGAAGGGGGAACTCATTGGAACTATCTAGCACTGATTTGTTATTTCAAGCAATAGGTTGAGTCGCCTCCGACGTACATGCTTTTAAAAAGTATGAATACTTCAAGCAATAGGGCCTTTTCTTCCTTTTCATCATTTAATAAGTCTTTCTCTCGCTCCTCTGGAAGACACATTATATACTTGCAATTGAATAACAGTATCCCATGATTTTTAATAAGGTAACGGACAGACGCACATTATGCTGTGTGATATTACTAACATAATATGTGTGAGGTGGAGCAATAATATGCATAACCTGAACCTTTCATGGTACACCTCTCTTCTTAGAACAATCTCCAATAATCCTACTCTTATCTCCCCCCTCTTTCTATCTCTCACACTCTATCTCTATATCTCTCCCCCTCTCTCTGTCCCATGACTGTCTCTGTCTCGCGGGCCGATCAAGCGGTCTAGTAGCTTGTGAAAACGCAATCAAGATGAGAGATCGAGGCCAGAGAGAAAGGGACAGTGAACATAAGATGTAGAACAATAGAACGATACGGAAAGGGACTAGAAAGGGATAAACCCATGGAGACCTTCCCAATTATTTCAAATTGAATAATGAATATAATATTTTTTTATATAATTTTCATAATACAGCCCACATAACTATGCTGCCTCTTTGTGGCATACTAACTCTTGCAGCGTTGAATATCTCTTTTTTCCCAATTACAAAAACATTCCATAACGCTAGGACTTTCTGCCTCTCTGATCTCTCACTCTCTTACCTTTTCTCTCTCTTTCTCTCACACCCTCTATCTATCTCTCTCTCTCTCTCTCTCTCTGTCTCTCTCTCTCTCTCTTACTCTCTCACTCTGTCTCTCTCTCTCTCTCACTCTGTCTCTCTCTCCCTCTCTGTCAGCAAGGCTCGCTTTGTAACATGAGGCTGTACATTTCATGTGGTGCATAAACTCGAGCAAAGGTTTATTTGCGAAATATAGGACTATGTAGAATTTCGGAGAGAGAGACGAGAGAGAGAAAAAAGAAACGAGAGAAGGGGAGAGAGAGGGGAGAGAGAGAGAGAGGAGAGAAGAAAAGAGGGGGTTTTGGGGGAAAAAAAAATTTTTTTTGGGGGGGGGGGGAAAAAAAAAAAAAAAACCGGGTTTTGGGGGGGGGGGAAAAAAAAAAAAATTTTTTGGGGGGGGGGGGCCCCCCCCAATCTTCCTTCTTCTTGCTCCCCCCAAACCCCCCAACCCCCCCCCACAACGCACTGTCAATCAAAGAAGAACCTCTCATGGAGGGGTCGCCGCTGTGCCCTAGGGTCCTTAGTCCTTCAACATATAATCACTCTAGAGTACTGCAAAATAAGAAAGCGATAGCTAGGAGCAAGTACATGAAATATTGGTGCGATTGTGTGAGGTTTTACAAGAAAAAGCCTACGTAAAGATTCAGGGGGGGCGACACGCTGCAGATATATTCACGTTATAAAACACGACCCATCCCGTGTTGCATTCACCCCTCCCTCCTAGAACCCTGGTGGTGTGCCTCCTAGAACTCCCTCCTCCTCTGCCTCCTGCCTGGGGTGTTTAGATTGCATAAAATGCTTTGATATGCTGCTCTAGCTACACATGATGAGAGAGTCACAACACAAACTTAATGCTAGCCCAGCAAGGGGGATCCAGACTCCAGAGTTTGTTTGTATGTCAAACACCCCGCAGAGGGGGGTCCAGAGTAACGTTGCACGTAACATGATGTGTATAGGATATTCAGTATGGAACTGCTGCATATTATGTGTGTGGAACACTACCAGGAACAATTGGGTGCTATAATGACGTCACGAGCTGCTGGTGAAATCACCAACAAGTCGCGACACTAATAAAACACTCAACATATATTGCAGGGCGGGGTTTTATATCGGCGACTAACTATCATGTGGAACACTATAGAAACCCTGGACTGATGACAGCCCTGGCCAACTCATATATAATTTACAATTAGTATCAACTATAAGTAACCTAATTGTACAAAAGTCGTGTAACCTAATTGTATCAAAGAACCTACATTGGAGGGAGGAGCGTTTTCTATCAATCTCAGAGTCTTCTTTAACAGTCAACATGTTGGGTCCAGTAATACAACACACTGGAGAACCCACTGGACACAACGTAGGATAGAATGATTAGGATACAATGGCGAGAGGAACTTTCTCTGTCTCCTCCTCTTTGCTCTCTCTCCCCTCTTCTCTCTTCCCCCTTTTTCCTCTTTATTTCCCCCCCAAAGTCTCCTGAGTATTTTTTGGAAGAATCCTATTGATCAAGTTGAGTATCTGTGATGCAATGAGGGATTTATCAGTTAACGTATAGAGTAGTCAGCAGTAGTCCAGTTCTAGTCAGTAGCCAGCAGTATGTTTAACATGATATTATGTGGGATGATCAAATCGGTTTGCGATGTTGTGCGGTTAACTCCACCAGGAACTAGCTGCATGTCTCTCCTTCTTCTCCTATTCTCTCTGTCTCTATCTCTCTCTCTCCCTCTACTCTCTCTCTCTCTCTCTCTCTCTCTCTCTATCTCTCTCTCTTCTCGCTCTCTCTCTCTCTACTCTCTCTCTCTCTCTCTCTCTCTCTCTCTCTCTCTCTCTCCTCTCTCTTCTCTCTCTCTCTCCTCTCTCTCTCTCTCTCTCTCTCTTTCTCTCTCCCTCTCTCTCTCTTTTTTCCCTCTATCTCTCTATCTCTATCTCTCTCTCCAATTCAATTATGTATAAGTGTTTGGTGAATGATATTACTGTGTAAGACCGCCAAAGACAGTATCAACTTGTGTCTCAACTTGAGTCTCCTCCCCCGCTCAATACCAGATACTACCTAGATAACACGACATGCGCTATAACAACAATGTCTTTGTAACATGAATATGTCGTGATTACTATTTGTCACCCTCGGGAATCTACAATTTTGTTATTATTAGACGTCAAGGATGACAGATGAAAGAACGAGGAGAAGAAAATATAGGTGGGGGATTTACAGTAGTAGAAGAGTAGAAATAGAAAGAGAGACTGTATAATAAGGGAGGAGTAGAGTACAGAAATAGGCCCCGGGGGAGAGAGAATGTAGGACATGCCACCCTTTTTTAAATCAAATCAAGGTACATTCCATCACCATCATGTATGATGTGACTACTAGCTATTTCTAACAAAACAATATTTCGTTACGAAATTACCACTGCATTCTTGGTCTTGCACTCTTTCAATCACCCTTTACTTTAACAACTAATTTAATGGAAAGTGCACTTGTTGTGTGTGGAGAGAGAATACACACTCAAACCTTTTTAAACACATTTTCATAGACCTCAATTTCCTCCCTGCTCTTGTGGGGCGGCAGACACTGAGTGTGAAAGAAGGAGCTGCTTCTCTCCACACACGACATGTCAATTAAAGAGTAACACGATACACTGTACCCCCCTGTCACCCCAGTCCACACAAAAGAACATGTCTTCTCCCCTCACTGACTGAGAGAGAGAGAGGCTCTGTTATCTACACTACATTCTGATCAACCTGTCGCGAAAACTAATTTTTCCTTATCTCTCTCTCACTGAAGTATCACCCTTGTTCCATGGGCAGAATTCGGCAAAATTTAGGCCGAATTACGCCTTTTAGGCTGAATTCTGAGGCCGAATTACGCCGCAGAATTACGCTTTGTGCATAGGCCGAATTACGCCTGAAAGGCGTAATTCGGCCTTTTTGGTAGCCCCTCGGGAGGGTGTTATTCACACATCTAATTGATCAATGAAATATCTCAGTAGATCTATCTCATAAACCCGATACCGACACACACAGACGTACAAACACACTCGACATGATGAAAATTATTGTCAATAAATTTGATATGAAATTTCATGAACTCTAAAATATGAAATTGGGGAGAGAGAAATGAGCACAAGGAAGTCTGCCAGGAATTTTGGGACCTGTATTTGGGGGAATTCTAGGACCTGTATTTGGGGGAATTCTAGGACCTGTAATCTGTATTTGGGGGAATTCTAGGACCTGTATTTGGGGGAATTCTTGGACCTGTATTTGGGGAAATTCTAGGACCTGTAATCTGTATTTAGGGGAATTCTAGGACCTATATTTGGGGGAGTTCTAGAACCTGTATTTGGTGGAATTATAGGACATGTATTTGGGGGAATTATAAGACCTGTATTTGGGGGAATTCTAGGACCTGTAATCTGTATTTGGGGGAATTCCAGTACCTATATTTGGGGGAGTTCTAGAACATGTATTTGGGGGAATTCTAGGACATGTATTTGGAGGAATTCTAGGACCTGTATTTGGGGGAGTTCTAGGACCTGTATTTGGGGGAATTCTAGGACCTGTATTTGGGGGAATTCTAGGACCTGTATTTAGGGGGATTTCTAGGACCTGTATTTGGGCCTGGGGAGATAGAATTTAAAGGAAGCAAATCTACCAGTCTTGCAGTTGGGGGAGAGATATGAACACAAGCTAGTTTGCCAGGAACTCTAGTGATTGGAGTGGGGGCCACTGGGTGACCTCCAAACTGGTCTCGCGTGTGTTAGGGTGGGTTCAGGCATTCAGGAAAACGACGTTCAGGTGTTCAAATCAAATGCTAATAAAACAAACGTTTCGACACAACGTGTCCTCATCAGTGTTAAGCTAACGTCTGTTAATAGGTTGGACTATTTAACCCACCCTAACACACGCGAGACCAGTTTGGAGGTCACCCAGTGGCCCCCACTCCAATCATCATGATGCCGCGGACGGTGAAACCAGCCCCTCAAGGTTGGCACAGCAGGAACTCTAGTGTCTAGGTCTTGCAGGGGGATGAAAGCAAGCTAGTTTACCAGGTCTTGTAGTTGGGGGAGGGGATGAACACATGTTAGCCTGACAAGAAATTTAGATCTTGCAGTTGGGGAGAGATAAGTTATGTCATTACAGTTATACTGAAGAGAAGCAATCCCTGCTTAGCACTGTAAAACTGGTACAGGAGATTGTCACTGGAGAGGACTGGGTTGGAAGAGGGCTTGGTCAATTATACATTTTTGATTTCTAACTCTTTATCTCAGAGTTGGAAAAGGGCTTGGCTGGCATATGGTTTTCGTACAAGGTATTGTTAGAACAATACCCTTCACTGAGTAGGTGGTCATACAAGATTGCTATCGCCTATCACATACACACAACCTTATCACGCTTAATTAGGGCGTGAAAAAACATCTCACACAGACAAACAAATTCGAGAGTTTGTACGTCTGTGTGTCGGTATTTTTCTTCCCGTGGAACCGCGGTGCTCACTTTCAAAGGGCAAACTCTTTTGCAGAATTCTGCCCATGGAACTAGGGGGTAACGGAAGCTAGGAAAATGTTTTTTGCTGCCTGGTACAATACATGTAGAAACCCCAACACAGACAATTTGATATCAGTGAATAAAACCAGACATCAATTACAAGTTAAAATGATGTGGCGGGGGATGTGAAAAATACACTGAAAATCGTGCTGGAACGGGTTATCAAAAGGCTCCCTGGGACACACAAATCATGATGCTGTAACTCACCATCCTCCCCGTGGTCTACAAAGTCCCTCAAATCAACAGCTATCTCTACCAGCTCCCTCGGTGTTGAGGGTTGATCTTCCTCCGGCAGACAGCTTCCCTCCTCCACCAGGTTGATGCGGAGAGTAGCCGGTACAGGACTCTCCTCAGATGTCTTTAAGAGGGCGTTATGTTCCCGATGTGGAATGAGCTTATTAGCAAACAGTTGCCTCACCAGATCCTTCTTCACAGACCGGGGTAGATCCAACCGGACAATACCCTGTCTGATCTTATCAAACAGACTAGGACTCATCACAACAGTATCACGTGTCATCATGGTGTACCCATCATCATCTCCCCTTAGGGGAACTGGAGTGACCCTCTTGTCAATATCCCCGATGTTAACACCCGGCATGTCCACCAGTTCAGGGGGAGAGATGGATCCTGCCTCCACCAACTCGTATCCCTCATCATCGTCACCCAGTGGCACTGCTTTCACCTGTCTGGTGATGTGCTTGATGTTGATGGTCAGGTCAATGGGTGTCCCATCTGCCTTCTTAGCGGTGATATTCAGCTCATCCCCCTCCAGTGTTTCCATCTTGTTGATCTCATCCTCCAGGATCTTCATAGTCTCCTCATCGACATTGCTCTCCCGGAGTGAGTCTATGATCTGCTCCTTCATCTCGTCAGTAAGGGGCTCTTCAACCAGTTCGTATCCTTCTTCAGGCTCCATGGGGACGGACACAATGTTCTTGGTTATGTTCTTGATGTTGATGGTAAGATCTACCGGTGTTCCGTCCTTCTTAGAGGCAGTCAGCTTCACCTGATTCCCATCTACATTCTCGAGCTTGTCCACCTCCTCAAGTAGAAGTTCTATTGTCTCAGGGTCCAGTTTTGAGTTCTTTAGCGTCATTGTGATCTGGTCCTTCACCACATTCACTGAAGGTGCTTTGGATGTTTGAGGAGCCTGAGCGGGCTCTACCAGCTCAAACCCATCCTCAATGTCACCCAAGGAAACAGGGTTAATGTTTTTGGTGATATCATGGGTCTCTATATTCAGCTCAATGCTCTGGGAGGGTTTCTTTACATCAGGGACGGTTAGGAGCCGATCAAGACCCGCTGGAGCAGCTGATGGACTTTTGAGGGGAGATTTGAAGACAGGTGACAGAGGGATAACTTTAACGGGAGGAACTTCATCAAACACCATTTCGTATCCAGTATCCTCTTCTAACGGGACAGATTTGATATTTTTGGTGATGTTTTTGATGTTGATGGTCAGATTGATTGGAGTTCCATCCTTCTTCTTGGCATGTAGAGACATGGAATCACCCTGGACCTTGTCCAACTTATCGATCTCATCTTCCAACAACGACACTGTCTCCTTGTCCAGGTTGCAACCCTTCAGGGACTCCTTCAGCTGCTCTTTCATCTCCTCAGTCACCGGCTCACACACCAGCTCGTAGCCGGAATCTGTTTCCATGGGAACCGGGACAATGTTTTTACCAATCACATCTATTGGTAGGTCGGCAGGTGTTGCTTCAGTGGTCGGCTTCTCAGAAGATTTCAACTCAGGGACACCTTCATCTGCAGAGGGCTGTACAGGAGCTGATTCTGTAGTTGGCTTTTCGGCAATCTCTAGAACTGGAACCTCAAGATCTTCTGTAGCAACCGGAATGAGATCAATCGACTCAGGTTTAGGTTGTCCAGGAGTCTTAGTTGTGATTGTTTCTGTAACATTTTTGGTGATGTTTTTGATGTTGATGGTCAGGTTGATTGGAGTTCCATCCTTCTTCTTGGCATGTAGAGACATGGAATCACCCTGGACCTTGTCCAACTTATCGATCTCATCTTCCAACAACGACACCTGTCTCTTTGTCCAGGTTGCAACCCTTCAGGGACTCCTTCAGCTGCTCTTTCATCTCCTCAGTCACCGGCTCACACACCAGCTCGTAGCCGGAATCTGCTTCCATGGGAACCGGGACAATGGTTTTACCAATCACATCCATTGGTAGGTCGGCAGGTGCTGCTTCAGTGGTCGGCTTCTCAGAAGATTTCAACTCAGGAACGCCTTCATCTGCAGAGGGTTGTACAGGAGCTGATTCTGTGGTTGGCTTTTCAGCAATCTCTAGAACTGGAACCTCAAGATCTTCTGTAGCAACCGGAATGACATCAATCGACTCTGGTTTAGGTTGTCCAGGAGTCTTAGTTGTGATTGTCTCTGCAACATTTTTGGTGATGTTTTTGATGTTGATGGTCAGGTTGATTGGAGTTCCATCCTTCTTCTTGGCACGTAGAGACATGGAATCACCCTGGACCTTGTCCAACTTATCGATCTCATCTTCCAACAACGACACTGTCTCCTTGTCCAGGTTGCAACCCTTCAGGGACTCCTTCAGCTGCTCTTTCATCTCCTCAGTCACCGGCTCACACACCAGCTCGTAGCCGGAATCTGTTTCCATGGGAACCGGGACAATGTTTTTACCAATCACATCCATTGGTAGGTCGGCAGGTGCTGCTTCAGTGGTCGGCTTCTCAGAAGATTTCAACTCAGGAACGCCTTCATCTGCAGAGGGCTGTACAGGAGCTGATTCTGTAGTTGGCTTTTCAGCAATCTCTAGAACTGGAACCTCAAGATCTTGCGTAACAACCGGAATGAGATCAATCGACTCTGGTTTAGGTTGTCCAGGAGTCTTAGTTGTGATTGTTTCTGTAACATTTTTGGTGATGTTTTTGATGTTGATGGTCAGATTGATTGGAGTTCCATCCTTCTTCTTGGCATGTAGACACATGGAATCACCCTGGACCTTGTCCAACTTATCGATCTCATCTTCCAACAACGACACTGTCTCTTTGTCCAGGTTACAACCCTTCAGGGACTCCTTCAGCTGCTCTTTCATCTCCTCAGTCACCGGCTCACACACCAGCTCGTAGCCGGAATCTGTTTCCATGGGAACCGGGACAATGTTTTTACCAATCACATCCATTGGCAGGTCGGCAGGTGCTGCTTCAGTGGTCGGCTTCTCAGAAGATTTCAACTCAGGAACGCCTTCATCTGCTGAGGGCTGTACAGGAGCTGATTCTGTAGTTGGCTTTTCAGCAATCTCTAGAACTGGAACCTCAAGATCTTGCGTAACAACCGGAATGAGATCAATCGACTCTGGTTTAGGTTGTCCAGGAGTCTTAGTTGTGATTGTTTCTGTAACATTTTTGGTGATGTTTTTGATGTTGATGGTCAGGTTGATTGGAGTTCCATCCTTCTTCTTGGCATGTAGAGACATGGAATCACCCTGGACCTTGTCTAACTTATCGATCTCATCTTCCAACAACGACACTGCCTCTTTGTCCAGGTTGCAACCCTTCAGGGACTCCTTCAGCTGCTCTTTCATCTCCTCAGTCACCGGCTCACACACCAGCTCGTAGCCAGAATCTGTTTCCATGGGAACCGGGACAATGTTTTTACCAATCACATCCATTGGTAGGTCGGCAGGTGCTGCTTCAGTGGTCGGCTTCTCAGAAGATTTCAACTCAGGAACGCCTTCATCTGTAGAGGGATGTACAGGAGCTGATTCTGTGGTTGGCTTTTCAGCAATCTCTAGAACTGGAACCTCAAGATCTTGCTGTAGCAACCGGAATGAGATCAATAGGAACAGGCTCAGAAGGAGTGGACTGAAATAATGGATCCTGTGGACCCTCCCGCTGCTCTATATTGACATTCCTCAGAATATTCTGGATGTTTATTGTGAGGTTAACTGGGCTGCCGTCTGGTTTCATCGCCGAGAGGGTAAGTTGATCTCCCTCGATACTGTCAACTTTGTCCAACTCCAGCTTCAGTAGATCCCTCGTCTCGTTATCTAGCCCTGAGTTTTCAAGAGAGTGCAGTATCTTTTCCTTGATGGCAGAAACCGGTGGGGCCGGTCCTGTTGTAGCAGGTGAAGTTGGGGCCAGGAGGACCGCCATATTTCCGACTTCTTCCACAGGAGAAGATTCCTTCTCTGGATTTTCCTCTTCGTGGGTTTCACGGTGGTAGAAAATGTGCTTGAGGTTGATTGTGAGTTCAATCGGAGTGCCGTCAGCCTTCTTAGATGTCAGTGTAACATGACCCATCATCAATGTTAGACAGATTGTCTATTTCTTTCGTTAAGAAGAGCTATTGTTTCACTGTCAAGGTCACTTCCCTCCAGCGAGTTCAACAGCTGTGATCTGATGTCTTCACTTACTGGAACTGACTTGGGCGGCTCCTTCTCTCCTTCAGGAGTAGATCTGGAAATTCGAATGTCCTCCAGATGAGCAACAGTTGTAGAAGACTCTTCCTTAGTAACAGGTACATTTTCAGTCACAACAGGGGGCTCTTCCTTAGCAACAGGTGCATCTTCAGTCACAACAGGGGCCTCTTCCTTAGCAACTGGTGCATCCTCTGTCACAACAGGAGACTCTTCCTTAGCAACAGGTTCATCTTCAGTCACAACAGGAGGCTCTTCCTTAGCAACAGGTGCATCTTCAGTCACAACAGGAGGCTCTTCCTTAGCAACAGGTGCAACTTCAGTCACAATAGGGGCCTCTTCCTTAGCAACAGGTACATCTTCAGTCACAACAGGAGGCTTTTCCTTAGCAACAGGTGCATCTTCAGTCACAACAGGGGCCTCTTCCTTAGCAACAGGTGCATCTTCAGTCGCAACAGGAGGCTCTTCCTTAGCAACAGGTGCATCTTCAGTCACAACAGGAGGTTCTTCCTTAGCAACAGGTACATCTTCAGTCACAACAGGAGATTCTTTCTTAGCAACAGGTGCATCTTCAGTCACAACAGGAGGCTCTTCGTTAGCAACAGGTGCATCTTCAGTCACAACAGGGGGCTCTTCCTTAGCAACAGGTACATCTTCAGTCACAACAGGAGACTCTTCCTTAGCAACAGGTGCATCTTCAGTCACAACAGGAGACTCTTCCTTAGCAACAGGTGCATCTTCAGTCACAACAGGGGGCTCTTCCTTAGCAACAGGTACATCTTCAGTCACAACAGGGGGCTCTTCCTTAGCAACAGGTATATCTTCAGTCACAACAGGAGGCTCTTCCTTAGCAACAGGTGCATCTTCAGTCACAACAGCAGGCTTTTCCTTAGCAACAGGTACATCTTCAGTCACAACAGGAGACTCTTCCTTAGCAACAGGTGCATCTTCAGTCACAACAGGAGACTCTTCCTTAGCAACAGGTACATCCTCTGTAACAGCTACCTTTTCAGGTTCTTTAGAAACTGGTTTGGAATCTGGGGCTTTGGCAGCCTCAGGGGCTTCAGTCGCCTGGAGACAAGGAACTCCTTCTTCAGTCGGTTGATCAAACACAATAGGAATATCTGAAATGAGCTGCTGAGATTTAGGCTCGGGTTCAGGTTCAGGCTCAGATTTCTTTTCCACATTCACGGTCACGTTTTCAACAATGTTCTCAATGTTGATAGTCAGGTTGACAGGTGACCCGTCTGACTTGGTGGCTGACAAAGTGATCTGATTGTCTGTCACAGTTGTCTCCTTCCTCACCTCCTTCATCAGAAGAACCTTGGCTTCCTTGTCCAGAGGTGAGGATTTAATGATGGCGATAATTTGCTCCTTCATCTCGGGTGTCAAGGGAACGGGAGAACTCAACGGAGTGGGCTCTGGAGTCTCTTCAGGAGTCTTCGACTCGGATGTCTTTGTTTTTCTACTCGGCCTCTCCGGTTTCTTTGGAGGTTCTTCAGCGTCCTTGTTTTCTGCTTGAGATTCGGGAGCATTAGTCTTTTTACGACTAGGCCTCTCGGGTTTAGGCTCCGATTCAATGAGAGGCTTATCTTTAGGAACCTCGGAATCAATCTTATCAACAGTGGTCGATTCTTTGGTATCCGGTTCAGATTGTATTTCAGCAGTATCAGGACTCACCAGTTCTTTAGATTCTGGTTTAGTATCTGGGGCTTCAGCGGCCACGGGAGCTTCTGAAGCTTCTAAACAAGGAATACCCTCTTCAGTCGGCTGATCCTTTGAAGCAGGAACGTCTTCAGACACAACAAGTTCAGGTTCAGTCTCAGATTTCTTCTCTACATTTACAGTCACATTTTCAACAATGTTCTCAATGTTGATAGTCAGGTTGACAGGTGACCCGTCTGACTTGGTGGCTGACAAAGTGATCTGATTGTCTGTCACAGTTGTCTCCTTCCTCACCTCCTTCATCAGAAGAACCTTGGCTTCCTTGTCCAGATCAGAGGTCTTTAGGATGGCGATAATTTGCTCCTTCATCTCGGGTGTCAAGGGAACGGGAGAACTCGACGGAATGGGCTCTGGAGTCTCTTCAGGAGTCTTCGACTCGGATGTCTTGGTTTTTCTACTCGGCCTCTCCGGTTTCTTTGGAGGTTCAACAGCGTCCTTATCTTCTACTGGAGATTCAGGAGCACCAGCCTTTTTACGACTAGGCCTCTCGGGTTTAGGCTCCGACTCAGTAGGAGGGAAATCTTTGACTTTTTCCTTGGTATCTGGCTCCTTTGAATCTGGTCCGGAAACTGGAGCATTCGCTGCAGCAGGAGCCTCAGATATATCGATGCTAGGAACGTCTTGTTCAGTTGGCTTTTCTTTTGGGAGAGACACATCTTTAGCCATTCTTGGTTCAAGTTTGTCAGGAGCCTCGGCCGCCACGGGAGCTTCAGAGGCCTTTATACAGGGAACACTTTCTTCTGTTGGTTGCTCTTTAACAGGAGGACTATCCTCTGTCACAACAGGGGGTTCTTCTGTGTTCTCCGCTTTGCAAGGTTTCTTGGAATCAGGTTCACTAACTGGCAGTTCCGCCGCCACGGGAGCTTCTGAAGCTTCCAGACAGGGAATACCCTCATCAGTTGGCGTGTTTTTGACGGGAGGAACTTCTTCAGAAACTACTGGCTGAGATTCTTTTAGTTGAGGTTCTTTATCCACTGGGACCTCTTCAGAAACAGACATGGGCTGATCTTCAGACGGCTCAGGCTTAGAAACCGGAGCACTTTCTGTGATTTCTTTCGGTGGAGCTTCGACTGCATCAGGTACTTCTAAGGGAACGGGAGAACTCGACGGAGTTGGCTCTGGAGGCTGCTTCTGGTCCTCAGAAGTTGGAGCTTCTGCAGCAACCGGGGCTTCGCTCGGTAGAACACATGGTACTCCTTCATCAACTGGTTTTGCTTCAGGAGCATCTTCGGCAACAGGCTTCTCAGGCTTTGAATCCGGAGTCTTGGCAGCCACGGGAGCATCAGAGGCCTTTAGGGAAGGAAGATCCGCCTCAGTTGGCTGCTCTGTCACAGGAGGGACATCTTCTGTAACAATCGGCTCAGATTTCGGCTCAGATTTCTTCTCCACTTTCACAGTCACATTTTCAACAATGTTCCCAATGTTGATAGTCAGGTTGACAGGTGACCCATCTGACTTGGTGGCTGACAAAGTGATCTGATTGTCTGTCACAGTTGTCCCCTTCCTCACCTCCTTCATCAGAAGAACCTTGGCTTCCTTGTCCAGATCAGATGTCTTTAGGATGGCGATAATTTGCTCCTTCATCTCGGGTGTCAAGGGAACGGGAGAACTCGACGGAGTGGGTTCTGGAGTCTGCTTTTTGTCATCGGAAGTTGGAGCTTCTGCAGCAACCGGGGCTTCGCTCGGTAGAACAAAGGGTACTCCTTCATCAACTGGTTTTACTTCAGGAGCATCTTCGGTAACAGGCTTCTCAGGCTCCTTTGAGTCTGGTTTTTGAAGAGGGAGGGGAGATCCCGGTTTTAAATCCGGCGTCTCAGCCGCCACAGGAGCATTAGAGGCCTTTAGGGAAGGAAGATCCGCCTCAGTTGGCTGCTCTGTCACAGGAGGGACATCTTCTGTAACAATCGGTTCAGATTTCGGCTCAGATTTCTTTTCCACATTCACGGTCACATTTTCAACAATGTTCTCAATGTTGATAGTCAGGTTGACAGGTGACCCATCTGACTTGGTGGCTGACAAAGTGATCTGATTGTCTGTCACAGTTGTCGCCTTCCTCACCTCCTTCATCAGAAGAACCTTGGCTTCCTTGTCCAGATCAGATGTCTTTAGGATGGCGATAATTTGCTCCTTCATCTCAGGTGTCAAGGGAACCGGAGAACTCGACGGAGTAGGCGCTGTAGTCTGCTTCTTGTCATCAGAAGTTGGAGCTTCTGCAGCAACCGGGGCTTCGCTCGGTAGAACACATGGTACTACTTCATCAGCTGGTTTTACTTCAGGAGCATCTTCGGCAACAGGCTTCTCAGGCTCCTTTGAGTCCGGTGTCTCAGCCGCCACAGGAGCTCCAGAAGCCTTTAGGGAAGGAAGATCCGCCTCAATTGGCTGCTCTGTCACAGGAGGGACATCTTCTGTAACAATCGGTTCAGATTTCGGCTCAGATTTCTTTTCCACATTCACGGTCACATTTTCAACAATGTTCTCAATGTTGATAGTCAGGTTGACAGGTGACCCATCTGACTTGGTGGCTGATAAAGTGATCTGATTGTCTGTCACAGTTATCTCCTTCCTCACCTCCTTCATCAGAAGAACCTTGGCTTCCTTGTCCAGATCAGAGGTCTTTAGGATGGCGATAATTTGCTCCTTCATTTCGGGTGTCAAGGGAACGGGAGAACTCGACGGAGTGGGCTCTGGAGTCTGCTTCTTGTCATCAGAAGGCTTAGCAACATCGCTGATGGAATCTGGCTTAGCTTCGGGGGCTGAAACAGGCTTCACAGGATCTGCTACAGGCGACTGTTTCCCAGCTTCAATCGGCTTAGTTTTCTCTGGCGCTTTCTGAGAAGGTGGTGCTTCAGAAGCCTTGACACAGGGGACGCCTTCTTCATTTGGCTGCTCTTTGACAGGAGGAACATCTTCAGTTACGACAGGGGGTTCTTCTGTGTCGCCAGATTGAGAGGGTTCATCAGATTTCTTAGAATCGGGTTCAATAACTGGCAGTTCCGCCGCCACGGGAGCTTCTGAAGCTTCCAGAAGAGGGATATTATCCTCTGTTGGCTGGTCCTTTGTTGGAGGAACGTTCTCAGTCACAATCGGCTGAGGTTTGGATTCCGAATCTTTTTCGCCTGTTACTGTCACATTCTGAACTAGGTTCTTAACATCAACAGTCAGGTTGACAGGTGACCCATCCGATTTTGTAGCTGACAAAACCACCTGGTAGTCTGAAATTTCTGTCTCCTTCCTCACCTCCTTCATTAGAAGAACCTTGGCTTCCTTGTCCAGAGGTGAGGTTTTAATGATGGCGATAATTTGCTCCTTCATCTCGGGTGTCAAGGGAACCGGAGAACTCGACGGAGTGGGCTCTGGCGTCTGCTTCTTGTCATCAGAAGTTGGAGCTTCAGCAGCAACCGGGGCTTCGCTCGGTAGAACGAAGGGTACTCCTTCATCAACTGGTTTTACTTCAGGAGCGTCTTCGGAAACAGGTTTCTCGGGCTTTGAGTCCGGAGTCTTGGCCGCCACGGGAGCTTCAGAAGCCTTTAGAGAAGGAAGATCCACCTCAGTTGGCTGCTCTGTCACGGGAGGGACATCTTCTGCAACAATCGGTTCAGATTTCTTTTCCACATTCACGGTCACATTTTCAACAATGTTCTCAATGTTGATAGTCAGGTTGACAGGTGACCCATCTGACTTGGTGGCTGACAAAGTGATCTGATTGTCTGTCACAGTTGTCTCCTTCCTCACCTCCTTCATCAGAAGAACCTTGGCTTCCTTGTCCAGATCAGATGTCTTTAGGATGGCGATAATTTGCTCCTTCATCTCGGGTGTCAAGGGAACGGGAGAACTCGACGGAGTGGGCTCTGGAGTCTGCTTCTTGTCATCAGAAGTTGGAGCTTCTGCAGCAACCGGAGCTTCGCTCGGTAGAACGAAGTGTACTCCTTCATCAACTGGTTTTACTTCAGGAGCATCAACAACAAGAACTGGATTCTTAGGTTTACCAGAAACTGTCCACATCTTGTTCTACCACGGTTTTTGGTTTCTTCCCCTCCGGTAGACCCACTGAAACCTCAGCAGAAAGCTGTCTTCTTGTCAGAACTATCACAGTTGATGGTTAGGTTTACAGGACTGCCATCCTTCTTGGTGGTTTCCAAGGTAACAGAGTCCTCAGTCAGGTCAGTTAGAGTACCAATCTGGATAGCGAGAAGGTCCTTGGTTTCCTTGTCCAAGTTATCCATGTTCTGAACCAGTTCAACCAACCGAATTTTCGTCTCCTCAGTAGCATCTGGTTTTTCAGGCTCTTTTGAGTCTGGTTTGTGAACAGGAATGGAAGATTTCGGCTTAGAATCTGGCGTCTCAGCCGCCACAGGAGCTTCAGAGGCCTTTAGGGAAGGAAGATCTACCTCTGTTGGCTGCTCTTTCACAGAAGGAACATCTTCGATAACAATCGGCTCAGATTTCGGCTCAGATTTTTTCTCCACATTCACGGTCACGTTTTCAACAATGTTCTCAATGTTGATAGTCAGGTTGACAGGTGACCCATCTGACTTGGTGGCTGACAAAGTGATCTGATTGTCTGTCACAGTTGTCTCCTTCCTCACCTCCTTCATCAGAAGAACCTTGGCTTCCTTGTCCAGAGGTGAGGTTTTAATGATGGCGATAATTTGATCCTTCATCTCGGGTGTCAAGGGAACGGGAGAACTCGACGGAGTGGGCTCTGGAGTCTGCTTCTTGTCATCAGAAGTTGGAGCTTCTGCAGCAACCGGGGCTTCGCTCGGTAGAACAAAGGGTACTCCTTCATCAACTGGTTTTACTTCAGGAGCATCAACAACAAGAACTGGATTCTTAGGTTTACCAGAAACTGTCACATCTTGTTCCACCACGGTTTTTGGTTTCTTCCCCTCCGGTTGACCAACTGAAACCTCAGCAGAAAGCTGTCTTTTGTCAGAACTATCACAGTTGATGGTTAGGTTTACAGGACTGCCATCCTTCTTGGTGGTTTCCAAGGTAACAGAGTCCTCGGTCAGGTCAGTTAGAGTTCCAATCTGGATAGCGAGAAGGTCCTTGGTTTCCTTGTCCAAGTTATCCATGTTCTGAACCAGTTCAACCAACCGAATTTTCGTCTCCTCAGTAGGAGGTTTCTGAGGCTCTTTTGAGTCTGGTATGTGAACAGGATCAGGCTTCTCAGGCTTTGAATCCGGAGTCTCACCCGCCACGGGAGCTTCAGAAGCCTTTAGAGAAGGAAGATCCACCTCAGTTGGCTGTTCTGTCACGGGAATGACATCTTCTGTAACTGTAAACTGTGGTTGTTTCGGCTCTATTTTCACGGTCACATTTTCAACAATGTTCCCAATGTTGATAGTCAAGTTAACAGGTGACCCATCTGACTTGGTGGCCGACAAAGTGATCTGATTGTCTGTCACAGTTGTCTCCTTCCTCACCTCCTTCATCAGAAGAACCTTGGCTTCCCTGTCCAGAGGTGAGGTTTTAATGATGGCGATAATTTGCTCCTTCATCTCAGGTGTCAAGGGAACGGGAGAACTCGACTGAGTGGGCTCTGGAGTCTGCTTCTTGTCATCAGAAGTTGGAGCTTCTGCAGCAACCGGGGCTTCGCTCGGTAGAACGAAGTGTACTCCTTCATCAACTGGTTTTGCTTCAGGAGCATCAACAACAAGAACCGGCTTCTTAGGTTTACCAGAAACTGCCACATCTTGTTCCACCACGGTTTTTGGTTTCTTCCCCTCCGGTTGACCAACTGAAACCTCAGCAGAAAGCTGTCTTTTGTCAGAACTATCACAGTTGATGGTTAGGTTTACAGGACTGCCATCCTTCTTGGTGGTTTCCAAGGTAACAGAGTCCTCGGTCAGGTCAGTTAGAGTTCCAATCTGGATAGCGAGAAGGTCCTTGGTTTCCTTGTCCAAGTTATCCATGTTCTGAACCAGTTCAACCAACCGAATTTTCGTCTCCTCAGTAGGAGGTTTCTGAGGCTCTTTTGAGTCTGGTATGTGAACAGGATCAGGCTTCTCAGGCTTTGAATCCGGAGTCTCACCCGCCACGGGAGCTTCAGAAGCCTTTAGAGAAGGAAGATCCACCTCAGTTGGCTGTTCTGTCACGGGAATGACATCTTCTGTAACTGTAAACTGTGGTTGTTTCGGCTCTATTTTCACGGTCACATTTTCAACAATGTTCCCAATGTTGATAGTCAAGTTAACAGGTGACCCATCTGACTTGGTGGCCGACAAAGTGATCTGATTGTCTGTCACAGTTGTCTCCTTCCTCACCTCCTTCATCAGAAGAACCTTGGCTTCCCTGTCCAGAGGTGAGGTTTTAATGATGGTGATAATTTGCTCCTTCATCTCAGGTGTCAAGGGAACGGGAGAACTCGACTGAGTGGGCTCTGGAGTCTGCTTCTTGTCATCAGAAGTTGGAGCTTCTGCAGCAACCGGGGCTTCGCTCGGTAGAACGAAGTGTACTCCTTCATCAACTGGTTTTGCTTCAGGAGCATCAACAACAAGAACCGGCTTCTTAGGTTTACCAGAAACTGCCACATCTTGTTCTACCACGGTTTTTGGTTTCTTCCCCTCCGGTTGACCAACTGAAACCTCAGCAGAAACCTGTCTTTTGTCAGAACTATCACAGTTGATGGTTAGGTTTACAGGACTACCATCCTTCTTGGTGGTTTCCAAGGTAACAGAGTCCTCGGTCAGGTCAGTTAGAGTACCAATCTGGATAGCGAGAAGGTCCTTGGTTTCCTTGTCCAAGTTATCCATGTTCTGAACCAGTTCAACCAACCGAATTTTCGTCTCCTCAGTAGCATCTGGTTTCTTCGAACTTGTCTTACAATCAGGAGCATCGGCCGCCACAGGAGCCTCAGAGGCTACAACGGAGGGAACTTCTCCTTCAGTCATCTTCACAACCGGGGCAGGGGCTTCAAACACTCCCAATTTTCTCTCCCTGCGGTTTGGTGCAACATCAACACTTTGATCTACAACCTTCTTTTTCTTAGGCTGATCAGGGTTGACAGAAACATCAGCAGTCATCGAGAGCTTCTCTTTACCCGGAACATCCACAGTCACATGGGTATTGAGGAACTGACAATTGATATTCATTTTCACAGGTGTACCATCAGCCTTCTCTGTTTCCAATGTCACCGTATCTCCGGTCATGTGAGTCAGGGAGGCGATCTGACAAGTTAGGAGATCTTTTGTTTCCTTATCCATCTTATCATTATTGTTGATGACACCCACCAGCTGCTCCTTCATCTCTGGGGTGAGGACCCTCTGTTCTCCGTCAACTGACATTTCGGGAGACAGTGCAAGTTCCGGGAAGGGGCTGGCGGTGCTGCTAAATGAAGACCTACTAAATGAACCTCTACTGCTGCTCCCAGTGAGAGAGCTGTTTGTTATCTCAACCCTGTATTCCCGGGGTCTCTCCCCAACCGTAAACACGACATCACCATCTTCCATTACGTAGGCTCTGTCCAGTAGAGATTGAATGACCTGAACCTGTTCCATCTTGATAAGTTCAGAGGAAGAGAGATTGTTGATCACCTTCACCTTTAACTCATCTTCAGGAATGATTGGAACGCGGGAATCTTCCTTGGGGAGACCGAAAGAGAACTTGATGGGGATGTTCTGGAACGAAACTTCAATCTTGACCGAGTCACGCTGTTTAATATAATCGCCCGAATAAAACTTCTCTATCAATAATTTCTTCTTTTCTGCGGTGAATTTGGATTGTCCAATGGCTTCAGTTCCCACGATCATCACCTTAATTGGCACGAACTTGCTCTTAGCACGACAATCCTTGTAGTTGACCTTCACATCGGTGATTCTGTAATCAAGCCCGTACTTGATGTCTAGTACCACGTTGTTTCCCATTACAGTGATGGTATTGTTCTCTAACTTGAAGTTGTTGTCCACCAGCTTGCTAATCAGGGTTATCTTGGCAGTGTCGTCCAGGGCCAACATGGTGACTACCTTGATAATGGAGTGCTTCAGTCGGAGCATGGAGGGGGTCAGGGGACTTTGATCATACACATCCTCTTCGTGGATTGTCATGGCCTCAATGGACGCTTGGAATGCCTTGTCCTGAGGTTTGGACTTGTCATCCAGGATCTTTACATTGAAACTATCCGATGAGGTGATGGAACCCCTGCTGTCCCTTCGCAGTCCTTCGAGGATAATCTTGCTCCCCTCACGGCGGAACCGGCCGTTCTTGACAGCCCTCACTGCCTGTTTCCGGTACTCCTGGTTGATGGTTCCCTTCTGGATCTCCGCAATAACGAAATCCTTCACCTGTTCTTCACACATGTCCTCGGGGACGTAGAAGTACGGTGTTGCAATCTTATCCGATCCAGCAGCATCCAATGCGGATGTATCTACATCGAAATTTAACTCCTCTCTGGTGTCTCCCTCTTTGACAAGGACGGACAGTCGACGTCCCTCTAAACGGTAGTTATTGTTGTAGATGGAGGACAGGATAGAGTTTCTTCGGCCGGCGTTCATTTTCTTGTTAGCTGTGAAGCCATCGATCATTTCGATGAGACTGGCAGTACCAATGTTCGTCTCTCTCTGTATTATTTGTGGGTAAAGTACCCCGGGGAGGTTGAGAGTGATGTTTTGGGTTGTTTTTCCAGATTTCATGGTGATGGTGACCTTGTGTAGACCCACATCACAGTTGTCTTCCTGAATAGCCTGGTGAAGACGATCTTTCACGGAGTCAGGGAACTTCAGCCGTCCTATTGCCTGCTGGATAAACTGTTTCGTGGAGTTGTGGAGCACTTTTGGGTTTTCAGGATCCTTGCCGGGTAGTGTAAACTTCGCCTGGAGATCTGGGCCAGCATAAATCACCAGGTTGAGGTCTTTACAAGTGAAACTCTCGTGCTCAATTGCCTCGATCAACAAATCTTTCTGAACTTCAGAAATTTTAGTATGACTTTTCACAAACTCCTTCACACGGTCGATCCTCGCTCGAAGTGAAGCTAAGTCTTTCACAGCACCCTTGAACCCGCTCTTTTTGAGGGCAGCAAACTTGGAACCAGCTCCTAGCTTACCGCCGAATTTCCTATTTTTGGGCGGGCTACTCGGGGGCGTTTTTTGTTTCCCAAACTTCCGTCCTCCAGGAGGACTAGATTTGGGACTTTTTCTTACTGGAATACCGGTCGATGATCCACGACCAGATTTCGGTGATCCAGCGGGGGATGTTTTTGGGGAGGGAATCTTCCGGACATGTCCTTTCGGACTAACAACTTTTGGGACAACAGTGACAGTAGTCCGGGTGGAAGTTCTCACCGTCGCCTCTGCAACAATTGTTTTTGGATATCTTGGTGCTGATCTTCTCACCTCAATTGGGGAGACTTGTTTCGGTTCGGGCGCTGCTTTTGGAGAAGAAGGAGTTTTCTTTGGGTTGACGGGAGATGGGGTGGATACCGGGCTGAACCTATTACTGGTACCGAATGTTGAATGTCCGAATTTAGAGAACCTGTCAGTAGAGGCGGTGCTGCTTGAAGACGGGGAGGATTCGGGAGAGAACTTGTTAGCGAGAGAGCCGATCCGGGAAGGTTGTTTCTCCCAGGGCTTCCTGACAGGCTTCTCTTCGGTATCTGCTTTTTTCTGCCACGAATCAACTAGCCTATTTTTGGGGGCACCTACGCTACCCTTGCCTGCAAGCGTAACTCCGCGCCTAGGATTATTATTATCAGACATCTTTATGAAGGAGATACTATCGTTGATACTATCGTTGTCATGGTAACTATAATGGGGAAATACACGATACAAGGCAAGAAACAATGTTCAACTTGACAACATGTGCACACTAGCACATTACAGTAGTTTCTTGAGAAGGAAAATGCAGTTAAGGGAGGGTGTGGAAACACCCCAATTGTATAATGCAAGCTGCCAGTAGCTGATAGCTCCTAGTTCCTAGTGTGGTAGCGGCTACTGCATGTGTGTGTGACGGATAGTGGTACGTGCAACTATTGTCAGGAGTAGCGTGTTTTCAAGAGGTAGAGGAACACTCTGTCTGCCCTTGTCCGGCTTCGCCTAGCCAGTAGCCTGGAATATTGTATGCTAATATACCGTCAGACCGGGCCAGTACCATACTGTAATGCATTACTATATAGCGTTTAGCCCCTATAACATTGGAATTTGAACTATCTCTTCTGTACATTTGTCGTTTGGACGTCTGCTGAGTTTTTCACCATTTTTTCTTCCTCTAACTACTCAATTGCTCTTTGTTTCGTTAAATGTTAATCAGTGGCTGCACTGATGATTAGGCTCGGTACAATCGGAAACACTCTCTTCCCGTCTCTCTGTAAATGCCCATCTTTCATTCTACTCTCTCTCTCTCTCTCTGTCATCCTTTCTATTTGCACTCTCTTTTTCCATCTCTTCCTCAACTTCTACTCTAAAAATGGCCGGCAGTGGTTTATCGTATGGAGGTGATCGTATCAGTCTAATTGGATCTGATAGAGCCAAGTGTGTGCAGAGAGGAGGGTGTGTTTCCTGATTTCATCCTGAACATGTCAACTGTGTGTGAGGACTGTGCGAGATAGAGAATGTAAGGACTGTTGAAATAATATATTCTTAGGTCTTAGGACATGATGAAGTGTGAAGATCATTTAATATCTCTGTGTATAGTGACGTAGTAGGTGACACGTGATATTAGAGCACGTCAACAATCAAATGGTATTGACAGGATCACAGACGAAAATGGCAGACAACTGCAGTGGCAGACAACTGTAGGAGAAGAACCGTGGAAGGCCGTGATCACAGAAAAAAGTAAGGATACACACACACAGCTTATAAAGGTCGAGCTGAGAGCTTTGTCAACGCACACACACTCTAACTAGAACACACGGAAAGAGAGTTTTCTAGAGCTCTGTGCTGGTCAGGCTCCTCTTGATGACAGGTAAGCTCACATTCCCAGTACAAGCACGGCCTGTGATTGGTGCACCTCGGATCACGTGATGGAATCCATGCATTCTCATTGGAGGGGAATTGTAAAACTCCCCCCGGCTGTATAGTTGAAATCATATGTGATGGGTACGGGAGGAGGGTATCTCTCTCTCTCTCTCTTGGGCAACTCCCACTAGACACGACAAGCACTGAATAATAAATGAGTACTACTACTAACCAGGCATTTATTAAGAGAGAGAACTTTTTCAAACTGACGTTGCAGTCACTTGCACTAGTATTAGCCACGACCCGCTTTTCTCTTTTGAGAGTTTCTATCTCTCTTACTATCTATCTCTCACTCTCTAGCTCTAGCTCTCTAGCTTTCTTTCTATCACTCTCTCACCCTCGCATCTCCCTCTTGCTATGAAACAGCGCTGTAAAAATATTCACTGTCTGAATTAGACCGACAACTATTCGACCTGTTGTGTTGACCAAAACACACTACTCTAGCTTCATACACTATGTAAGAAATACAACATGAATATATTAGGGTACGTCAGAGAAGTGGTGTGAGAGAGAGAGAGAGAGAGAGAGAGAGAGAGAGAGAGAGAGAGAGAGTGGCTTGTTGGTGAAACAAGTTATCAGGCGTTACCAGTAACGTATGAAGGTGGTAATGAAGTTAATAATATATATGTCATAATGTAGGGAAAATCAAAAACAATATAGGGATTCTTTAGAACCTGTGTGTGCGTAACAGAAACTCCTGAACCTACCGTGAACCTGTCCTGAACCTATCTTGAACCTAAACCTTTTACCGAGCCAATAACATCGTTATTAAAGTTAGGGTTACAGCGAAGCCCGACCCTGGACCTAGATGCTTCCCCCCTTTACCCACACACACACAGGCGGATACGACATCCAATTAAAACCCAGTATATTTAGGGGACTCCCTCTATATTTAATTGTGTATAAGGGACCGCGGTGTAAAACCAAACACACAAATACGGTGTTGAATAGACAGGGCAGAATTGAAATATTGAGTACTTACAACCAAGTTGACGAATTTTGTCATCCCCGGTCTGAGAGGCATCATATCGTTGTTCGTCTACCATTTTAGTGGTGTTAACTGGGCAGCCGTGGTATGAGCTGTTATCCCCTCACTTCATTGTGCTTACATTTGTACTAGAGTAGGCAGTCAATTGTTAAAAGGAGGGGGTTGGTGTGGGTGGTTGGGTGGTTAGTTAAACTGGAGATTGAAAGTGTGGAAACAGGGCTGAATTATTTGGGTTTGAATTAGTCTGTCACGTTATAAAGCCGTGAAAATAACAAAGTCTAGGTAAGAAGTTAGAGTAAAGAACAAAAATATATATCTGGAAAAAGGAGATGGCGGGGAAACAAAGGTTTAGTTTAAAATAGAGAAATGTGGCCTAGACCAGGAAATTATGGTAATGGTTGGCAATTCGAGCCCTACTCTTTACTAGAAACGTACTCCAAACGTCAGTCTCTTCCTGGTTATTTTCTCTTTTTACTTCTCTCTCTTCTCTTTTTCTCTCCCTCTATCATCTCCTTGTCTTCCTTATTGTTCACTCTACCAACTGTACAACTCTGCATGTGGCAGGAAATTTCCGATGCACAATAAGACAATTCAGCATATAATTAAAACAACATGAAAAAAGAATGGAAGATCGAATGGATAAAGCAAATGGTCAGTAATGTAGAGACAATAGAGCTAGTAATAAGGTTGGAAACACTGCTAATTGCTGCAAAACTGCAGTGAAATAACTAACCGCGAAAAGTTCAATTAATCGTCTTGTGGCCATTCTTGAAAACATGGAAAGAAAAACATTTAATAATTTTAGGATTGAGAGGGTAGAAACATCCTTAATAACCTCTCCCTCTGTCAAGTAAACATCCACAGAACTGGACCGTGAGGCCGCTCCTGTCACCAACTCTACACTGTGAGACTTGGCACTGACTTCTCACACACGCACAAAGCGGAGAGGGAGAGAGAGAGAGAGAGAGAGAGAGAGAGAGAGAGAGAGAGAGAGAGAGAGAGAGAGAGAGAGAGAGAGAGAGAGAGAGAGAGAGAGAGAGAGAGGGGGGGAGAGAGAGAGAGAGAGAGAGAGAGAGAGAGAGAGAGAGAGAGAGAGAGAGAGAGAGAGAGAAGAGAGAGAGAGAGAGAGAGAGAGAGAGAGAGAGAGAGAAAGTTAATGTGTGGTGTTCCATACCACCGTACCGCATAATCATTCATTATGATTTTAGAAACATGCTGTTTGTCAAACACACCCACAGACGCACAGAGCTTCCTGGATTACATGCCTATTGGCACACTGCACTAATCATTGCTCTGCAAATCCATCCGAAGATTTAATCCGCTCTTTCACGAATACAGCTGCTTTACTACAGCACGTAATTAGTTGTACTTAGTCGACCAGTTAACATTTCGATGTCTTTAAAGTTCAAATCATTTACATCATTTCATAATGCATTAAGGATGGACTACAAATATATCTACTGACTAAATTAGTCAGACTAATCTGCTATTGTTTATCAATTCAATTCAATCATAAGATTTATAGATTGTTGAAGAATATGCCATATTACAATGTAACATGTTATAGTAGTCATAGTAGTCCCTTCTACTACCGCACAGCTGCTACTCGATAGCATTGCTCCCGGACGACTCAGCGATCCAAACCAAACCAAACCAAACAATCTAAAGTATATTAACTGGGGCAGAAAATTGGTTCACTTTTAGCAAACTTTCGAGCTGCTGATTTGCTCAATGTTATGAATGTTAATGAATGAATCTGACATAGAGGGAAGTAATTTTGATATCTCCTTCTGGTGATCAACACACACACACGCCCTCTGTACAACAGTTTAATGGGGAATCCCACACATACACGGGCAGAACTCGGTTAAGGAGAGATTAATTAGTATTCTGAATAATGAGTTCAGAGCAAGAATTAAATAGGGAAGAAAATCGAAAAATACTGGGTTTGACCGGGAATTGAACCAGGGTTTGGTAGCTTAGTGGTTTATAGCTCCGAGCATGTCCCTGGTTCAATTCCCGGTCAAACCCAGTATTTTTCGATTTTCTTCCCTATTTAATTCTTGCTCTGAACTCATTATTCTGAATCTGACTGAATTAATTTATTATATGTTTTCCATTTAATTTCTGAATCTGACATCATTGATTATTCCTAGACGGAGGCTCAAGCAATTTTTAATTTTAGTTATCATAACAGAGTAAATAAAAACGGTTCCAACTAACCAACTAAAGAAACAACTCCGATGCAGCTGGATGGAAATTGGAAGTCTTGCCACAATCCACATTATTGGTTGTTTTTCGATCATATAAATTCTCGGATGGCAAACATGCCAGTTTCACGATTGCCATGATCACATGATCCAGATGGAGGAGAAGATGATGAATGATCCGTGATCGCGAAGAAGATCAGAACAAGATCGGATCGTGAAGGTTCAGGAATTTTAAATTTTAAAATTTCACGAACTTTTTATTTAGAACGCGCACATTTTCTCCCAGAGAACTTACTGCGTCGCTTTGTTGAATAGCTTCGCGCGCAACTGCTGTGTTGTCTGTTTTGCTTTGATAAGGAACCATAATAAAGTTCAAGAGCGCCCCCATCCAAGAGCGTACCATCTCCAAAAGACACCACTCCAAGAGCGCACCATTGGCATACGTTGCAGGCCCCTTATAATATAATATAAGGGGCCTGGAGGGAATACCGCGCTAGGGGGGAATACATAATCAATCATATCTCCGGTTCCAGATAAGGTACAGAAATCGTTTTGGTAGCGTTGGAAAGAGGAAGATAACAGCTTTCAAATGCAACCGGTTTCAAGTCTCTATCTTATCAGGAACAGGAGATATGAACCAAACTCCGCAAAATCGAGTGCGGTAAAATCGAAATTTGAATGAAATTTTAAAAATGGTGTCCCTGCAAGAATCTGTGACGTCACTTTTTGAAAACAACCCATCTTTCAACGGCTATTGCTCAGCCTCCTTAAGTCCAATTAACTTCTCTCAAAAACAGCAAGGTAGATAATTGTCAGATCTAACAACTGGTGAAAGAATCAAGTCAAACGGACTTCAGGAGCCAAAGTTATAAGCACCGCCGTTTTTTCGACCGCAAAGTTATCTTCGACCCAGCCGGGATCAGGCCAAACGCGCGCGCGGCATTCCCTCCAGCCCCCTCGTTGCGGGGGTGCGCGCATGAGGGGGCTGCAGCGCATTCCAAAGCGCACCACATCAAAGAGAGCTCCCCATCCAGAAGATACCGCGCGCAGGGGACACCACGCGCAGAAGAGACCGCACGCGCAAATACAACGCCGCGCTGGTCTCTTCTGCGCGTGGTATTCCCTGCGCGTGGTATCTTCTGGATGGGGAGCTCTCTTTGATGTGGTGCGCTCTTGAAGTGGTGTCTTCTTGAAAAGCGCTGCCTTATCCCGCGCTGCGCGTGGCGCAGAACAGGGATAAGGAGGGAACACCGCGCATGTACAGGATCCTGTCCCAAGTCATTTTGACCATGTTCCGGAGGTCCTACAATCACCAAATTTTGGGAATTGGTAGCATTTGACATGAATTTGATGACTCTTTTTTCAATTTTGGAAATCGATCACTTTTGCACGCGCAAATGTAGAGCCGCGCTTACTATTTAATATTGCTAACGCGCATGTGTTAAAGTGAGCCGCGCACCAATTTCAAATGATTCTGGAAAAAATATCATTCGATTTCCACTGGTTCGACCCAAATCCAATATGGCCGACTCTCAGTTAGGGAAAACCCAAAGAAAATTGTTATGAGTTGATTTGAATAGAGTACTTAGTACTTACTTCCTTCCATGTTATGTACTTCATGAGGGCAAAGACCTATAAATTGCCTTACCTAATAAGGATATGCTCCAATCCGTTAATATTTAGCTTAATCAAGTTCTACGGTGAGTTTTAGGACAGATGCACCAACCGGGAGGTCATGCTACGCCAAGAAAGTGTATCAGAGTTGTCACTGAGTCACTTTTCCGGCAGTATATTTCGTCTCTTGCGGTGGGACGTCTTTGGAAGATGTCCCCAGAGGTGCAACTGCAAGGGATGTCGTGACGGTTCACGGTACCACTGCTTATTACTTATACATAAGAATGTCCATCTGATGGATCGAAGTGAATTGGATAGTTACAAGTTAAACCGTTCATTGATTAAGATGACCACTGAGATAGACCTCCGGCTATCGCGATGAGTCCAAAGTCTTGTTGTTTTTAAAAACCCCTCTCCCCCAGGAATCAGATAGAACGGCTGAAAATGTGACTGTAAATTGATGGTGTATTCATCAATCTAAATGCAACTCCCGGTGATGCATCATTGATCATGTAGATACTATTACTGATTACTGAAATAAATGAAGAATAAGCCCTGGGAAATTCTCGGTGAGGGCTCTCTATCTGAACCATCTCCATTCCGTATCAATCTGCCTCTTTTCGCTAAAGTAAGTGAAATTCCAAAACATCCTCCCCTCTTGCCATACAACCTCCCGGCTCCCCACCCTCATAATCTACCCACACAAACAAGAGAAAGAGAGGGACGGTCTTTCCTCCTTCATTATACCCCTCTCTATCCCTACTCCTCTTCAACCTCCCCTTGATCCTCCCCTTACTATTCCTCTCCTCCATATCTTGTCCGTATCTACTATCCCCATTCATCTTCCTCTCCTTCATCTTCCTCGGAGTCTAAAGTGCATACTCCCCCGAGTAAAGTGTAGTATCAATTTAGTCTCTCTCATTTGTACTAACCCTTCTTTACCTCTCCCAGGATTCCGATAGAACGGCTGAAAATTTGATACTCTGGATTGGTGGTGCATTTATCAATCTAAAAGTAACTTCCAGTGACTCGAATTCATCATGTGGACACTATTACTGATTACTGATGTGAAGAAAAGCCCTGGGGCACTCTCGGTGAGGGCTGTTTCTCTATCTGAACCATCTCCGCTCCATATCCATCTGCTTCTTTTCGCAGTAAGTCAGCTTTATTTTAAACAGTTTTCCCCTTCTACCATACAACCCCCACTCCTACACACCCACATAATCTACCCATACTTTATACCCACCCCTCCGTCACATCCTTCTACATTCATTTCCCCCTTGGCCTTTATTCCTCCCCTCAATCCCCCTCCATCTCCCCCTTTTTCCTTCTCTCCTTTTTCCTCTACTCATTCATTCCCCCTTCATCTCCCTCTCCTTCCGTTCCTTCATTCCCCCTTTTATCCTACCACTTTACCCCCCCCCTTCGACCTTCGCCCTCCTTCGTCCACGCTTTCTAGATAGTAGATACCCATTCATTTCCCACTTCATCCCCCATCTCCTCCTTCATTCCCCCTTTATCCTCTCCTCCATTTCCCCTCTCCTCCATATCCCGTCCGTATCCACTATAAGATCGAGTAAAGTGTGTATCAATTTAGTCTCTCTCATTTGTTCTAACCCTTCTTTACCTCTCCCAGGATTCCGATAGAACGGCTGAAAATTTGATATTCTGGATTGGTGGTGCATTTATCAATCTAAAAGTAACTTCCAGTGACTCGAATTTATCATGTGGACACTATTACTGATTACTGAAGTAAAGAAAAGCCCTGGGGCACTCTCGGTGAGGGCTGTTTCTCTATCTGAACCATCTCCGCTCCATATCCATCTGCTTCTTTTCGCAGTAAGTCAGCCTCCCTTATTCCAAACAGTTTTCCCCTTCTACCATACAACCCCCGCTCCACCACTCCCACATAATCTACCCATACTGTATACCCAGTGGGTATTACCCACCCCTCCGTCACATCCTTCTACATTCATTTCCCCTTGGCCTGCTATTCCTCCCCTCGAATCCCCTCCATCTCCCCCTTTTTCCTTCTCTCCTTCCTCTACTCATTCATTCCCTCTTCATATCCCCCTTCCATCCGTTTCTTCATTTCCCCATTTTATCCTACCCCTTGATCCCCCCGTCGACCTTCGCCCTCCTTCGTCCACCCTTTCTAGATGGTAGATACCCATTCATCCTCCATCTCCTCCTTCATTCCCCCTTTATCCTCTCCTCCATTTCCCCCTTCGTTCTCCTCTCCTACTTCCTCTATTCTCATTCCACCACTTCATCCTTCCCATCTATCTCCCCATTCATCCATATCTCCTCCTTCACCCCCCCCCCCCTTTATCCTCCCCTGAACTAATCTTTCATTTTCTCCACTCTTTCTCTCCCCAGCTCCCCTCCATCAGTCTCCTATTTTTGGTTACGAAGAGCTTTTGCGGAGGGGTTAGGGGTAATTTCATTACCAACTCCGAACCCCACCCTGAGATTCTCTCCCGAACCCCACCCAGCACCCTGTCTTATCTCCCAAACCTCGCCCCATATTCTCTGCCGAGTGTTCTGTTTGTCACTGTAATCTGGATACCACAGTAGCTAGGGTATTTTGTGATCTCATCTCTCTCCACCTCTCAGGTCCCTGGTCCAAGTTTAATGATTGGTTACGATCCGAACCTGGGACAGATTGCAGTTAAATGCCGCATTCGTTTCGGTATACATCGGGTTGTCGTCAAATAAATAGATGAACAATAGTGTTGATACTGCTGATATGATAGACTATCTTTGGTGATATTTGTGATATCCCGGTGATATTTTATAAATCTCTGTGGGCTAAAGAAAGGAGTAGGGGTTGATTATGCCACTTCCCAATTGCTGGCAGTCAGGATAAAATATTACATATTTACAAATTACATCTCATGTGTTATTTTGTTGCTTTGTTGTATTGACCACTAAAAACAATTTGTATCAATTTATTTCCGGCATGGTGGGGGATTCAAACCGCCCCTCGTCTTTGATCAAGGTCAAAGATACAAGGTTTAGGGATCGCTCGCCTAATTATGTAATTGTCACAAAATGGGACTCTGTCTCAGTTCACGAACATGCTTTGTGTAGCGCGCGGGATAGGTCTAATGGTGAAATGAATCCTGCGCGCGCCGTCAGTAATCGCTCTGGCAAGGGCTTTTCGGCAAGGGTGCGCGGGATAGACTAAAGTCCATTTTTTTTCAACTGTTCACCCAAAAACTGAAATTTGATAAAAATTCGAATTTGGGTGGCGCGCGCTACACGTTAACATGTGATAAACGCGCAAAACAATTCCGCGCACGACTTTGGGGGGTGAACAGTTGAAAAAAAATGGAGTATACTGGCCCCTATCGGGGGCCAGCAACGTTTGCCAAGGTGTCTAGGGATCCCTAAAAAAGTTCAGTATTTACACAGAGTTTACACAGTCTTTACTCAGTCGTTACACCCAGAGCGGCGCGTGCTGCGCACAGTGGCTTTTTCCAAGAAAATATTGAATTGTGTGCTGCACAATTGACAAAATTGAGCGCTGCGGCGAAAAAAGTTTCCGAAAACGCTGCAAATCGAGTGCGAAAGACGCAGTCGTTACACCCAGAGCGGCGCGGGCGCTCTGGGTGTAACGACTGAGTAAAGACTGTGTAAACTCTGTGTAAATACTGAACTTTTTTAGGGATCCCTCTTCTGGAGGGGCGCCGTTACGATCTGGGTGTTTGGTGGCCTGTTTACAGGTGCGCGCTGCCAAAAAAGTTGATTCACTAAAATGGCTCTAACCGCCAAACCGCTCAACCGTTTTGGCTGATTCAAAGTTTATCTGGTAGGGAATGTCAAGGCCTAACCCCAACCCAAACCCCAACCCTAACCCTAACCCCACTTTAGCCCTAACCCTAAAAAACCGTTTGTCAGCACTCACGAAACACCCAGATTTTAACGCTGGCCCTTCTGGAGGTGGTGCGATCTTGGATGTGGTCTCTTTTGGGTGTGGTACGCTCTCAGGTGTGGTCTCTCTTCGATCGGGTGCGCTCTTGGGTGCTCTTGGAGGCTCTTGAACTTTATTATGGTTCCTTATTCGTCACGTCACGCGTCGTAAAAAAACAAAAAACAAAAGCCAAAAAAACCGAAAGCCAAAAACCAAAAGCCTTTTGTTGAGAAGTGTCCCTCTTCAAGAGCGCAGCCACATCAGATTTCAGAAGACACCATTTACGTTTAGATGATATGATGTCTTCTGCAGCTGTTGCCTGTTGGTGCGGTCTGGAATTTTTTATGGGACAAATACGGCTCTACTTATAAAAGTACAGCCAGTATAGTGTGGTGCAGTGGAGTGTGTTGGGCTTTACTTATAGAAGTACAGCCAGTATGGTGTAGTGCAGAGGAGTGTGTTGGGCTTTACTTAAAGAAGTGAAGCCAGTATGGTGTAGTGTAGTGGAGTGTGCTGGGCTCTACTTATAGAAGTACAGCCAGTATGGTGTAGTGCAGTGGAGTGTGTTGGACTTTACTTATAGAAGTGCAGCCAGTATGGTGTAGTGCAGTGGAGTGTGTTGGGCTTTACTTATAGAAGTGCAGCCAGTATGGTGTAGTGCAGTGGAGTGTGTTGGGCTCTACTTATAGAAGTACAGCCAGTATAGTGTGGTGCAGTGGAGTGTGTTGGGCTTTACTTATAGAAGTACAGCCAGTATGGTGTAGTGCAGAGGAGTGTGTTGGGCTTTACTTATAGAAGTACAGTCGGTATGGCATGGTGTAGTGGAGTGTGTTGGGCTTCACTTATAGAAGTACAGCCAGTGTGGTGAGATGCAGGCTACAGCGAGTATGACTTCTCTTCCGCTCCTTGGTTCTCCTACAGGTGAAGTAGTCGGATCCTCAGTCCTCACCCAGGTTGTATAAGACAGTATCGATTGTTTAAGGGCTAAAGCCCTGGTGCTAAAGTATTTATTTCTGGATCCCTAGATCCAAGAGCATATTTTATCAATCTGCAGTAAGCAGAGACAGTATATTTCATCATCCGATTTAAATGTTGTTTAACTAACAAGACCTACCTTCAGAAAAATACCATCTTGCAATAATAATTGGAAATCCTTGGTATAGAACTAACCGCTTTTGAAACGAGAGTTAGTGAGACGAAGTCCGCACCAAGTGATGCAAGTAGTCAAGACCTAACAGAACTCGTGTTGTTCTTTAAAATATGGACAATGAAAAGCGGACAATAAATGTATATTTGTATTTGTATTTGTATTTGTATTTTGGCGTTTTGCGGTTGTCTTGACAGTTGTCCAGACGCCTCACTCCAGATCTCTTTTAGTGCCGGATCTGGGATACCTCATAGACCATAGTTCATACCCCAAATTCAAAAACGATCCAGGGTCAGGGTAATCCTGGTTTACTAATGACTGTTAATGGCGTGAGTTTTGGTGATCAGGTTGGTAAACGACTTGTAACAGCCGTTTTCAACAAAAAATAACCATTCTCTCGTAACCGGTAACAGCCAATAAACTTCAATTCCTGGCTGAAGTCTGAAGAATTCCAAACTTTGTACAATGTGCGAATGGGAAAAAAGGGTTCTGCCTAATCAAAAATTAAATGAATCACCTCACACGTTGAGAATTGGTACATTCACTCCGTTTACACCACAAAACCAACAGTCTACTCAAGTCACATGCTGTATGAAACATTATCCCATTAGAGATAACACAACTCAAATATTTTGTAGGATGTTGCTGCTTTTGCTGCTCAGTTTGGTTGCGGCATGCCACTCCCTCAACTTCTTTAAGAATTATCATGCCACCGGCTTTGTCAGTTTGCCATACGCCGAAATCAAGGAGCCTTTCGAGTGTTGGTACTCTGCCTCTCAGAACAAGAGCAGGATAGGTTAGTCTTGGGGTAATAATGTAAAGCACACTTTATGTTTTACAAGCCCATTGTGTGTTTTGTTCAAACAAGGCAACCCATTGTGTGCTTTACAACAGTTCCCCCTTTTCAGATGTTTGGGATGGGGTGAACTCTGATGTTAACGATGCAGCTAACGGGAAATCATTCAAAGTAGTTCCCATGACTACGGAGACTCTCTACAATCAGAAGACATGCTTCGCCACAGAAGAGGAAACCGGGGGAGTTGTTGAGATACAGGTAATCTCCCAGTAATCTCACACCTGAATTGATTTAACTTGTAAAAACATACATGATACCGATGATTATCTAGGTTAAGGTACACATTATCTCCTCAGGGTGTCCTACCAGATCTGACCTTGTTCGAATTATCCGGTACCGAGGTTGTCAACGGATACACGTGCGACAAATATGTGTACATCTCCACCCCAAATAACACACACCTGACACAAACATACACGTAAGGGCAGTTGAAACTAATACATAAAGATTATCCTTGCTGCCCATCTAAATCTTCCGAAATTTCTAGAGGTTTGCTTCATGGTTATTTGTTCCCTCCTCACCAGAAATACCCCCAGGTTCTACGTATATGGTGAGCAGTTACCGGTTAAGCTAGTGATGATGGGGTTTAACATCATATCAGGATCACATGTAGATGAATATGTGATTGATTACACAACATTTGTCAACGTAGGTTGTAGTACACACGGCCCTTCTAACACCACCATTCCCAGCCCTCCCTCCACTCACTAACCCCCTCCTAAACAGGGAGACGACATACCGGAAGTTACATTCAGTGAGCCCTACGATGGACTAAACTGCGGTGACTTTCCGGGTCCGGGCGAGTGTGGTGAGTTTATCAAGGGGGGGGGGTATTTGTATTTCTTACCCGCTACTGCAAGCAAGGGTCAAAGTATGGCACAATTTTCTTTTAAAGAACAAGATATACAACGAATCACACCCGCAGTACCAATACCTCCTGTACCAATACCTCCAGTACCGAATAGGTACTGGACGTATTGGTACAGAGGGCAGAAAGGAGGGGTCAAATGCCCTGTGTACCAACTCGATATGATTACTGTACTATGTTACTGATTACAACTATTCCGTGCAGGTAAGGTGTCTCTGTTTGCTGACCTCCTGGCTGGCACTGTCGATCATGCAGCAGACTTTGTGGAGTTTCAGAGGACCCACAGCCGAACCTACCCCCACAAAAAGGAGGCATCGGACCGATATGCTGCATTCGTCAACAACAGACGATTCATTGCCTCTAGGAACAGACAGGGTCTGGGGTACACCCTTGAGGAGAATCACATGACTGACTGGCTTGCAGACGAACACGCCAGGTACTGTACACAAGGGAGACAGTCTGAAAATGTGTTTAGTAGCAGGGGAATGGGCTACTATAGCAGGTGGAATATCACAGTGTTGCATCCCTGATTATATAATACCCTCTTGTTTGTGAGCTACTCAATGTGTGTTACTCAATGAGCTACTCAATGAGCTACTCAATGAGCTACTAATCAATATGTTACAGGTTGAGGGGTAAAGTGTATAGTGGAGAGAGGAACAATGGACTTCCCTTCAAGCCCACTATGCAAGCAGACGAGATTCCTGACAGTCTAGATCTCAGGATCCAAGGTACAGCTTTCCTTGCTCGGCCCTGTTTCCCCTGTCATTAGTATTAGTTTTTAAGGCACTATTTGTATATTGTACGTAATAACTATATTTATTTTCCTACCACAGGAGCCATTGGGCCAGTAAAAGATCAGGCTGTATGTGGTTCGTGCTGGAGTTTCGCTACAACAGGGTCTATTGAGGGGGCCTTCTTTACTAAACACGGCTATAGAGTGTCCCTGTCTGAGCAGAAGTGAGTACTACACAATGATTGACACAAATATTGTACAGATAAGACAGACAACGAGACAGACAAAAGACAGACAAAGAAACAGATAAAGAGACAGACAAAGAGACAGACAACGAGACAGACAAAGAAACAGACAAGAAACAGACAAAGAGAGAGAAAACGAGACAAACAAAGAGACAGCAAGGCAAACACAAACAACAAAATCCCCTCCCTCTCTTTCCAGTCTAATGGACTGCAGCTGGGGTTACGGTAACAATGGATGTGACGGAGGTGAGGAATGGAGGGCATACGAGTGGATCATGAAACACGGTGGTATCGCTTATGAGGCTGATTATGGACCTTATCTCATGGCGGTATATCATAGACGCATTTTATTATCTTACTTTATTTCATTTTTGTATCTTTTTCCAGTACATATAGAACTTCTATATATTGTTCTTTCCTTTTTAGAACTGTCTAATACCCAGATCTCTCTTTTTACCCCGGACACCCTCCCCAGGATGGGTACTGCCACTATAATTCTACTAAGAGGAGGGTCGTGATAGATAGCTATGTCAACGTGACGGGGGAGGAAAACCTGAAAATGGCCCTGTTTACAAATGGTGCTACTGCTGTCAATATTGATGCATCTCACCGTTCACTTTCCTTCTATCAGTCCGGAGTATACTGGGAGCCTGCCTGCAGTAAGTAGAATGTAGTCAAATGTTTTAATACAATAATACAAAATTTGTAAAACAGAGAGCCCAGCAAGGCAAGTCAATGTGATTTATCTATCAGTTCCAATTCTGTTTACCTCCTCCTCCCCCTCCCTAGAGAGTGGCCCAGAATCCCTGGACCACGCAGTGTTGGCGGTGGGATGGGGTACCCTGGGTGGCAAAGATTACTGGATCATCAAAAACAGTTGGAGCACCAACTGGGGTAATGTTGGGTATGTGCTGATGGACCGGAAAGATAACCATTGTGGTGTCACTACTGATGCCACTTATGTTGTTGTGAAGTAGCTATGTTGTAGAGAGCGGAACTATTATTATATGTGGCCTGAGAAATAAATGCAATAAATTGATTTAGAGTTGGACTAAATTAATTATATACCACCAACTGATTAAATTATTTGTTGAGCGGGATCTCTAAACATATTTTTGTTAGGAATGTGTGTTGTGGTAGTTTTCTATTCTTTTGTAATGCAACAAAACATGTGTCATAGAGTAAACAGTTACCGCTGTGAGCTGTTGCATGCTGCATTTTGCATCCTATCCCGCGTCAAGGTGATATGACCTGCGCGCAATCTCCACACGACTCAGAACCAGCCTGCTTCGCGCGAAATTCCCTAATTTCATAGCGGTGGCTGATAATTTGTAACTTCGATGCCGTTTTAGCCGCGCAAAGCGCGCTTTCGTTTAACACCCCCTGTCCGGAGTACTGCTTTTTTTTCTTCTGTGTGTGTGTCGCAACACTGGAATCGTGCGCGTTCAGGGCATGTTTAAAGTTCCACGTGTCATAGCGTATCCCCTAATTAGATTAACGAATAATTATTCACACTAGGTTCAAGCCCAGACAATTCCTAATACCGTAGATCAAACCCGGACTTGATTGGATAAACACAGGCTAGGCTATGGGCTCTTTTGTAAAAGTCGTCATGATTCTGTACACCACGTAATCTGTCAACCTAGGCAGCTTCTCCGGCTCACTGAAAGAGTAATATCCCGAAATTCAAAAAAAGGCGAGATATGCCCTCTAGACAATTGTCTGCTGAAGAAGCTGGTGTAATTTTTTTCAAGATCCGACGTAAGACGTAGCCAGTTAGCTGTAACATTTGAAATCATGCTCATAATTCGTGTGGTGCGTCACAGTGCTGACACATTGATGTCTAGAGAGTACTGCTTTTTTCCGGAGTACTGCTTTTTCTCTCTCTGCCAAGAGGGCGCGTAGGGGGCTTTGTGTGGGGACTGTGAATGTGTTGGAGTGTGGTGTATCAAGGCAGTGTGTATGGTATTCTGATTCCTGTCTCTTACACGACTTAGTGTACCGGATATTATAAGAGTAGACTGTTATTATACATGACACATAATGCTTCATATTCCCCTCAGCTGTCCCTACCGGCGACCCCACCCCTCATCTGCTCCATCTCTCAGCTAACCTACCCCTCATCTAATCCAACTACTGCAGGCACTAGCTATCCTACCCCTCATCTCCCTCATCTACTCCATCTCTCAGCTATCATACCCCTCATCTACTGCATCTCTCAGATATCCTACCCCTCATCTACTCCATCTCTCAGATATCCTACCCCTCAGCTACCATATCCCTCAGGTACCCCAATACTCCATCCTGCTAGATAACTGTAAGATCTTATTAGATGCTTCAGGTACCCTTACAACCTGGTCTGGCGGGTATCCTGGGGGAAGCATCTAATAAGATCTTACAGTTATCTAGCAGGATGGAGTATTGGGGTACCTGAGGAATATGGTAGCTGAGGGGTAGGATAGCTGATAGATGGAGTAGATGAGGGGTAGGATATCTAAGAGATGCAGTAGATGAGGGGTAGGGTATCTGAGAGTTGAAGTAGATGAGGGGTAAGGTAGCTGAGAGATGTAGTAGATGGGGAGGGGAAGGGTAGCTGAGAGATAGAGTAGATAAGGGATAGGGTAGCTAAGAGATCGAGTAGATGAGCGGTAGGGTATCTGAGAGATGAAGTATAGATGAGGGGTAGGGTAGCTGAGAGATCGAGTAGATGGGGAGGGGGCAGGGTAGCTGAGAGATAGAGTAAATACGGGATAGGGTAGCTGAGAGAACGAGTAGATGAGGGGCAGGGTAGCTGAGAGATCGAGTAGATGAGGGGCAGGGTAGCAGAGAGATGGCGTAGATGATGGCTAGGATATCTGAGAGATGAAGTAGATGAGGGGCAGGGTAGCTGAGAGATGTAGTATATGAGGAGGGGGAAGGGTAGCTGAGAGATGGCGTAGATGAGGGGTAGGGACTAGGGACTAGGGTATCTGAGAGATGGAGTAGATGAGGGGTAGGATATCTGAGAGATGCAGTAGATGAGGGGTATGATAGCTGAGAGACCCAGTGGCACAGAAGTCCAAATCTTCCAATCCGGTTTTGACCGGCAGAATTGTAAAACCGGCAGAGAACCAAATCACTTTTCCCCAAAATTTTTCATTTTAATCATTCCGGATAGCCTCTAACAACTTTATGTAAGCGGCGACACCTTTTAAATGGAGTTTTTAGCGCTAAAAACGCGCAATAGAAAACGCGAGCAAAAACCGGCAGAATATCAGGTATATATTGGCAATATTTTCGATTTTCCGGCAGAAACCGGCAGAAATCGGTCATCGGTTTTTTGACATTTCCGGCAGAATTGAAAGCTTGTGCCACTGGGCTGAGAGATGGAGTAGATGAGGGAGATGAGGGGTAGGATAGCTAGTGCCTGCAGTAGTTGGATTAGATGAGGGGTAGGTTAGCTGAGAGATGGAGCAGTTGAGGGGTGGGGTCGCCGGTAGGGACAGCTGAGGGGAATATGAAGCATTATGTGTCATGTATAATAACAGTCTACTCTTATAATATCCGGTACACTAAGTCGTGTAAGAGACAGGAATCAGAATACCATACACACTGCCTTGATACACCACACTCCAACACATTCACAGTCCCCACACAAAGCCCCCTACGCGCCCTCTTGGCAGAGAGAGAAAAAGCAGTACTCCGGAAAAAAGCAGTACTCTCTAGACATCAATGTGTCAGCACTGTGACGCACCACACGAATTATGAGCATGATTTCAAATGTTACAGCTAACTGGCTACGTCTTACGTCGGATCTTGAAAAAAATTACACCAGCTTCTTCAGCAGACAATTGTCTAGAGGGCATATCTCGCCTTTTTTTGAATTTCGGGATATTACTCTTTCAGTGAGCCGGAGAAGCTGCCTAGGTTGACAGATTACGTGGTGTACAGAATCATGACGACTTTTATAAAAGAGCCCATAGCCTAGCCTGTGTTTGTCCAATCAAGTCCGGGTTTGATCTACGGTATTAGGAATTGTCTGGGCTTGAACCTAGTGTGAATAATTATTCGTTAATCTAATTAGGGGATACGCTATGACACGTGGAACTTTAAACATGCCCTGAACGCGCACGATTCCAGTGTTGCGACACACACACAGAAGGAAAAAAAGCAGTACTCCGGACAGGGGGTGTTTAAATACTGATTAAAGGTCCCCCCAAACTACTATGTCCCTTGCTGCGCGCGACCGGATTTTAGACGGCCATAGCTCCACCCCCTGATAAGATAGAGACTTGAAATTTGTTTTGTAGGGAGATCATATCGAGTTCTTCGTACAGAACAAATTTCAAGCTTCTATCTCATCAGGGAGTGGAGTTATGACCGTGGGAAATTTCACAAAACCCGAGTGAGGGACATAGTAGTTTGGGGTGTACTTAGATCCGAATCATGAACTCAGCTCGCGTGATTTTATCCAAAAAACTCATTTTTCCCCCGCTGTTGAAGAAAATAATAAATATTACTGTCTTCACTCTTCATTAGGACTTAGCACTATAGTACACCCTTAAGCCTTGTCCACAGTACAAAGATGCAAAATCTGGGTGACCCCGGTGTTACCCCTGATGTGGACGAAAAGGAGGATGGTGGCGGGGGGGGGGGGGACCACGGAGTCTGCTGGTGTTGACCGCCACGGGCCACCCCATTATCCGTTTGAGACGGAGGGGAGAGAAATGGGAACTCCTTGAACCCTATGAAACCAAGTGATCTTTTGGATGAAACCCTAAAAAGAGCCATCGCCGTCATTATAGCGCACCATCTGTCCCTCCTGATCCTCCCAACGCTATTCCCTATGACGGTAGTGCCCCCATCTCGATCCGGTGTTAACTCAATACAAATACAGCAACTTGGGATCACTACACTACAATACCCCGTTGTTCCACAGACCGCCCCATGAGTATTAAAGTGAGTTGATCATATTCGGAGGGGGGGGTCTCTCTCAGGGTAATTGATAAGTATTCAGTTAGTATGACAGTAGACGGCCATTCTCTATGTGAGCTTCGGGTACTCTGGGGGTACAAGTAAGACAGGGGGTAGCCCTATTAGGAGCTCCGACTGGGGGTTCGTGGGCTGTGAGTGTTTGGGGTTCTGCTGGACGAGTGGGCTATCTCAGTGCACATGCACGTGAAACAACCGTGGCGAAGGATGACTCGGGGTGGATGAATCCTAGTACTCGAACACAATAAAACAACACGGTTCACCAAGGTATGAACGTCAAAGTACGGAAGTTGGGACACAACACTAAATAAGATGGAACTCGGGACTGGCACACTTCTCACTCATTTTTCGCTCCTTAACTCGTCTACCAAGCTTGGAACCGTGCTTCACCAGGTCCAAAGTTTACTAGTCTACGGTGCTGACAGCTACCGGCGACAACAACGCAGACTAGGACAACTCACTTTCTCCTAACTCGGGTCTCTCACTACCAGGGTTCTCTGCGTCTCCTTGACTCAGTAACTCTGGTTACTGAGTAGTCTAGCCTCAACCGAAACGGCGTACCACTTCGGGGTACGCGGCCAGCACCAAGCAATACTGTTGAGAGGTCTGAAGTACTTGAATGACTTCTTCACACTTCCAGCAGTATCTTGGGAACCAAATCCGACGCACCAAATAAACTAAACTCTCTGTGCGAACAATTGCATACCCGACATGACCCGATCAGACTAAGGTTAGGGATCTCTCACATACCCCACATTCACCCTTCCCTGTAGAGCAGAAAGAGACCCCTTACTCCGGTCGAAAATCATTCGGGTAGCATTTACTCAGACTTTAATTAAGATAGATAAAATAATTAAGACAAAATATTAATTCTAGGTAAATTATTAAAATATTACTACTACTACATTGGATGTTTGGTGTGTGTCCCTGCACCGCTTGCGCACACGAATGCAACAAACACACCAACTCATCCAATATAAATCTATTCGAGAAATTAAAGGTAGACCGAATCTAAAGCAATGAATCTAAAAGAACTAAGACATAAAATTTAAGGAAAATTAAACGGACAAGGAGACCTTACTAATTAAGACGTAAATTATACCGAAAGTTATGAATTTATAATTTAAGATTACTAAACATAAATCACACACACACGAACGCAGTGCTAACAGCTTCTAGTAAAATGATTAAAATAATAAACACATGAATATCTAAAATCCATATTGAAAAGGGGGTGGGACACGGGGATAGGACGTCTCCTAGGGTGGACGTGTCCATAAACTTTTAGACCGCCGGCAAGAATAAATCTACAATAACTTATCACTGCAAACTCTCAAGCTTTAAAGTAGTTACACCAGACATGCACCAAAGATGCACTAGATTCACACACACTGTGTGACACAGTAGGAGACGCAAAGACCTCTCTTCTCAACTCTTCTACTCAACTCACCCGAGTCACCAGACTGACGTCTACAGAGGAGAAGCACGGTCCTTAGCACATTCTCAATGCACAATACGTTCACATATCACAGTGGTAAAATTGTTAATTGGTTACATTTAGTTTTCACATATCACAGGTACCTTCACACGCAAGATTTGAGTGTTTACAAGTTACCAACCGTAGTCACGATGGGTAGAGCTGGGATGGGGATTCTCGGTGCACTGTAGCCAACACTTGCCACTGGGTTCATCTGGGTGTCAGTACAGGAAGGGGCTTCAATCTTCTCGATAGTAGCACTTATCTGGGAGACGGTTTGCTCAACACGGGTGACTTTCCAGGTTAGCATCCAGTTGTAGGTTCCATTGATAGGTCCCGTCAGATCAATAGTCACGTCAATAGACGATTGGATTTGGACTTTCCGAACAGAGTTCATAGAAAAAACCTTCTCAGGAACTGGATCTTCTGCCACAACACATACCGGGATTTCCTTTTCCTCATTCAGGGTTTCCAATTTCATCACCAGGGTTTCATCTTTCTCCGAGAAGTTCTCCTTTTCCAAGAGGTGAACATCATGCTCCATCACTTTCTGGGGTTCCACCACCAAACAAGTCATCACCTGGCTGCTTCCAACAGGCAATTTTTTGGGAACAGCTTTCACACGATCTTGTGATACTCGGGATACCGCGGTTGTCTCCAGCTTCAAACTCTGGGCTTGATTTCGCATAGTTCGAGCTCCAAAATCTAAGGTGAATTGGTGGTTTTCCAGAAAATCTTGGCCCAGGATACATTCCTCTGCTATGTCAGCCACCAGTAAATCAGTGAGTAGGTTCTTCCCTTGCACCTCTAACGGGAATGCTCTCAACACTCCGAAAGTAGGGAACTTGTAGCCGGACACTCCTATAATGTCCACCTGTTTATCGACCACAATGTCCATTAGGCCTGCCTTTTCAGCCACTTGACGAGACACTAAGCTAACACAAGAGCCACAGTCAATTAGAGCTTTGGCCATATGAGAGGAAACACCGACCTGAATGTGCATACACCCTTGACAGGCGTTGACTCCAGTCTTCTCGGGCAAACTGGGATCAAAGGTCAACTCACCATCACTGCTCAGCTCCGGCTCGGGTTCTGAGTGCATCGTGGTAACGTGATGAGGAGTAGACTTCAACTCCGTCTGTTGCCGTACCTGAGAAAGTTCAGCCCGCACTCTGCTTTTTTCTAATAACTGTTCCTCTTGCCTCCAGTTCTCAATCGGTCCAACCTCATTAATACCTGGAATCTGCTGGCCACACCACGGGAATATTCCCTGCTTCAAATTATCTCTCTCGTTACATGGTGGATATGGGACTGTTGACGGGAGCGAAATGAATCCTGGATTACTGGAAATGTTGCTGCTAGCGGTGTTCACATTACACATAAGGGACTCTGGATAGCAATCACCATTGTAGCGAGCATACCCTAACTGCTCTTGAATAAGGCTGTTTGGCTCCACCTGCATACCGTCTCCGGTGTAGTGCTGGTAATGCTCAGGGTATCCGTTTCTGTTTCTGTACCAATTCTGCCGCTGTTTCGGACGAGGACAATCTCTGGCAAAGTGACCTGGGTCGAGACAGTTGTAACAACCCACTTCCTCATGGCTACGGGCTATCAAATGAGGGCGCTGCATTCCTCGCCATTCTCCTGTTCTAGGCGAATACCAAGGCATACCTTTAGATGACGGGGGAATCCACTGTTGACCAGGCACAAAAGCTTGATTGTTCCACTGTGGCACTTGGGGGAGGTTTCCAACGAGGGCAGACCGGTGATGTATTGAGGGGACAGGTTTGAACATAATGGGAGGAATTTTCTGGGCTCTCAGAACACTAAACTCAACAGTTTCTCGCTTGTCAGGTTCCTGGACACGGTGAGAAACTTCCACTGCATTAGCTTCAGCGACAAGCTCTCGGAAGGGATATTTCTCCTGATTCTGGATCAACCACACTCTTACCCAGTAGTTCTTAGCACCACTGAGTAGAGCCTGCTTTAGCACTATCTCTCGGAGGGGCAATTCCTCAGCTCGGGACCAACCTTGTTCAGCAATTGTAGTCAGGGCCTCTGCAAACTCACAAAAGGTCTCACCGGTTTTCTGGACTCGACTTTTCAGAGAAATGCGTGCTGTTAGAGCCTGCTCCCTGTTCAGCGATTCAATTACCTGCACGATTCGCTCTCGATACTGCGGCCACCTCAAGTTACACTCTTCAGCAAGTTCTGGAGCAGTCTGTAATACCTTCTTCAAAGTGTTGGGCGACAGGAACGTGAGGAAGGCGGTGATCTTCTCACAATCATCCAGCTGTAGGTTCGTAACGTACCTGCTAAACACTATCAGGAAGTGCTCAATGTCCATTGTGACATGGTCATACGGGGAGGGTTGCCTGCAGGCTACCGAAAGCAGTCTCCGTTGGGTACTCAGGGTCATGTGAAGATCTCGCCTAGCCAGTTCCTTCTCCATAGCTATGTGTAGCAGGAGAGCGTCTTTCTCAGCCTGCGTGCACTTGAGGTTCTTGACAAGGTCCACACTGGCTGTAGATGGTTTCTGGGGGTCGGTTCTCTGTTTGACGGGCGGGTTTTCATAGTCGGAATCGGAAAGCGTCATTATGGGCACGGGGGAAAGACGATGAGTGTCCCTTCGGGGTCGCCAGTTGTGAGCTTGGGGTACTCTGGGGGTACAACTAAGACAGGGGGTAGCCCTATTAGGAGCTCCGACTGGGGGTTCGTGGGCTGTGAGTGTTTGGAGTTTGGCTGGACGAGCGGGCTATCTCAGTGCTCATGCACGTGAAACAACCGTGGCGAAGGATGACTCGGGGTGGATGAATCCTAGTACTCGAACACAATAAAACAACACGGTTCACCAAGGTATGAACGTCAAAGTACGGAAGTTGGGACACAACACTAAATAAGATGGAACTCGGGACGGTCACACTTCTCACTCATCTTTCGCTTCTTAAATACTGTCAGGGTTCATCTTTACAGTACCACGTGACTGTCTAGTCTACCAAGCTTGGAACCGTGCTTCACCAGGTCCAAAGTTTACTAGTCTACGGTGCTGACAGCTACCGGCGACAACAACGCAGACTAGAACAACTCACTTTCTCCTAACTCGGGTCTCTCACTACCAGGGTTCTCTGCGTCTCCTTGACTCAGTAACTCTGGTTACTGAGTAGTCTAGCCTCAACCGAAACGGCGTACCACTTCGGGGTACGCGGCCAGCACCAAGCAATACTGCTGAGAGGTCTGAAGTACTTTAACGACTTCTTCACACTTCCAGCAGTATCTTGGGAACCAAATCCGACGTACCAAATAAACTAAACTCTCTGTGCGAACAATTGCATACCCGACATGACCCGATCAGACTATGGTTAGGGATCTCTCACATACCCCACAAATTGAGGCGATATGGTATTGGAGGTCAACTCCTTCAGTGGATCAGTGCGTGGATCCTGGGCAGGAATCAGTGTGTAATGGTGGATGGAGTGAGGTCACCCTGGGCCGAGGTACTTAGTGGGGTTGCCCAGGGTAGTGTGCTCGGACCACTTCTTTTCCTCATATATATTCTTGACCTGGAGTCAGTGCTAGACGGTAGCATGTGTCTAACTTTTGCTGACGATACTAAGTTGGTAAAAGCTATTTCGGATATGACTAGCCAGGCGTGCCTACAGAACGATCTTTTAAGAGTGGCAGAATGGGCAAAGAAGAACAATATGAAGTTACATGAGGATAAATTTCAGCTCTTGAGCTATAGTCTGAATAAGTCTGCTATCCTCAGACAGTTTCCTTTCGCAGCTGAAGTGTTTTCATATACTACAAGCTCAGGTGTGCAGTTGACCCCCGAACCTGATGTTCGTGATCTGGGTGTCCAGATGTCTGCAGATGGGTCATGGACGAGGCACATTTCTATCATAGTGCGGAAGGCTTCCCTCTTGAGTGGCTGGATATTCAGCGTTTTTCGGGACCGTTCTCCGGAGGTTATGGTACAGCTTTTCAAGTCCTTGGTCAGGCCTATTCTTGAGTACTGTTGCCTAGTCTGGAACCCTTCCAAGGCTGGTGATATCAAGGCTATTGAGAATGTCCAACGTTGTTTCACCAGACGTCTTGATGGTATGCAGGGTCATGACTATTGGGATAGACTGAAATTGCTCAATCTTATGTCCCTTCAGCGTCGGAGACAGCGCTACATTCTGATTCATGTGTGGAAGACGATTCATGGTTTTGTACCTAACTCTACCAACCTAGTATTTCAACAGCACGCTAGACTGGGTATGCGGATAGTCCCACCACCTTACCCCTATAGAGCAGAAACGAAACGAGCTAATCAATTTCACTGCTCATTTGGTCCAAGAGCAGCTCATTTATGGAACATTCTACCTGCTGCTGTCAATTCTTGTGTGAGCTTGAATCAGTTCAAATCATCATTGGGCAATTACTTGACAGGATTTCACGATCGTCCTCCAGTCAGAGGGTACCCGCCACTTCCAAATGACCTTTCGCCTCAATATGCTGTGCTGTGCTGATGAGTGTGAGTGTGAAGGGATAGTTTTTCAACTTGATTTTATTTAGGTGGACCCATTCAGGGAAGGCCTGTTTCTTTATAAATAAAACTTTAATTGTAAACTTGTAACTGTAAACTTGTAAACTAGTTTTTCTCATCATCAACAGTCAGCAATATTCACGAAGAGTAAAATCATAATACATACCCTGGTGTAATAGAAACCCAGTCATACCAACAGCAAATCCAATGAGACCCATTGTTACCCATCTGTCCCACTCAATGCGTGGAGACTGCTTTTTCAACCAGTCCTGTAAATACATGTAGTACAGGTCAATTGCACATTATAATGGTACATTTATCAACTGTCCACCCATTACAGTACACGTACCTTGTACACGGTGGAGTGTGGGGTAAAGTAATCCAGACTCTCATACTTGCTAAGAACTTCTTTCTCACTTTCTTGATACTGATGATTGACAAACCTCGATTCATATTCACGGCCTCGTTCAAAGAATTTCATCGGCTAAACAAAAATAATATTTATGTTTGTATGTAAACTCTACAAACGGTCGTATACTGCACAGTGTACACAGTACACGCATTCAAATCACAATTACTAATTAGGTTTGTTGGTGATTTGAAATTGCTACAGGCGAGCAAACTTCTTACTGCAGCGGACAGCAGTGCCAAAAAATCAAGAAAAGTTTTTTTTAAATGTCAACTCTCAGTCTAATTTTTTTTTGCTTGATTGATGATTACTGAAAAGCGCAGCGCAGTTTCTAAATATTTCGCGCGTACCATACTTTTCATCGTATGGAATCGTCGTAAGGCGGGCGCCGCGCGGGCGAGTTATCCAAATCAAATGTCGCTCGCTCCGCGATTTAAAAAACAACGGTCGATTTTCGAGATTCGCGGTTCTTTGTAAAATTTTGCACTTGTATCCTTCCTCTGGCTTACGCTGTACTATCCATCTAGATGGTGAACCATAATAAAGTTCAAGAGTGTCCAAGAGCGCACCCCATCCAAGAGAGACCAAAATCAAGAGCGCACCACAATCAAGAGACCAAAATCAAGAGCGCACCACAATCAAGAGAGACCAAATCAAGAGCGCACCACAATCAAGAGAGACCAAATTCAAGAGCGCACCACATCTGGTCTCTCTTGGATGGGGTGCGCTCTTGGGCGCTCTTGACCCCTATCCTGGTCGGCGGTGTGCCTACCTCAGTAGTACTTATTCCTAGCACTGATTCCCTATGATGAACCCCGCCCTGATCGCCCAACGCTTCGTAAATTTTAGTAGTTTTTTGACATCTCCGACTCGACCCCAAAACTAACTTGTTAATGTGCCGTTCTTGTCTAGCGATAGTGGTACCAGTAAGATTCTTGTTACAGATGTGACAGTAGACTTCTCTCCTTCTTTCTTGGTGCTCCCCTCCTCACTCCAACTATCAGATGTAGTGATAGAGGCAGTCTCCCCTGCAGAGAGAACACTCTTTTTTGCTCTCACTAGACACACTCTTCCTTCTCACTATCACTGAGGATCTCCCTTTCTTGTGCCACCCTGCTTATCAGCTGTACTGCCACATTCTGTGGACGAATTACGGGGCCTGCCTGTTCGTCTCTTCTTCCCATTTACTGCATCACTCTTCTCTGCTTTTTTTCCTTTACTTCCATCTTCCTTCTTCTGTCTGCCCCTACTTCTACCCCTCGGTTTATTCTCAGATTCAGCCTCTCCTTCCTCTGGATGTGTACCAGAAGTTGTTTCCGTAAATTCCCTCATAGAAAGGCAATATCTCCACTCTTTTCTACCATCCTTCAGGGCCAAGTATGAATCCCCTTGCGAGGTGTCCGCTATAACCACCAGATTCTTGGACTGACTGGCACTCTTGGACACCATAGAGTTGCGAATCAACAGACTATCATCAGGGGAAGGATCTTTCAACAGACTATCATCAGGAGAAGGTTCTTTCTGAGGGGTTGGAGGGAGTTTCCTCTTCTTAGAGGATGGCATTCCCCGACATGACTTCTCCAGGACCACAGAGCATCTCCGACTCTTGATTATCTGGTTGGGACGGTGTGGGGTGCTGCCACAAGTCATCATCGTCTTCCGAAGAGATGTTAAGAAGCCTGGATCGCTTCATAACCGATATCATGAGGTATCCCCCTTATTGATAGCTAAAAGGGGAAGAGAGAAGGTTTATAAGTGGGGCTATGAAGAGAGTAGGGAGAGAAAGGGAGAGAAACATAAAACGATTCTGTTAATAAATAGAGATCACAAAAATCGGTTAAACTGGTTAAAATATTCCTCCCATGTGTTCCATGTCTATCGCCACGCGAAAATGATTTGTTGTTTGAGAAAGATCCTCCAGAATTACCACCAAGGAATCCCCTGTTGTTGTTAGTGTTAGACAGATCACCAAAACCTGAAGAGCAGAAAGATATAATTTAGGGAATTAGGGCACGCCGAAAGTTAGAATTTAAACAAAAACAAAACGATATAATTTCTACGTGTGAAATATCAATTAATATAAAAGTGGTTTCCAAACTGACCTGTAGATCCACCAGTATTTCCCCGAATATCCACCACCACCTCCAGGACGATCCAAATGTGCCTCCTCCTCCTGCTGCTGTTGAGTCACCCCCAACACACTCCCCCTCCAAAAGCTGACCCAAAAGTCCCACCCGATGGAGCACCAAATGCTGGAGTCGTGCCAAAAGCAGGTGTTGAACCAAATGCCGGGGTGGACCGAAGGCAGGGGTGGAACCAAAAGCGGGCGCTGTTCCAAATCCACTGCTATTAGAATTGTTGGCTGTTCCAAACCTAAACAAAAGGAAATGAGACATTTTAGAAAAGGATTTGGTCTCAACTCTTTGTAGATATTATAGAAGTTTTACAAAGAATACTGGCCGGTACCAACCTGGGTTAGTAGTAGCTGCTGTTCCAAATCCTCCGCCGGAAAACCGAAACCAGATGTTGAACTAGACCCAAAACCACCACCCCCAAAGGCACCACTACTGGATCCAAACCAGTGGAAGTTGTTTCCCGTACTGCCTGATCCGAACAACCCACTACCAGATGTAGTTGTAAGGCGGCACTACCAAACCCAGTTGATGAAGTGGTTGCAGTACCGAACCCTCCAAATCCCACCTGAGCTGCTGTTAGTAGTAAGGATCCAAAGAGGCCAGTGCTGGCAGTAGTAGTGACTGTGGTTGTACTACCAAACAACCCGCCACCAGTAGATGCCTCTGTTTTAGCGGCAAATATTTACTTGTTCCCCCTGCAGGTTTCCCAAACAAGCTAAGCTAAAGGGGCTGGCTGATTTGTCTGGGGCAGTAGCACCAAATATTCCCCGTCACCACCTCCACCGAATGGGTTACTAGGAGAATCTGAACTTGTCTTTTTGTCCCCTCCAAGAGATAACCCAAACAACCCACCAGCACTGCTGATTGCTGTGGAGACCTCTCCAATAGGCTCTTTCCCTGGCTCTCCTTTTTCTCATCCCTTCTTTGGTGTCTCAGTAGTTGCTTTCTCTGGGTATTCTTGGCTGGTGTGGAGGGTGATTTCTCCTGGCTGCTAACCAGACTGCCCCCAATACTGGGAGAGAGGACCAGCAAAGATGTTACCCACTACAGGTTTCTCACTAAACACATCATCACTTGGTTTAGAGTCCAGGGCAAGGAAGAAGTTGCCCCCGGTAGAGGAAGGTGCGGCAGCAGGGAATGTAGACCTCCACCAAATATATTGGTGGCTGGAGCGTTAGCTGCAGCAAATATGTTAGATGTGGATGGTTTAGCTGCTAGAGGATTATCCGCTGCTTTCTTCTCTGCTTCTTTCTTATCAAACGAGCGGCGGGAACCCCAACGACAGGGAAACCCCCCTCAGGGGACTTACTGGGACCCACAGGGGCGGGTGTTGTCGTTTTGGGAACACTAGAATGGGCGCCTGACTAATGGCTGACTGGGAGCTGGCTATTGGAAGACAGGAGCAAAGCCGAACTGAGAACCCCCGTCAGTCTTAGTAGAGGGGGAGTGGCTCTTGTGGTAGCAAGAGGAGAGGTTGTACTGTGATGGTGGCAGTTGTAGCTGTGACAAAGAGGCCTGCAGTTGGACCAGATCCAAATAAATTCTTTGGAGTCGCAGCACCAAACAGACTTGTAGCAGTTGATGAAGGAGCAGTAGCACCAAACAGACTTGTTGCAGTTGATGAAGGAGCAATAGCACCAAACAGACTTGTAGCAGTTGATGAAGGAGCAGTAGCACCAACAGGCTAGGAGCTTTGATGAAGGAGCAGTAGCACCAAACAGGCTAGGAGCAGTTGATGAAGGAGCAGTAGCTCCAAACAGACTTGTTGCAGTTGATGAAGGAGCAGTAGCACCAAACAGACTGGGAGCAGTTGATGAAGGAGCAGTAGCACCAAACAGACTGGGAGCAGTTGAGAAGGAGCATTTTGCACCAAACACAGGCTAGAGCAGTTGATGAAGGAGCAGTAGCACCAAACAGACTGGGAGCAGTTTGATGAAGGAGCAGTAGCACCAAACAGACTGGAGCAGTTGATGAAGGAGCAGTAGCACCAAACAACTGGGAGCAGTTGATGAAGGAGCGTAGCACCAACAGACTAGAGCAGTTGATGAAGGAGCAGAAGCACCAAACAGACTAGAGCAGTTGATGAAGGAGCACTAAAGAGTCCTGATGAACTCGATACAGGTTTGGCTAGAGAAGATACCGGCTGGATAACAGCGTTTGGTACCTGGCCAGGTAAAACTGGTCCTTTGGTCCTCAGCACAGGGACAAACTTGTCTGCATTCTTGTCCACCGGAGCAGGATCTTTTCCGACAAAGTCCCACAACTTGTTGACTAGTTCCTTAGTTCCCTTCTCCTTCTCCTCAGTGCTCTGTTTCACTTGAGGCATGGCGGGTTTGTATTGGAGTACCACACTAGACCTGGTTCATCATCTCATTATCAGCCAGCCTTGTTGGATCCTCCGCATCAAACCGGGCCTTGGAGCTGTAGTTCAAAGTGGGCACTGCAGTCTTGATAATGTCACTCTTTACAGGGTTAGAGTATTCAGTTCACATCCTGTTTTGGGCGCACTGGAGTAGTGGTCTCTTTGGGAGCACTTTAGTGAAACTACTCACTGGGATATTTCAGCTTTGCAGGAGATGTAACTACCCTAAGTCTGGAGATGTGTTCTCCAAGATCCCCTTGAGAAGTTTCTGTTTAGCTGGAGACACTCCTGACTTCTTGTGTTGCCTCCTATTCTCCTTGCCCTCCCCAGACTCCGACCTCAGGGAGAGGTTGCTCAGCTGATTGAGAAGGGTGTCTACAACTTTCTCCTGCTCTCTTGGATGGTCCTGTGTTGGGAGAGTGTCTTATAGATTGTTCTTGATGAAGTGTACTCTTCCCCTTAGTGTTCATGTTCTCCCACTCAGTATCCAGCTGCATGTTCAGGTCATTCACGAGGGACTGCATCTGTACAAACTTGCTGTATAGATCTCCCCTCAACTTCTTGGTCTCTTGTCCAGAGGTTTACTTTTAACAAGTGCCAGATAGGAGGGTCGGTGTAACAGGAATATGTCCCCTTTGCATCCTCCAGGAGGCCAGAGCAGCCAGTAAGTTCCTTCTCATTCTGAATCTCTTCATTTACATCACCAAGCACCGAAGCAGCCTCATTCAGCTCTGATTTGAGACTGGTGGCCGTTACAGCGATCCCTTTCAGCTCGTTTTTATCCAAGATATCCTTGACATCTTCCAGACGGGCACTGTCCTTCTTGTGCTGTGCGAGGAAGGCAGTAAGTTCTGGATCTCCTCCTCAATACTCTTCCTGTACATTGCATCGTTATTCACAACAGGTTCCACCTTCTTCTCAACTGGAGGTGTAGGTTTAACTGGTGGAACTGCAGAGTAGGGATGGATGGTTTCCTGGACAGAGGTTCCTTCTTCACAACCTCAGGAACTGGTCTGGGGGCTACTGCTGCTACTGGAGGGGTGTTGGTTCAGGGGGCCGGAGAGATCCGAATGAGGGGAGAATTGGGGATGGTTTAGGAGTGGAGGCGGTTAGAGAACCTCCCAGACCTCCAAACAGTCCTCCAAGTGGTGCAGATGAGGGTAGTGGGGTACCGGGTGGAGCGGGTTGGAGAGAAGGAGCGGGTTGGAGGGAAGGAGGAGGGGCAGTGGGTAGAGGGGCAGAGCAACTTTCACTGTCACATTCACTAAACTCTGGCACGGCTAGCAGGGAGGGGAGGGGCTGCCAATTGGGCTTGTCAGGGTATCAGGGACGGCCATGTTAATCAGTTTGAACCCTGCCAGTACACCCTCACTAGTGAGTGTTAGTAGTACGGGCTCCCTGGGATTATCTCTCTCCCATGACAGTGGGTTCAGTAGTTTTAATCAAGAGACATGCCCACTGGGTATGTGGCCCTCCCCATCTGCATAGGGCATCTCAGCCCTAGCTCCCTCGTCCAAGTTGAACAGAAACTGGCCCTGTTTTCTCTGGCACTGCTCCAATAAATGCCAGCTCTAGGCCCCTGCTGCAGCCCAATGCTAGTGTGTTCCAGGGCAGACTTGGGCGAACATAATACCGAGTGCTCTACCCGGCTCACTGTAGAAAACATCATCGAAATCAGTAAACTTTGTTGCGATACTCTTATCTTTGAACTGAAAAACAGGGAGTTAATATTAGTAGAAATATAACAAGGGATGTATAGATAAAACCAGATAACCTGGGTAATCTCCCATAGCCACTAAACATCATTGATTAATTACATTTTCCACGTGAACTATCTTGAATTTGTCCTCCTGTTCAAATACAGCGACGTATTCGAAAGTGCTAATCCAGAAGAGATCTCTTGCTGCGGGTGCGCCCCAGAACATCCCAACTGGAGGGCGGTACACCGGGCAATATCCAGGGTGGGTTTCAGGTTGATTATCTGCCCAGAAATAGTGCCCACTGCCAACTGCTTTCCCTTGCTACTCCAGCACAAGGATTGGGCACCAAATCCAGGTTTAAAGCTCATCTGGACAATAGAATCCCCTTTCAACTCCACACCGCTACATCGCCCTGTACAGTGGCAGTTTGCAAGGACTGCAGGCTGACCAGGATTCCACATCGGCTTGGAACCTGCGTGGGATGGAGGGTTAAACAACCTGGTATAGGAAGGCTATAGTAGGAATTCGTCATAAAGAGCACGGTACTACAATTCGCATTGAGTTTAGTTTGAGCGAACACAGCAGGATTTGTATCCAGTATCGGATATCAACAAAATGCAGCATTGAGTCCTTTGTTGCAATGGACACAACAAGTCCGTCTGAGGCCACAGACACATCAAAACAGTAGAACTAAATCCGAATCGAGAAACAGGTTTTGGAGCATCAACGCTTAAATTTGCCTTTTCTCTTGTGAAGATTTCGTAAATCTGCGACTTCTTGTAGACGTTTACAACTGCAAGGGAGGACAAGAATGTCAGGACTTGTTACTACTTACTCAATAGGTCTTGCATTATAAAGTTGATTGTAATCACAATTTATGTTAATCTACCTTTATCACAGGCAACTAAAATGTGGCCAAACTTCGTATTTGTAACCAAACTACATTTTTCTTCCTCGATCGAAGATCCACATCGAATTTTGGGCAGAAACTTGCACTGGAAGTGCTTCACTTCTGCCTCTTGGTCCATTCTACAGAGCAAAATTAATAGTTAATCGGGTTAAATTTGTTTTAGAATAGTGAACCATAATAAAGTTCAGAGAGCGTCCAAT
>CM035350.1:5897196-6094696 GCA_020137815.1 Hormiphora californensis
TATTGGTTGCCTGTTTGCCTCTAGAGCAGCTGCTGCAGCGGCCCCTTCCTGGGGTAATTGATCTCTGTTATTACTGTCCTCCCCACCTTGCTGCTCCCCATTCTGATCTGCTCCATTCTGCTGCCCATTAGCGCCGTTCTGCTGCCCATTAGCGCCGTTCTGCTGCCCATTAGCGCCGTTCTGCTGCCCATTAGCGCCGTGTTGGGCAGCACTACCTTCTTGTCTTTCTGCATCTTTGTTCTCTGCGTCGTCCCTAAAATGAGAACAGTTTGTTTGGGTAATGAAAATGGATTTTTTGAAGCTGTCACCCCTTCTCGTGCTCTTTCACAAGCGCATGCATTTGGGGGTGACAACTTCAAAATCCTGTCAGAGCATTGGCCTGACAGTCAAAATCCGACTTTGCCAACTAACCCTGCTTGAGACAGGACGGAACTAGGCAAGTAATACTCAACTACTACCCAGAGCTGCACTACTCACAGTTCATCCTGTATGATACGATGCAGTGTTTTGATGGCAGTAGTGGTGATTGTGGAATCCTTCTCCAACCAGGCACACATATCATCTGTCCCGGTAGAGGTGGTGAGAAGAGTACACACCAGGGAGAGACACACTGCTGACAAACTGTGCTCCACGCGGCCATTCCCCATCACACGGTGAATCACCTTGGGCAGTGCTGTAAAAGGAGAAGATCAGAGAGAGAGGAGAGAGAGAGGAGAGAGAGAGAGAGAGAGAGAGAGAGAGAGAGAGAGAGAGAGAGAGAGATGAGAGAGAGAGAGAGAGAGAGAGAGAGAGAGAAAGTCATGGATTCTCACCGGGGCACTGTGCCATGTTTTCTACAGCCCTCTTCTCCTCACACAGATACTGTAGGCATCGCAACAGTGGCTCTTCCAGTGTAGAATTCCTCTTGAGTAGATCCACAATGGGAAAGACGGTGTAGGCAGAGTTAGCTAAGAGAAGGGTATCTCGGTAGTAGAGTGACTCTAGGAGGTGTGGGGCACAGTGCTCTGTTAGCAGGCCACTCCGCATACTGCTCATCTCCAGTGTACTCTGGGGGAGGGAGTGTTGGGATTATGAAATATAATGGGGAATTTATTGGAATTATATTCGTGTGACATTTTACACATTAATGTGTGTCGAACATTGTACCTGCATGATATGAATGAGTCGGTCGACTGTCTCCTCCGGTAGGACACCACTCCACCTTTCTGCCACATCCCCTCCCAGGGAGAGGGCCGCCCTGAGAAACCTGACCGTCTCCGTCAGCACTGAGATATCGTCCTCTTGAAGGATGGCCGGGATCATAGTCCGTAGAACACCATGACACGTTACTGCCTAGGGAGGAAGGAGGATTTAGGGTCTCAAATGAGGGGACAAAAAAAATTCGTTGTTAGTTTTACTGTAAATTCTATTAAAACTATATGTTTCTAATATATCAGGGAACTATAGAGATCAGTGTACCTGAGCGGATGCACGATGGCACATAAGGTTTGCAAGTATTCCCAAACTGATTTCCTTGACTCGGTAGTGCTTGGAACGGGCAAGGGGTGCTATCAGTAGGTCACACACTCCCTTCTCTATCATGAAGGCCCCCACTTGTCGGTCACTAGTCATGTCCCATAGTTGGCAGAACTGGTTCTCCCTTTCCTCACTCATCTCATCTGTCTGAAGGGGTTGGAGCATGTTAGTTGGAGGACCACAATGAACATGGGTTGGTTACGAAGTCACCCCTTTTTTACCCACATGGGCGTCTCGCGCACGGCGGGGTAATCTCATTACCAGGAACATGGGTTACTCTAAGGCCGGGGCTAGACGAGTGGTATAGGTAGCTACTATGGAAGGCTATCATGGTAGGTAATATCGGGGTGTTCTGAGAGACTGATCCTAGTTAACCAAGGAATCGGAGCTGGAGTGTTCCGTGCAGTGCAACACCATGACTTGTTGGCAGAGGTTAGATGCGTTGAGAGTTATAGTCAACCCCCATCGACAGGCTATCATGGTAGATATCAGTTATCTACCACACCCACCACTCGTCTTTTCAGAGGAAAACGAGGGGGGATGGGGTTGATGTTACCTCTTTGAGTGTTTGTGAGGAGAGGGAGACGAGGGGGTGATATTACCTCTTTGAGTGTTTGTGAGGAGATGGAGACGAGGGGGTGATATTACCTCTTTGAGTGTTTGTGAGGAGATGGAGGACGACAGGGGGGTTAGTATGCCTTTATGGCTGTCTAAGAGAAGGGTATAGTGAGGAAGGAGAGGGACGCAGGGGGGGATGTTACCTCTTGATGTTTGTGAGGAGAGGGAGACGAGGGGGTGATGTACCTCTTTGAGGGTTTGTGAGGAGAGGAGACGAGGGGGTTGATGTACCTCTTTGAGTGGTGAGGAGGGGAGACGAGGGGGTGATGTTACTCTTTGAGGTGTTTGTGAGGGAGATGGAGACGAGGGGGTGATGTTACCTCTTTGAGTGTTTGTGAGGAGAGGGAGACGAGGGCGTGATATTACCTCTTTGAGTGTTTGTGCAGGAGAGGGGACGAGGGGGTGATGTTACCTCTTTGAGTGTTTGTGAGGAGAGGGAGACGAGGGGGTGATGTTACCTCTTTGAGTGTTTGTGAGGAGAGGGGGACGAGGGCGTGATATTACCTCTTTGAGTGTCTGTGAGGAGAGGGGGGGGGGGGGGAGGTGTGTTACCTCTTTGAGTGTTTGTGCGGAGAGGGAGACGAGGGGTTGATATTACCTCTTTGAGTGTTTTTGAGGAGAGGGAGACGAGGGGGTGATGTTACCTCTTTGAGTGTTTGTGAGGAGAGGGAGACGAGGGGGTGATATTACCTCTTTGAGTGTTTGTGAGGAGAGGGAGACGAGGGGGTGATGTTACCTCTTTGAGTGTTTGTGAGGAGAGGGAGACGAGGGGGTGATGTTACCTCTTTGAGTGTTTGTGAGGAGAGGGAGACGAGGGGGTGCAGGTAATTTTATGAAAACAGCTACCATTAAACCAAAAATTGGGAACTGACACTAACTGTGAGAGACCAACTTACAAAAAGTACCCGGGTATGTATAACAAAAGTGATGGTATACCCCCTTTCTAATGGGTGTCTACTACACACGCCAGGTGAGTTACCACCACCACCAGGGGATACTCCTAGCCCGAAGACGGCGGATAAGTTGCGGGTGACACCCCGAACACCCGTCCAATTGGTGACACCCACCTACGGAACACCCTGTGGGGCAGTACCAACACCTTCCTCAAAGTATGTATTATACAGTAGGACGTCCCCGATTTGAATGTTATCTCTGATCTACCGAACCCTCGCGGAAAAATGATGGTATGAGCCACACCAGAAGTTACAACTTATAACTGTTTCAGTGCGAACACGCCCCAGTCAGTTGGCAGTACCCCATACTCAACTCGGTCCCTGAGGGTGAGGACTAGACGAGCCACCACGGAACCCTCTCTAGTATCAGTGTGCAGGGAGATGGCATGGTCCTTCCTCTACACCCTCGCTAACCATATACCATCCGAAGGGTCCTGCGTACTGAAGTTAGTAGCAGGCTCTCTCCCTACTACCCGACATGAGGGGGTACTCAAGTTCACTCCCCCTCTAAACGTTTCTTAATTTTAAAAGCTATATTTTGCTTTCTGTCCCATAATATTAATCTCCCTCTCTCTTTCTCTCTCTCTTCTCTTCTCTCTCTTCTCTCTCTCTCTCTCTCCCTCTCTCTCACTCTATCTCTCTCTCTCTCTCTCTCTCTCTCTCTCTCTCACACTCTCTCTCTCTCTCTATCCCCCCTCTGTCTCTCTCTGTCTCTCTCTCACTCTCTCTCTCTCTATCCCTCTCTCTCTCTCTCTCTCTCTCTCTCTCTCTCTCTCTCTCTCTCTCTCTTTCTCTCTCACTCTCTCTCTCTCTCTCTGTCTCTCTGTCTCTCCCTCTCTCTCTCTCTCTCTCTCTCTCTCTCTCTCTCTCTCTCTCTCTCTCTCTCCTCTCTCTCTCTCTATCCCTCTCCCCCTTTCAAGGTACGTGTCAGAATGGATGTCAGAGTTGCTATACTGTTTCAACTCCGAGGGTGACAAGCATGTTGAGCTGGCGATGCTCTACAAGTCCCACCTTAGAGAAATACCCCACATTTTGAGGATGCTTGTATCAAACTTAACGAGTATATTGCCCAACACGCACCGGTAGTGGCTGTACAGCTATGATAGGGGACAGTCGAGACTATTATAATAGTCCCTATATAATAAGACATTGCTAAAGGGAACATTTTATCTCAACTTTTAACAGATCAATTGATTGTTATTTAATAATTTTATTGATAACAGTTATGGTTTTGTAAAAGGGTTTCCCAATTTTATTGATCTAACCCCCTCCCTCTTTACTTTTCAAATTCCCCCTTTTAAAATATCCTCGAGTTCCCGTTTCAATCTCTACGTCCGTCCTAATAATTGTTCCCCCTGGGGTTCTTTCCCCCCTAAATTTTCCCCCGGGGGGAAATGAATCTTCCTCTGGGGTTCTTTCCCTCCTAAATTCTTTTCCCATCCGGGGTTTGAATCTTTCCATCCTATAATTTTTCCTGGGGAAATGAATCTGTTCTTCCTTTTTCTACCTTTGGGGTCTTTCCCCCGGGGGAAATTTTTCCCATCCTTCCTGATATCTCCTCCGTTACCCCCCCTTTTCCCTTTCTTTTCTACCCCCCCTTTCCCGGGGGTGTTGTATTTTATTTTTTTCGTAACTCTTTCCCTCCGCTCTCTCTCTCTCTTTTCCCTCTCTCTCTCCTCTCTCTCCTCTCTCTCTCTATCCCCTCTTCCTTCTCTCTCTCTATCTTCTCTCTCTCTCTCTCCCCTCTCTCTCCTCTCTCCTCTTCTCTCCCCAAACCCTTCTCTTTTTTCCCCGTTCTCTCATTGTAATGCCAATGCTCCCCTTTTGGGTTTTTTCTCACTTAAATGCTTGCCCCGTTTTCTAGCGTATTGAACTGGCCACGTGTGTCACGTGACAATCACGTGCCTTCGTTCCACCAATAGGAGGCGCGGAGAGCACTCGTGTCGGCTCGTGCTGCCAATCAAAATGAAGGCACTTTAACCAGCGATCACCCCACACGTGCTTAAATTTAATCGACTGCCTTGATAGCTATAGTATTCCCTTTCCCTTTTACTTTTTTTGATACAAACGTTGGCCCCCCCCCCGAAAAAAAGAAAAAAAAAGAATTCTTTGACCCTTTTTCAAGCCAAGAGTTGCCCCTAGTTTTGCACTATCAACATTGTTCTGAGTTCTCTCCATCCCGGCCTCCCGATAGATATATTTCCGGGTATGGCCCCGCAGCTCAGGGGGATTGACTGCAGTTTTACCAAAAATTTTTTCCCCTTCCCCGATAACGAGAAGGAAAAGTAAAGGGTCGGTTTCCTTAATTTGTTAGCTTCACATTTTTCTCCCCTTTATTGGGGGCAAAAAAACAAAGGTGAATCAGTCCAGTACAAAGGAAGGCCCCCACCACACTATTGTTGTTTTGACAAATCTTCTTCTCCTCAAACCAGTTCCTCAATTCTCTCTCTCTCTCTCTCTCACTCTCTCTCTCTCTCTCTCTCTCTCTCTCTCTCTCCTCTCTCTCTCTTCCCCCTTCCTCTTTCTCTCTTCTCTCACCCTTCCCCCTTTTTCCAAAAAAAAAAAAAAGGGGGGGGGGGAAAAAAAGGGGAAAGAGGAGAGGAAAAATGGTTAAGAGCTCCAAAATTTTCTTTTATCCGGAAAATCGCTTTTGAAGATTTGAGAAAGGTAAGGAAAAAGTGTTTTAAAAAAATTCCCCCAAAGGATTTTTTAAAAATTTTTTTAAAAAAGGGGGGGGGAAAAATCCTCCCTTTTTTCCCTTTTTTGGGGTCTCTCTCTCTTCTCTCCCCTCCCCCTGCCAAAAAGGGGGGATGTTGGCCCCGATTTCACCTGGGTGGGTTTTTGGGGGACTCCCCTTTACAACAAAATACCAATTACCCACAACAGGATACGACGCGCTGCTGTAGTGACAGAGGGATGGACATAACAATGAGTAAACAGTAGCAATCCATCTTATATCAGCTTCAGTCTTTGACAGTCACTCTCTCTCTCTCCTTCCCTCCCTCCCTCTGTATTGGGATCCTCCTTCTATCGCTCTGATCTATCTCTCCATCTCTATCTCTCCTGGTTTATACCAGCTCCTTTGTCGCAGATTATTGATGATTGATGTCCGTTACCCCGCCGTCACTTATAACAAACACACAAGTAGTGGACAGTACTATAATTAGCGTGACAGTGATGGCCACTCACATAGTTCAGCTACCACAATTTCCCTGTCACAGTCTCTTCTGACTTCACAATAAGTCTGACAATCACCCGGGCCAAATCATATATAACTTCCAATTTTCACTCCATCTACAACGTTTCACCTGTGTGGTGTCTCTGATTCAATTCAATAATCTAACCCTTGTACATAGCTTGTTAGTATATTGTAGGTTATTATAGTTGACCAATCTTGCTCAGATAATACGAGTAGTAACAATCAATTCTTTCCTAACCCGTTCTAACATAATATAATCGTAGTGCGCTCTCTCTATTGGTTATCATGGCTCCCCTATATACCAATCCTAACAATCTATTATCATTTTTCTAGCTCTCCCGGTATGCGTTGTTACTCTCTTGTAGTTATTGATGATTGAGGCCCTTTGTCCATCACACACACGCCAATAGATGGTCCCAATAGGTTTAGGATTTTCCTCTCCCTTTCGTATAATACCAATACTGGTTAATTGTTCTCTCTCTCTTCTCTCTCTCTCCTCTCTCTCTCTCTCTCTATCTCTCTCTCTCTCTCTCTCTCTCTCTCTCTCTCTCTCTCTCTCTCTCTCTATCTCTCTCTATTCTATCGTTATAAGGTGTGCATATGCTTCGTCAAGGCTGTTTGGAGGTGCTCGTGGACATATAGCGACACGTGCCTTATTACCGACCACCGGTGACACAGTATTTAAGATGAGAGAGAGAGAGAGAGAGAGAGAGAGAGAGAGAGAGAGAGAGAGAGAGAGAGAGAGAGAGAGAGAGAGAGAGAGAGAGAGAGAGAGAGAGATGAGAGAGAGAGAGAGAGAGTGAGAGTGAGAGATAGAGAGAGAGAGAGAGAGAGAGGAGAGAGAGAGAGAGAGAGAGAGAGAGAGAGAGAGAGAGAGAGAGAGAGAGAAAGATAGAGAGAGAGAGAAAGAGAGAGTGAGAGAGTGAGTGAGAGAGTGAGAGAGAGAGTAGAGAGAGTGATAAGGCTTGAGAAACCAAGAGTAGATAGTTGGTCAGCTCCTCCTGCATCGTCACCCTATATAAGAGGCGTCACTAAACAATAGGGCACCCTTGATTATCAGCTTAAGCTAGTCACTAGCACACATATAGTCATCACAGCTCCCCCTATAATATTGATCCGTGATTCTCTCTCCCCATTCTCAGATCTCATAGCCCCCCTATGAATAGTAATCACTCAGAAAACCAGACCACGTGATTTTGCTAAGAGAGCACGTACAATTATTATGGGTAAGCGCTTTTGTTACCCGGCCAGCTCGATCTTTCCTCACGCAGTATAGATACCCTCCCTCCCAGATGGGTCCCCACACCACCATCCACCCTTTGTATGCATTCCATTTTACCCTTGAATATATCACCCCCGTGATCTCTTGATGCTAGTCCCCCCTTTTGTAGTAGGAAAGAAGCGTTTGTCATCGCCAGCTAAACACTTGGATTTTAGCTACCAAACAATGGATCCCCCTGACATTAGTGCCCCCGTGCGTCGGCTGTTTGCACCCAGGATCTGCTCTCAGCTCAACCCCCTGCACCCTGCTCTCAGCAACCCCCATACTATTATAATCAGTCTCTTGTGTGCATCATTTCTGTGCCTTAGTTATGTCACCCTGTTGAGATGTTCCTAGGTGTGATCAATGCTTTTGCGTGCATATTTGCATGATTTATTCTATAGATGTCTTGATTGTTGTATATTGCAATAAAAAGTTGCAACTGTTCGTTGCAACATTTCAACGATCGAGACATCTATAGTCGTTAGATGAGATGGGTTAGGAAATAAATTGTCTTCAGCTAGTCGTAATACCCAGACAGTTGCCAATAGTGGGAAAGGATCTAGCTATACTGGGAGCATTGATGCGAGATGAGTATAATTGTCAGGTAGAGAGGGGGTCCAGAGAGGGGGGGGGGTATCAACCATTTTTGTGTACGGATGTACGGAAAAAGCAGGCAATATTTTTTTGTACGGTCCGTACAAAAAATACAAAAAAATACAAAAAAATACAAAAAAATACAAAAAAGTTTACTGCTGTCGGGAACTTCTTTGGTGCCTTCTACAGGTCTCTAGAGGCACTCGAGGTCCTTCTATTGGCCTTTAAAGGCCTCTAGAGTGTTTATTTAGTTTATTTTACCATTCCCCTTCCCCACGACTCCTAACTAGAACAAGTCTTACTAACCCGGTGTCCCAGCATATTTTTTGGCCGAGAATGGCCAAAATTTATCCCCATTTTGGCCGATTTTTTCCCGTGGTCTAAGTTAGTTTGATAATAGTTCAAGATAGTGGAACTTTAATTTTAATAGTCTAAAAAACGGTCGAGTTTTGAAATTAATTGATTTACACTTAGTGCTATACAAGTGTTAGTATTTAAAAAGTTTTGAAAAAAATGATCCAGGCGAGTTTCGAACCCGGGACCTTCTGCGTGTCAAGTATATGCAATAACCACTACACCATGGGGGAACTGAATAGACTGCGATTTGAGAGTATATAATGTAGCGCGCGCTCAACTGGCCGGGGGAGAGAGGCCGATTCGGCTTTTTCAGTTTTTCGGCCTGCTTATGCCTCCTTTTTCCAGGCATGAGGGGGAATAAGTTAGGCATATTCGGCCGAAAAATGAAATTTCATCAGAAAATAAAGCTTGGGCACTATCCCGACATATTTTGCTGTTACCCAACTAGGATTTGGAGCAAGTTCAGGTCTAGAATAACTTAATCATGGTAATGTTCGCATGGAAAAAGCATGGGATTATGAGTACTACGAAACTAGAGGGCTATACAGGCCAGTATAAGGACCCCGCAAACCTCTAGAGACTTATAGGGGGCCCTAAAGAAGTTCCCTTCAGCAGTATATTTTTTTGTATTTTTTTGTATTTTTTGTACGGAAAAAGCAGGGAATTTTGGTTATTTTTTTGTACGGACCGTACAAAAAAATACAAAAAAATACAAAAAATAGGTTGGTACCCCCCCAGAGAGGGAGAGGTGAGTAGTAGTAGTAGTAGGTGGCTATAGAGAGGTAGAAGTTGTGGGAGTTATATAAGTGAGATGATGACGGGGAGCAGAGTAGTTCGCCATTACTCCTAGATGGTAATCGATCAGGTCACGTGACATGCCCGGCCCCCCAATAGGGTCCCACACCACAATCCAGCTTGTAGCCACTAATTGTGCTCTAATTGAACCACCTTTATTACAGAGAAGAGAGAGAGAGAGCTATCGCTTGTCATTTGTCTTGAGCCCCCACGCGCCACCCCATAAAATACAGACTCCTCTCTCTCTCTCTCAGACTGCTATCGGGCACAATGTGGTTACGGAAGCACCCGACTTTCCCAGGCTCTCTACCTCCCTCCCTTGACCACAGTGACCACCTTGTATTATTTCTCACACCCTTTTCTGTGCCTATATCCTGTATATGATACTAGAATCTATCACATATTATACGACATTAGTTCTCTCAGAGTGTTGCTTGTGCCAAAAATTGCTGTAGCTTTTACCCGATCCTCCTGCGGTTCTTTGAATCGAGAGGAGGAGGGCCGGGTACAAACTGTACATCTAGACTATAACCCAGCCAATTTCTCCCAGCAGCTCCGTACTACCATGGACCAGAGTGTGTTGAAGCAGCTGATGCCCCGTCTCGCACCCCATATGGATACCACCCAGGGTAGCTGCCCTAAAACCACCTGTGGCAAACACCCTGAACACCACGAGGTAATCAAACTTGCCCCACTCCTTTCCCGAACTTTGGGGTCTTCCCAGTTCTCCCAACCTGACCTTTTGCACACATAATTACCCAAAAAACATGGAAACAGGAAATATAGTTTCGGGGGTACTTAATTGTGGTTATGGAAACAGAGTGGGATCGGTCCAGAGCCTCACTCGATCGATTGGGTCTTCTAATATTAATTAACTGGGCCTGTTTGACAGGAATGCACTGTGCCACGTGAAGTGAATTTGTCACAAACCGATCAAGACAGTTCAACCCAGCCCCTAAGATGATAGAGCTTCTCTCTCTCTCTCTCTCTCTCTCTCTCTCTCTCTCTCTCTCTCTCTCTCTCTCTCCTCTCTCTCTCTCTCTCTCTCTCTCTCTCTCTCTCTCTCCTCTCTCTCCATCTCTCTCTATCCCTGTTGGTTGGAGATCGTTAAGACAGTAATGAATTGCGCAGTAGTGTACTTGAAACTCACTATCTTGTCACGTGACACATGGTGATCACATGTCAACACATGTTATAACTCTCCCTCCCTAGGTTTACAGTTCCAGATCGCTTGTTATGGACAACGCAGCTCCTGTGACCCCTCCTCCTGTTGCTTCCCAGAAGAGAAAAGCATACCAGTGTCATGTGTGCGAGAAGAGTTTTGCGCAGAGTATATCTTTAAAGAGACACATCCGTACCCACACAGGTCAGTACTGGTAGTATAACGTGATCAGTAGCTCCCCTACTGGGGGGGGGGCTGATCATATCTGGCATTAATAGTTCAGCCAAAAGTTTCTGATTCTTATAATTGAATCAATTAATTATCCATTATCAACATTGATTTAACTCTTTTTTTGCTTTCAGGAGAAAAGCCCTTTCAGTGTACGGTGTGCTTGCGACGATTTACTAACTCCTCCCACCTTACAACTCATATGAGGACTCATACTGGTTAGTTTTATTTAGCTCTCTCTTTCTCGGTCACCCGGCCCCAGCTCTCTGTCACCCGGCCCCAGCTCTCTGTCACCCGGCCCCAGCTCTCTGTCACCCGGCCCCTGTAGCTCTCTGTCACCCGGCCCCAGCTCTCTGTCACCCGGCCCCAGCTCTCTGTCACCCGGCCCCTGTAGCTCTCTGTCACCCGGCCCCAGCTCTCTGTCACCCGGCCCCAGCTCTCTGTCACCCGGCCCCAGCTCTCTGTCACCCGGCCCCAGCTCTCTGTCACCCGGCCCCTGTAGCTCTCTGTCACCCGGCCCCAGCTCTCTGTCACCCGGCCCCAGCTCTCTGTCACCCGGCCCCTGTAGCTCTCTGTCACCCGGGCCCAGGTCTCTGTCACCCTTCCTGGAGAGACTGTCACCCCACCTCTCACCTTCATCATGTTATTATGAATCTGGTCCCCATATAATATCTAAGATTGGCTCATATTGCATTGTTATTTGAACACGATCAATACATCTAATTTTGATATAATTCTCTTTTTTGCAGGTGAGAGACCCTTCCAGTGTGATATGTGTGGTAAAAAGTTTTCCCAGCACAGTGGCTTACATGTCCACATCAGGACTCACACGGGCGATAAACCTTACAAATGTGAAATCTGTGGCAAAGGATTTCTTGGTAAGTTCTTCTTCTACTAGTTGTAGAGTGATGATTCTTGTTGCTTGAGATCAGACTTGAGAGTCGATCTCTAACGACTCCTTAGTCTACGCTCAACTAGCCGCCCTTCTCTCTCTCTCTCTCTCTCTCTCTCTCTCTCTCTCTCTCTCTCTCTCTCTCCCCTTACTTTCCGTGCCTTAGTTTACTTGTGACTTACGAGTTACTCTCGCTGATCTCACAGCTAAAATGCCCTGCACTAGAGAGGAGAAAAGGAGATCTCCGAAATGAATATTGAAGTGGCCCTGTCCTGATCTCCCCCTTCCAAAGTGCTCTGCAGCACTGTGCTCAACTGATTTACATACCCCCCACAGACCGCTCAGCTCTGAAGCGCCACGGCAGCACCCATTTGGCCGAACGACCTGCTGGAGGGCCCTCCTCCTCCTCAGCAGGTGGTAAAACAAAACGAACAATGGCACCATCATCATCTAGTGGAGTTTCAAACAAGAGGAGGAAAACCAGTCATTATCAGGGTAATCTGCCCGCGGCCCTGATTTGCATCAAAACCCTGCAGGTAAGAAGGGGCCATCACGTGATATGTACAAAGGGGGGGGGGGACAAAGAGAATAGAGGAGAGTGATTCTTCTCTAAAGACATACACTCATATCATGTTTAAGAATGACCCTCTATTATCCTCTCTTTTCAGGATTTTCTGGCAACAAAAGCGGCCTGTCTCTCGGCTCCAGATCGTCTCAATTACCTCTTACACCGATCGATGATGCACAATCTAGCGTTTTCAATGGAGAAGGCGAGGACCGGCCCAGTCACTACTCCTCCTGGCCTACTGTCCCCTCCATCCTCCACTTCTCATATCCAACACGTCTCACCTCCCTCTTCTACTCTACTTTCACCCCCGACCACCCCAGGAGAAATGAAGGTCACCTCCCCCGCTTTTATCTGCTCAGTGTCGAACGTGAGGTCTCTTGCTGGCGAGGTTAAAGTGGAGAAAGACTTGTAAAAATGAACAATATTTCTGTATTTTTAATTTAACTGATTCCATTGTGAGAATTATGTAATTGACATTGACAAATATTAATTTAATTGCTTTCAAAAACATACTTGAGATAGCCTTGTTTAAAATCATGAAGGGATTACATCTGCATATTATCAGGGCTGCGCTTGTATTGCCTAGATAGACTGTGTTTCGCGAAGGGTTAGAGCATAACAACGCTTGTAGTACAACATGCTAGCAGACCCAATATTGTAGGTTTTGTAGTACAATTTGTACTACAAAACCTACAATATTGGGTCTGCTAGCATGTTATAACTATGTATACATAATTGTACCGAAACAAGCTGTAAATGTAATCCCTTAAAATTGAATTGTAAATTAAAATCGAGCCAGTGCCGATACTCTGTCACAGAGTCTGTGCCTGTCTGGTGCAGTCAGACCCCGTTTTGATTCTCAAACTATGAGTTTGAGTCAAAGCCGTTCACTCAGCTTCAAGTTCAAGTTCAGGTTGGGTCGGCGCCTTTCGAAATGTGTCCGATCCCGAACCTGTCCTCAATGTGTTCCGAACCTGTCCTCAATGTGTCCCTATTGTATCCCGAAACGCCCCGACGGTGGTCATACTACCGAAACATCAGGGAATTTTATGGATCATGTGTCCCCAATATGTCCTAAATGTGTCCCGAACATGTCCTCAATGTTTCCCGAACCTGTCCCTAATGTTTCCCGAATGTGTCCTGAATGTGTCCTCGATTGGTGTGCAAACGTTCCCGAATGTGTCTTGAATGTGTCCTGAATGTGTCCCGAACATGTACCGTGTGCGGCAAAAAAAAGCCCCCCCCCCCCCCTAGACCACCATAGTTGCCGATGTGGTGGAGAGCTGTAACTTGGCAGGGTTGCTCCACTATGTCTATCTTGATCCTGACAGAAAAATCAGAGCTCTAGCTCAAAATTCATTTTTTTGATAGGAATGAACATTGTCATTCATTCCAAGAAAAAAATATTTTCGGTCCAGAATTCAAGCAATTATCTTTGGCCATCGATTAGCTTTCCAATGTGACCAAGATCATCTAAATTGGGCAACCACAAGAGACACAGTGTCATGTTTCTTAAAGTTAGTCAGGTCATGTGATCTTCACCGAATCGTTGATTATCCGGGATTGCTAATCGAGCCAATGGGCAGAGGAATCTCGTATCACGGCCGCTAATGAGGTATGTGTACCAATACAGGGTAATGTGATTCGAGGAAAGAGGACATTTATCAAAGAGCTACAGATCTCATGACCAATCAGCATCGTCATCCCTCATTAGTAGCCGTGATACGTGATTCTCTACCACTTAGACCGATTCGTAATACTGAACACTCAACGATTCGGTGAAGATCACATGACCTGACTAACTTTAAGAAACATGACACTGTGTCTCTTGTGGTTGCCCAATTTAGATGATCTTGGTCACATTGGAAAGCTAATCGATGGCCAAAGATAATTGCTTGAATTCTGGACCGAAAATATTTTTTTCTTGGAATGAATGACAATGTTCATTCCTATCAAAAAAATGAATTTTGAGCTAGAGCTCTGATTTTTCTGTCAGGATCAAGATAGACATAGTGGAGCAACCCTGCCAAGTTACAGCTCTCCACCACATCGGCAACTATGGTGGTCTAGGGGGGGGGGGGCTTTTTTTGCCGCACACGGTACATAATATAGTACAAGAGAAACTTCTCTAGGCTGTATGGCGGCGCCATGACATACCCCATTCGACAGTGCGCTCAGTCGCACTTTAACTACACTGCCACTACAACTACAAGTACAAGCGGCAGCGGTTGGATATGATTATGATTGCCGCATTTGATATAGGGCCCTGGCACAACGGTCTCCGTCAACTAAACTATGGCCGACCCTTGGTCACATTGATACCACGAGTGAGATCGAGGTCGCGCAGCGACCGATCTCACATTCTCACATACATTATCGAAAGAAGCGAAAATAGGTTGCAATGGAATTGGAATTGCAATTGGATCCAAGGCCGGCCCAATCTGACCCTGTTTGGAGGCGTCCAACCGATCTGAGCGCAATGTCAAGAATCAAAACGGGGTCTGGCAACGCAAGACAGATCTGAGCTCGAGGTTTCGTGCACTTGCAGTGTATCTCGCCGTATAATTGGTGACACATTAGTATAATGCCATCACCAGACAGACCAAACCGTTGTTCGACTGACAGTGACAGGCATCGCGCTGACTCTTTCTCGGCTAGCTATCTGCAGGGACTGTGAACGAGCAGAGAGAGAGAGAGAGAGAGAGAGAGAGAGAGAGAGAGAGAGAGAGAGAGAGAGAGAGAGAGAGAGAGAGAGAGAGAGAGAGAGAGAGAGAGAGAGAGAGAGAGAGAGAGAGAGAGAGAGAGAGAGAGAGTTCAGGCGCACCCAAACCTCTGCTTCACATACCAAACACCGAACAAATTGAAAAACAATTAAATTTACGGACAAAAATAAAAGATTTGAGTATTTACAAAAAAACGGATAACTATACGACAGAGAATCTGTTGCACATACTAGTATAAATATAATGAGTTTTTGAGACACTTCACTGAAATCTTCAGACATTTTCAGATTGTGTAATTCTGAAGCCCAAGAAATTCGACCCGTCTTGCTCGACAAGTTGCGCTTCTAGAAAAGCACAAGCACTACATAATTATAGCAGCCTGTCTGGCGGCGCCACTCGCCAGAGCCCATTTTGAGCGCTCAGATCGGGTTGGCGCCGCCAGGAAAAGCAATTCCAGTAGGGTATAGCTATAGGTTATATTGGGGGGGGGGGTGACACGTAACACTTTGTAACATGTGCAGAAAACTTTTTGTGCACGTTACATGTTACAAAGTGTTACATAGTGTTACATTAAAGTGTTACATAGTGTTACAAAGTGTTACATAGTGTTACAAAGTGTTACATAGTGTTACAAAGTGTCACAAAGTGTTACATAGTGTCACAAAGTGTTACAAAGTGTTATAAAGTGTTACAAAATATTTACAAACACACAAGGATTTGTAGCGAAGCAAATTTTCAATCTTTGACCAAAAAATTGATTTTGGAAAAATTTTATTTCTTTTTCCAACAGAAACGTTGTATATCATCTTATTAAGTACAAAGAATCGATTACCAATGAAAAAAAAGTCGATTGGGTCACAACTCACAGGTGACTTAGCACATTGGGGGCCTCTGAGAGGCACAATACTTTTAATATCACTCTAAAAACTTTACCGTTGTCTAAAGTTCATATTTTTCTTTACCAAATGGACTATTTCAGCCCTGATTTCCACAGTCGATGACATCGGAGGCTCAAAACATCCGCAAATTAGTAAAAAAGTGTATGTTTTAACCCTAGAAATTATTTAAAACTTTTAGATGTGTTCTAGAAAGACACCAAAGTCGTTCAAATTACTTATTCACCAACCGTCTTATATATTTTGTAAATATTTTGTAACAATTTGTAATACTTTGTGACACTATGTAACACTTTGTATCACTATGTAACACTTTGTAACACTATGTAACACTTTGTAACACTATGTAACACTATGTAACACTTTGTAACACCATGTAACACTATGTAACACTTTGTAACACTATGTAACACTTTGTAACATGTGCAGAAAACTTTTTGTGCACGTTACATGTTACAAAGTGTTACAAAGTGTTACGTGTCACCCCCCCCCCCCCCTATATTATATGGATCGTTTTTAACTGGATATTAGAAAAAAGGCCGGTGAACTTTATCATTATACTAAGTGCAGCAGATTCTTTTGATTTACAATAACAGAAAAATACGGCTCTATACTGTTTACTGTTACATATTGTGATCAATAAATATTATTCAATTTCATAATTACCTCTCTTGTACCATAAAGTGATTTTCAAATTCACCAGTCAAAACAATTGCGGCATTTATTACGTCATCTTTCTTCTAACTAAACAAATAACTGGGTGACGCACTTTCAGTCGTGACAAATTTAATCTGGATAAATAACATTTCTCACTTTTATCGGGCAAACATGGTGCCTCTTTTTCACACTTCTCTTCCAAACCGTCTTGTTGGACTAAGTCAATGACTTTCTCACTCTCAAGAACACTTTTAGTGTTGTCAACAGAACAGTTTGTTCCCTTTTTAGGTTTAGAAACACTGCCTGACAGGCACCCAATCAGCTTGGTAACGGATTTGGGGGCACCCTTCTTCCTTCCTCCCTTCCCAGACAAACTGAGCCTGGGTTTTCCCGGGCTGCTGCTCTCTGCTTGTTGTGAATCATTGTGTACTGTATCAGTCTCAGTGGTGGAGTTCCCCTCATGGTTTGAATGTTCTTGAATTACTTTCCTCCGTTTAACCCGCCTGCCGATAAATCTCTTCGCTCGACGTCTTCTACTCTTCTGTGGAGGGAGAAGTGTTAGAAAGTTGTAGAAAAAAATGTTACATTTACGAGCGGAGACTGTTACACTGTAACTTACACTTACAGTTATGGACATAACTAGTTACACTAGTACAACAATTCGCGTAACGATGCCCTGTGGCACGCCGTGAACAGTTACCACCATGGTTTGTTGAGTAAGAGGTATACCCAACAAACCATGTTGGTTGGTTGGTTGGTTGGTGATACTAAGCCGACGTTCTACCAAGCTCTTTGAGCGGTGTGACGCGGTGACTCCCAAACTGAGTAACATAGCATTCAAAATGAAACAAACATGAAACTGGAAATGTATGAACTCAAAACTCCCACTTGTCACCATGGCAACAATTACTAATCAAAACTGCACAAAAAGAACTGCACGTGCAATACTGTAAGATTCTTTCTTTATTTGTTTGGCTTCAAGTTCAAACTTGCTTGACTTAGGATGAGGACTTTGTTCCTTCTACCTCTGCTCTTTGCAATCTCTTCCTCATCGCTTGTTGACGAGTACCTCGCAGCAGTAAAACGGTTCTCAAAAGATGATGGGATGGTACTACGGACCACAAACCCGAAGGCTTTGAAGGAGCATTTCTTAGCCTTCAAAGAGTACAAGCAAACCGTGGATGAGATCAACTCTGATTCCGACAGTCTTTTCACGGCGGAGGTCAACAAGTTCTCGATCATGACTAAACCTGAACGGGCTCTTCATCTTGGTATCAATATCTCCACCGCCACACCTTGGGATCTGGAGGCAGAGGAAAAATCTACCATCACTCTTACCAGCAACGATGCATCCCTACCTTCTGACGTTAACTGGGTGTCCCGAGGTGCCCAAGTTCCGGTAAAAGATCAAGGGGATTGTGGTTCTTGTTGGGCTTTCTCAGCTATATCAGCCTTTGAAGGCGGGTATTACCTAGCAACTGGTGACCTTGTCGCATTTTCCGAACAGGAAATCCTTGATTGTTCCTTGAAAGAAACAGAAAAAGGTTGTGTGGGTGCGTGGATGAACCGTGCATATGACTACGTGGAGAAATCCGGGCGACTGGCCTCGGAGAACCAAGCTCCATATGTTGCTAAGGACAGAACGTGTAACTATGACAACACTGGTAACTCTCTGACCAAAGCAAAACTTACCGGGCACAGGCAGATATCTAATGGGGATGATGCGGTACTTCTCCGGCTCGCTGCCGAGGGAATTGTTTCTGTTGTAGTTAGCGTTCCCACATCACTCTTCTCGTACAGTAAAGGCATGTATAAAGATGTAGCAGGTTGTAATATCATACTTAATTCGGGGAAAGGACCGTTACACGCGGTCTCTGTGGTCGGATATGGAAAGGAACAGGGACATCCTTATTGGAGGGTAAGTAACACATTGGGTCATTATTGTCAACATGATTGAGGAATTTCATGTTTTGTATATATAAGCTTCCCTACAAATAACAGTAACCCATATCTTGTCTAGATTCGCAATTCGTGGGGAGCGGATTGGGGGTATAAAGGCCACATGCTGATGGATCGAGAAGTTAACAACAACTGCAGGATCAGCTGGCAATTATTCATTCCTACCTTCCAATGTACCAGGTAATTACAGATAATAATTCCTAAATTAAAACCAAGTCCATAGACTTTATAGTTTAACACGGTCGCTTGTAGTGGGAAAACGGTAATGGAAAACGAAGATACAGTAAGACGACGCGCAACCGTGACCAATCAGGGCGCTAGTACGTGCTGACACATGAACTTTTTGCCGCGTGTTATGCACCGTGCGCGTCTCCTTACTGTATTTTGCGTTACCGTATTTTGACTGCAAGCAGCACTGTAACTTTAACCCAGGTGAAAACTGGCAATCAACTTTCTAGTTATTAGCTAATAACTTTGGGTGTTCTCTCTTTCAGCGGAAAGTGCAATCCACCAACATTTTCCGACCAAGATCCCTCAGAAGATGAGAATGAAGATGAGAAGGAAAAAAAGGAGGGTGGTAAGAAGCAGAGAAAGTCAAAGGAAGAAAGACAGCAAAGAAGGAAAGAAAGAAAGCAAAGAAAGAAGGAAAGAAAGCAAAGAAAGAAGGAAAGACGGCAGAGAAAGAAAGAAAGGAATTCAGATGAAAATTAAAACAAAAACTAATACCTACATATATTGTATCTGGTTCTAGAGCGTTCACTCACCTGGACAATCGATGATAACAGAATTGTAACTTTGTGTAGAAGTCTTCTCCCCACACGTACACTACAAATTGGTGACATTGACATCTAGTGCGTGCGAGATTGAGGTCGCGCACGGTGTCTATGTCACCAACACCACAAATACCATGTTGGTGGGGGCCACCATGCAGTTTGTTGAGTAAGAGGTATACCCAACAAACCATGTTGTTGTGGAATCAAGACTAGCTATATAAAAACAAACCTTTACAATTGTAGTACTCTCATCATGACCCTCCTCTTCAGGTAGCAGTTCAGTGATGGATGGTCGGGATATCGACTCAAACGGGTCCTCTCCAATATTATCATCGTCTGACCATGCAAGATTTCCGCCATTCATCTGCAGCTAAAGTGTAACAGAGATACTAGTGAATTGTTGTGAGGGATGGGAATAGGGGGATAGCAAGGGGATGGGAAGGGGGATTTACAATTGAAATAAAACAATGTGCTGTTCCAAACAGAGAGAAGGAATACAATCTACAGAATATAAAAGTTTGATAAATTAAGATTAAGAAATATTTGGTTAAAAAACATTTGCTAGCTAGGTAACTAAGGCATCGTCCAGTACATATCTTGACAGAGTAGGACACCCGACTAAATCTCCACCAGAATTGGCCGTATCCTGCACTCAGCAGCGTAATCAGTGCAATTGTGCGAGAGATATTTAAACTGTCTTTGAATAATTGAAATTGGAATTGTGTTTTTATAGGGAGGAGAACAGGGATAATGATAGATCTCCATGATCTGGAGCTCTGTACTAGTCCATTCAATATTACTAGATCTCACTGAGTAGCTAAAGCTCAGGGGATGATGCTCGGAGGGTGAACTCATCAAAACAGAGTTCTTGTCTCAGGGCACCTGTCAAGATGATTTCGGGTCCATACACGGGTAGCTTCCCCCTCAGAGTGGTCTTGTCCGTTTCCAGGGTTACCGCAAAGGTTTGTGAGTTTGGGTTTTTAGGGGAAGTTCGCAGTAACTTTCCTCCGTTGCACTCTGTCGGGGGGGGGGGGGGGGGGGGGTGAGGGGGTTATTGGGGTACTAGGAGAAGTTGTTGAGTAACTCAATAAAGGAGAAGAGGGGGTCACACTGAGAGAGGATATCTAAAAGGGAGAAACTCGACAGGCCAGAACAGCCTGATGAGGATTGTTACCTATAATTTCCTTGAGTTGGGCAGGTTTTGGTTCACATTTCCCGCTCACAAAGACACTCCAGCCGGAGAGAAAGGGCCCCGAATCCCGGACCCGCGATATCGAGTCAGCCAGGGAGAACCGATACTTCTTTTCGCAATTTACATCACGGATAGTAAACTCTTCCGCATCTGAGAAAGGATTTGATTAAACACGTATCTATATTCAGGCCGATGTTGGCCGCCGACCCCTCTGAGAAAGTAAACTTGTATTAAAAGTTTACTCAAAAGTACTAGTACGCTGGGAAACATAGGCATTTGTGGAGAAGTTTATTGTTTGGAACAACCACCCTCCTGACCCAGGTGTGTGAACTGTGAGGTGATCAGTCAGGACTCAGCTGTGAGTCAAATAACTATTGTGGGATCATTAGTCAAAATATGGTACACTATTTGATATTTGATAACAAATTGTTTTTCATGTTTGTTGGAATGTGTTATAGTGGGAGACACTAGCGTGGTACGCGCAAAAAAATGCGCGCCACACGATTATCATAATTGATGATATCTCCGGTTCCTGATAAGCTACAGAGTTTGTTTGGGTACCGTTGGAAAGGAAATTTCAAGCCCCATCGAATGGCGAAGGTTTGAAGTTATGAGCGAAAACGAAATTGGTGTGGCGCACATTTTTTTGCGCGTACCACACTAGTGTCTCCCACTATTAACACAACATGTTGTGACTTAGCGCTGAAGTGTTAATCGCTCTAGACCGTGGTCCAACTCCCAAGACGTGAACTAAATTATCCAACAGGTGTTACGATTTTCCTAAATAAAAAGGAAACCTCAGACAGTTGTGGCACCTGCAAAATAACATGTCCTGTCTTTTGAATTTCTTCGTGGTTTTTACAGCATTGTTCTGCCTCGCAGAAGGTAAGTAGACGTGTTAGGGCCAGGAATCTAAGATTTCTTGCACGAGTATGGGGCACTCCAAGAGAAAACTCCTTAATTGATACACTGTTTCTCAGGGCAGCGACAATATGAAACGTGTAACCGGTGGTTTGGTTACAAACTATGGTACCCTGACTACACTTGTAACCAGGATAACCTCTGTTGGTAGGTGGTTGCCATGACGATTAGTTACCATAGTAACCGCGATAACATCAGAAACAAGACAACTATAGTTACCATAGTAACCAATCTGAATTCCTAGGTGGGGCTGTAGCAAGGGATACTGCTGGAGTCAGTGCAATGCAGTTGGTAAAATCTCATGGGATGGGCCACCGGGGACTTGCAACACATTGTACGTGGTAGTATTAGAAGTAAATTCTTGTTAAACTGTCTGTCTGTCTGTCTGTCTGTGTGTCTGTTTGTCATTTTTTCATAGCAATATTTGTCAAGGCTTGGGTTTGGTTATATCAATAACCTGTGTAACACCCCCCCTTATTATACAGCTATCATCTGAATGGAAACCTAGAGTGGTGTTGGTTGGATAATGGAGGCAACTACAAGACCTGTACTACTAATACTGACTGTTTGGGTATCATTAACAACAGTTGCCATGGTGCCTGCTCCGTTGGATAAATGGACAGGAAGAGAGAGAGGAAGTCACAAGATGATTTAGAAGAATGCTTTGATTTTAGTTTGATAATTACGACGAATTGAAGTTATACTTTTGTGAACAAAATGGCTGTTATTAACAACATTGTCTAACTGGGGTTTGCTTGTTACTGACTGGCACGCTGCTTCGCAGCCTCTGACAGCCGCACTAGGCATTCGGCCCGGTATGGAGAGGACAGTCTTATATATATATAAGACAAGAGTTTGCCGACTGTTTGCATTGTTGTGCTGAAACTTCCAAGACGCGAACTAAATTATCCAACAGGTGTTACGATTTTCCTAAATAAGAAGGAAACCTCAGACAGTTGTGGCACCTTAACAAAATAACATGTCCTGTCTTTTGAATTTCTTCGTGGTTTTTACAGCATTGTTCTGCCTCGCAGAAGGTATGAAGTAGACGTGTTATGGCCAGGAATCTAAGATTTCCCGTTAACTGCCGATTGTCGATACCAATCGATAGTTTTATTGATTCTGTTAGAGCGAGAGAAAGAATGAACAGCTTTCTCTCAGGCAAGCACCAATACGAAACTTGTAACCAGTGGTTTACCCACGGAAGAGACCGTTACCCTAACTACACCTGCAACGAAGAAAACCTCTGTTGGTATGTGGTTACCATGACAACACAACTAGTTACCATAGTAACCGATACATTGACAACACAACTATAGTTACCATAGTAACCAATACATTGACAACACAACTAGTTACCATGGTAACCAATCTGAATTCCTAGGTGGGGCTGTAGCAAGGGATACTGCTGGAGTCAATGCAATGGTGCCGGTAAAATCTCATGGGATGGGCCACCGGGGACTTGCAACACATTGTACGTGGTAGTATTAGAAGTAAATTCTTGTAAAACTGTCTGTGTGTGTGTCTGTCTGTCTGTCTGTCTGTTTGTCATTCTTTCATAGCAATATTTGTCAAGGCTTGGGTTTGGTTATATCAATAACCTGTGTAACACCCCCCCTTATTATACAGCTATCATCTGAATGGAAACCTAGAGTGGTGTTGGTTGGATAATGGAGGCAACTACAAGACCTGTACTACCAATACTGACTGTTTGGGTATCATTAACAACAGTTGCCATGGTGCCTGCTCCGTTGGTTAAATGAACAGGAAGAGAGAGAGGAAGAGAGAGAGAGAGAGGAAGAGAGAGAGAGAGAGGAAGAGAGGAAGTCACAAGATGATTTAGAAGAATGCTTTGATTTTAGTTTGATAATTACGACGAATTGAAGTAATACTTTTGTGAACAAAATGGCTGTTATTAACAACATTGTCTAACTGGGGTTTGCTTGTTACTGACTGGCACGCTGCTTCGCGGCCTCCGCAGCAGCCGCACTAGGCATTCAGCCCGGTGTGGAGATGACAGTTTTATATAAGACAAGGGTTTGCCGACTGTTTGCATTGTTGTGTGCTATGTTGTATAGTGTTTTTTTTTTTTTTTTTTTTATGTCTTCATCGTTCCTATATCTGTCACCCCCCACCACATCATGTGAACCCTGCCAGGCAATTGCTGACCCTATTTGCTTCAATCACGAAGGCAGGTCAGGCGGGCTAAGTCTGACAGCGTCTATATAACATACATGTGAGGTGGAGTTTGACAGATATCATCTCTGCAGCCATTTAATTGACCTCGGACTTCCGTATACTACAAGCACCCAATCTCTGGTGCTCTATGTCTTTTTGACCAATCACGGAAAGTTAGACTAGCAGTATATAGTCAATTAAACTTCTTGGCGTAGCATATGACGACACCCTAGAGACTAGTTGAAAAGCAGGGTGTGGAAGCGGGGTCAAATGTTCATGAGCAAGCATGTATATGTTCGTGTTTGAGACGGGAGTGAACGCCGTGTGCTGATCGTGCAATTTGAAAGTGTTCGTGAAAAATGGTTAAGCTCAAGGGTAAAGATATATAGAGAAGGAGAGAGAGAGAGAGAGAGAGAGAGAGAGAGAAATAGGGGGGAGAGAGAAGGGAAGGGAGAATGAATGGGGGAAAAGGGAGGGCAGGGGATGAAAAATTTAAGGGAGTATAAAAAAATTTTAATGTTTCTTGTCCTTTAAAAATTTTAGAAAAAATATTTGGCGGGGGTGGTTATATCTGAAACCCCCAAAAATACTAAAAGGGAAAACCAGAGGTGTTTTTGGAAAACACCCAAAACCCCCAAAACCTTTTTCCTTAAAAGTGCTGTGCCCTCCCCATAAATGGAAAAAAAGAACCACTTAACCCTTGATTAGTTTATTTTCCTTCCGGGAATTTTGAAAACGTTAATTAAAAATCTTTAAGGAATTCTTTAATTTAAAAAGGGTTTTAAATTTATATTTGGACCCAGTTTTGGAAAAAACCCCCCCAAAAATTTTTTGGGGACCGGGAAAATTCTTTTTCATTTAAAAAAAAAAAAAAAAAAAAAAAGGGGGGGGGGGGGGGGGGGAAAAAAAAAAAAAAAAAAAAAACCCCCCCAAAAAAAAAAAAAAAAAAAAAAAAAAAAAAAAAGAAAAAAAAAAAAGGGGGAAAAAAAAAGGAAAAAAATATGGCTAATTTTAAAAACTGGTTAAAGGGACATGCTTTCCCCCGGTTCTCCTAGGGTGGTATTCTTTTAAGCGTTTTTGGACATTGTAGTTTTTGGGGGTTTTATACCCGGAATGGCGGTAAAGGAAGGGGGAAAAAGGGGGGGGGAGGAACAAAAAAAAGAAGGAAAAAGGAAGGGAAAAAGGGGGAGGGGGGAAAAAAGGAGGGAAGGGGGAAAGGGAAAAAAGGGGGGGGGAGGGGGGAAAAAAGAGAAAAAAAAAAAAAAAAAAATTTAAAAAACACAAAAAAAAAATTTTTTAAAAATTTTTTTAAAAAGGGGAAAAGGGGGGCCTTTAAAAAAAAACAGCGTGTTTTTTAAAAAACCCTTTTCGTTGTAAACAAATTTAAAATTTTTTTTTCTCGGATTCAATAAATTTGGTTTCTTAACCCAGTCTTCACTCACTATATTTGTTCCTCGTCCTATTGCACAGAGGAACTTCATTGTCCGTTTCACCTAAAGAGAAGAAAAGAGAAGAGAAGAGAAGAGAAGAGAAGAGAAGAGAAGAGAAGAGAAGAGAAGAGAAAAGAGAAGAGAAGAGAAGAGAAGAGAAGAGAAGAGAAGAGAAGAGAAGAGAAGAGAAGAGAAGAGAAGAAAGATATGAGACTAATTTCAAGATACCTGGTCCGATACAAGGTGGGTACATGTCTTGATATCCTCTCCAAGGCTTCCTCCTAGACTGGTTATGCTCTTTTTAACCGCGGTAGTAGCAGCGATTCCAGTGTAGACTATCTTTGGGGCTTCTGCCATATTCTCCTGGAATGGAAACAAGGATAAAGAGATGGAGAGAAAGAGGGGGGGGAGAGAGAGAGAGAGAGAGAGAGAGAGAGAGAGAGAGAGAGAGAGAGAGAGAGAGAGAGAGAGAGAGAGAGAGGGAGAGAGAGAGAGGGGAGAGTGAGAGAGGGACAGAGAGAGAGCGAGCGAGAGAGAGAAAGAAAGAGAGATAGTGAGTCAACTGTCACATACAGTAAAAGGTTGATAGTATTCTAATCTCTCAGTAACGACCGTACATAGTTACTGGGTCGGCTATATTAACTCGTAAAAACAGCAGCTGTTTTTCTAGAATCTGATTACCTTTCCTGCCTTGCTGAAACTATTAACTATCTCAAACTTTTCCTCTTTCATCGGTCCACTTGCCTGATAGAGATAGTTATGTGTTGCAGAAATCTGCATTTTTGAAATCATCACCATAATATAATGTCGCATAAATATATTCACAATTACCTTCTTTCTCTTTCCTCTTCCCACTGCTAGAACAGGTACATCCTCTTCCTCTTCCTCCTCTCCAGGAAGTTGGGTGTTTTTGGGTTTCCTTGTCCTCTTTCCAGTCATGATAAGCTGAGGAGCTGGCAATACCTCTGATTTAATCTTTCTTCCCCTACCTCGGCCTTTCTTAATGGGTACAGGGGATGGGGACCGGGAGGGCAATGTTGTTGAAGAGTGAGATATTGTCCTTTTACCTCTCCTGGGGGCCGGGGAGGGGGATCTAGAGAGGACTGGAGAAACAGTCTTCTTTCCTCTACCCTTCTTAGGAGCAACTGGGGAGGGCGATCTAGAGGGGACCGGAGAAACAGTCCTCTTTCCTCTACCCTTCTTAGGAGCAACTGGGGAGGGCGATCTAGAGGGGACTGGAGAAACAGTCTTCTTTCCTCTACCCTTCTTAGGAGCAACTGGGGAGGGGGATCTAGAGGGGACTGGAGAAACAGTCTTCTTTCCTCTACCCTTCTTAGGAGCAACTGGGGAGGGGGATCTAGATGGGACCGGAGAAACAGTCCTCTTTCCTCTACCCTTCTTAGGAGCAACTGGGGAGGGGGATCGAGATGGCTGTATACTAGAGACTTGAGACGTCGTCCTTTTTCCTCTTCTGGGCTCCATCGGGGGAACCGTTTCACTTTTCTTTTTCCCTCGGGACTTGACGCGAGGAGAAGGAGAAGGAGGAGGTGATTCCTCAGAAGGGTCAGGGGAGGACATTATCGGTCTCGCCTTCTTTCTCTGTGATCTTACAGGGGAGGGAGATCTAGATGGTATGTATTCCTCAGGGGATGGGGACCGGGAGGGCTTCTTCTTTCTCGGCACTGGACAAGGTTTCTTCACCGGAACCGCAGGTGTTGACTCGGAAGCCTGTTTCCGTTTATCACCTAGCAATGAAAATCAATGATAAAACACATTAGACAGGGGTGACTCAGAATGGGAGGAGCACCAGCCACTTAACATTACCAAGAAGACCGTACCCAGGAGTGGATCTACCTGGCACTGGGGGGATGCACAGTGTGCCGTTTTTAGGGAAGTCTGCCCAAATTGCTCCTCCAATTCCCTGAAAACGGCACTTGGGGGTCTATGACGTCATTACATCTTACCTGCTACTTTGACCACTTCAGTAATGGTAGGCTGTTTGGCGATCGCTTTTTTAGTGAGGTTGATAACTGGTTTCTTTTTGACACATGTTATCAGCAGTCCATCTCCACTAGAATCAGAGATTTCATCGTCATCACAGGCCATCATATCTCCTGTGGGGAGAGAGGGTTAGTTACTGAACAAGTGGGGAAGGGGAGGTAGGGTTAGTTACTCAACAAGTGGGGAAGGGGAGGGAGGGTTAGTTAGTCGACAAGTGGGAAGGGGAGGGAGGGTTAGTTACTCAACGAGTTGGGAGGGGAGGGATGTTTAGTTACTCAACAAGTGGGGAAGCTGGAAGGGGAGGGTTAGTTCCGGGGGAGGGAGGGTTAGTTACTCAACAAGTTGGGAAGGGGAGGGAGGGTTAGTTACTCAACAAGTGGTGAGCAGTGTGACGGGAAATGCAGTATTCATCATGGGTCATCATTTCTACTGTGTATGCGGGGATGGAGGGTTGATCTACCGAACAGCGAACACCAAGGGATGGTTAGTTCCGAGGGATATATATATATGAGGATATATGAGGGATATATTGAGTAGTCGGAGCATTCCTCGACCCTGTTATATTATGTCCCACGTGTACACAAACGATTTCACCCCCGTATTGCCACATTAAATCCCCTAGACAAAGACAACAATATACGGGAGATATAAAATCGTACCAAAACTAGGGAGTTCATCATCACTTTCACAACCGCTCTTTTTCTTTCCACCTCGCTTCGCCTCCTTCTTGGCCTCAGCTGAAAGATAATGGGATAACTATTTAAGTCTACAAGTGCACCTAGCGGCGCGATTGTCATGAAGTAGCAGACCCTTTATATCCGAGAGGGATAGAGTCCTTTGTATCAGAGAGAGATAGAGTCCCCCCCCCCCCCCCGAGCCTGATCCTAATGAAATAATTAGAGGGCATTATCTCCCCTAAATCCACATACCCTTTTCTTTGACGGCCCTTCGTTTTCGCAGCAGTGCCTCCACAGACTCGAGCTTGAGTAGTGTTTTGGGTGACTCGGGATCAGCTGTTATCACCGGCTGTTTGGTCCTCGTTAGCGGCGATTTGGGTGGGGCCATCTGTTGCTTCGGGGGATCTGAGAGAGAGAGAGAGCGAGAGAGAGAGAGAGAGAGAGAGAGAGAGAGAGAGAGAGAGAGAGAGAGAGAGAGAGAGAGAGAAAGAGAGAGAGCGAGAGAAAGAGATAGAGAGATAGAGAGAGACAGAGAGAGACAGAGAGAGAGAGAGAGAGAGACAGAGTGTGAGAGAGCTGAGTGAGAAAGAGTGTGGGGGGGTGGTTAGGGCATATCGCGAGAGAGAGAGAGAGAGAGAGAGAGAGAGAGAGAGAGAGAGAGAGAGAGAGAGAGAGAGAGAGAGAGAGAGAGAAGGAGGCTTACAAAATGAGCGCTAACTATTCTACTAAGGACAAGAGAGACTGCAGCGTTCCCTTTTTTACATTGTCTAGAAAGTAACATACACAACCCGCACTGTTCCTTGGCAATAAAATAACCCCTCTACTGCACTGGGGGTCATCTCGTAACCATGACACTGTTTCAAACTTCTAATCTAGTCTGACAGTTGATATAGTGCTTTATTGTGTTTCCAGTGGTTCCATAACAAGCATGTAATATATCTTCCCAGACACATGATTTAGTAGGGGGCACGCAGACAGTTTTTGGTATGAGCTCTAATATATGGGGGCCAATACATATGTCATTATATGACTACTTATCTTGCTCGCTATTGATAAGTAGCTCGCATTTTGTCTGCGACACAAAATATCTGCTTTGTGCATTGCAACACTTTTTCATTTTATAGTTTCACCTAGTGAACAAAGCTATTATGAGATTGGTCCAATGACATTGGTTCTGGACTAAGGGGAGATAGAAAGCAATTAGAATAGAGCGAGAGAGAGAGAGAGAGAGAGAGAGAGTGAGAGAGAGATAGAGAGAGAGAGAGAGAGAGTGAGAGAGAGAGAGAGAGAGAGAGAGAGAGAGAGAGAGAGAGAGAGAGAGAGAGAAGAGGAATAGGCAGGTAAGGAGGCGGTACTATAAGTATAACAATAAACAGACGTTTTGCATTGATGCTCCTTATTTCCTACTATGTTCTCTCTTCCAATATACTTCTAGCCCCACATTTGGCTTAAAATTATAGAAGCGCCACACCACAGAAGTCTATGTGTGCATGGTACCTCTCCTCTACTTTTCCAAATGATGATTAGTAGTAGCACTGTCTGCTACACTTGTGTACTCTCTTGTGATCCCTCTACCCAGTGTAAACTATTGTAAGTGTACTGTTCATCTTGACTCTTGTGCAGTAGGCCAGAAACAGATGGCGGCAAAAACATAGCTTTATGATACAGATCGTGTGTTGTACTAATATAATTTTGATGCTACTTATACTTATCAATGCTTTCTATTCATTGAGAGAATTACTAAAGAGAGGCGGGGGGGGGGGGTGGTTAAGGACTGGGCACTGGGCAGGCTGCCAAGGCACATACCTGGGTACAACATACCTGGGTACAACATACCTGCACTGGATTGCACTGGGAATTACCTGGGTACAACTGGGAGTTATCATCGTCATCCTGGTCGAAGATGGCTGCCAGCCGACTAGTTGATTGCTTCTCTTGCTTCACCGCAGCCAACACCTCGAAATCCTCGGTAGCTTCTACCACCTCCAGATCGAGGGTCTCTGGAGAGTTATCCTCCATCTCTTCTACTGCTGGGGTCTGGGGATTTATCAGCTGTGGTCGGACCTCTACCGCGGATGGTTTAGAGACTTCTGTGTGAGATGATAAGATAGTAAGAGACGCCTCCTCCTGTTCTACAACTGAGCTTATTATCTCTAGGGAGGACTGCGCTACAGATTTCACTATTTCCAGGGACGCCTCCTCCTCCTCTTCCTCTGCCAGTGACGTTACTCTTTGTTGGACCTCTTTTGGAGAGGGTGCAGCCTCTGGGGGAGAAAGAGAGAGTTTTTACTATCATTATTAGAAACTGATAATTGTAGACTGATAAATAAAAAGAGCTACCCCTTGACCCTTGTAATTGTGAACATATTGTGACATCATGGGAGGTCTTTAGTTTTATTTCACCACACTTTTTATTGTACATAGATAGATCCCAAAAGGGCGTGCCTAGTGTGTGTGTGAAGCAACATGATCAACATATGTCACTCACTTTCTACATTGTTCACTGACACGTGCCCTATAATCATTGTCCCTATAATCACTGTCTCTCTCTCTCCCTGTCTTCTTTAGATATCTCTCTCTGTCCTTGTTTAGTGACTCTAACAAACAACAGTGTGCCCAATTGACACGCACACACACTTCGTGTGTCAGGGAAGTTCTCACCCTCAATTTACCTTCGTATAGATCAAATGGAGCTTGTGTTTCACATTGATCATCCTCCTCCCTGATCCTCGTTAACTCCTCGTTATCGTCTTGTTGGTATGTTACCCCCTCCTCGTTATCGTCTTGTTGGCCTGTTAACTCCTCCTTGTTATCGTCTTGTTGGCCTGTTACCCCCTCCTCGGTCTCGGATTCCTCGTCAAGGGCTATAACCTCACTCCCCGCCTCACTGCCACTATCACCAACTTCTGCATTAGTTGAGGGGGGCTCGATAATACTTTCCACTAGTATCGTTCGGTTCTTGCTCAGTTGTTGTTGTGATAGTATCTTCCTTTGTTGTTTTCACATCTTCCTTACTCACTTCTCCTCCTGTCTGTTGTTCAGCTAGGTTCACTTGGTTCTACCAACTCCAACAACCTCTCCCCCTCCGGTATCTCCTGAGTCATTTCCGGGTCCAGGGAACCCAAAGGAGCCATTGTATCGGGTATCATCTCGTGCTCACTTTCTGTGTCAACCTCTGCTCCTGTGATTTTGATTGGGGTCCTGGCTAGTGGTCCCTGCTGGCTCTCAACTAGAGGGGGTGTCCGGGCTAGTTCATCACGGTAGTCCAACGGAGGGGGCGTTAAATGTCCTGATCCTGGGGGGGGGGGGGGGGGGGTATAATATTTAGGGATTTTATCATCCGGGTTGAGGGAGGGTAGTCTACGCAAATAAGCTTTCGTATTCGTAATGTCATTTGTCAGCATTGACCGGACAATATGATCGATCCTTCACTGCGATCAGGATAAATTCAAGACTTGGTAACCTTGGTAACCCCCTGGACGCGGAGTAGCCTCACTACCAAAGGACAGCTGAAATTCTGAACCTAAGAATAATAATACACCCCTATAATATTCACAGACATCTCTCTATCTCTCTCATGCTACCTTCTGCGGCTGCGGAGAACCCTGGACCTTCTATCTGGGTTTCTGGTATATTTCCTGTTATCTCACCGCCGGGTAGGAGACGATTATCCTGGTGAGAGGGGAGAGAGGATTAGAGAGAGAAGGGGGAATAATAATATATATTCGCGTGATGGTGAATATTACTTTTCAAAATGATTTCTCTCCTTGCTCTCATCAGTGCTGTGCTAGTGTGCATCCCCTCTGCAGAGGGTCGACTCATACCATCTTGCTTCACCCAACACGATTGGGACTACAGCTACTCGGTAAGACATGGCATTTAGATCCCGTCTCTCTAATACAAATCTGATATATCGGTAATTTAACAGTAAAATCTCTCTGCTTCACTACTCTCGTGCAGGTATTTGTGTACCACATCACTAATGTGGAGTCAGAAAGCTACTACGTGAACCTACACAACAGGAAGATAATATGGATAGCATCCCGTAACGGTGATCACGGGGGAGTAGTTCCGCTTATCTTGACTGTCGTGCTGCCCCGGAGAATTAGCGGGTACAGCCTCGCCTCCCTGGGCAATGCCTGGGGTACACGGTGGTACAACTGGAGGATTACAGAGCAACCCTGGTCGCCCACCTCCTCCCCACCTCCACCTGTCCACCATTTCAGATTGGATCGATACCACACCCTGGAACAGATCCAGAACCACCTGCACGGACTGACGGGGGCTCAGATTGTGGAGTTACCTTGGAGAAGCTACGAGAATAGGCCCATACTGGGGGCGAATATAGGTGCATCCCCAGAGAAACCTCTGATCGTACTACTGGCGGGTAGTCACGGGAGGGAGTGGGCCGCCCCTGCAACTCTACTAGTGATGTTACAGTGGCTGCTGAGCGAGGGAGCTACAGAGTGGAGGGAGAGGTATGAGTTCATGGTTATTCCGGTAGCTAACCCTGACGGATACTCCTTTACGTGGACCCATGACCGCATGTGGAGAACCACCCGGGTACCAACAGGCTGCCAGCACAACCTACAAACCTGCAACGGTACTTGTCTTGAGGGGCCGTGTTTTGGGGCGGATCCCAACCGGAATTGGGACAGCGACTGGGGTACCCGGGGTATCTCAACAGACCCGTGTAGTGATGTCTACCCGGGGAGGAAGGCATTCGACCAGCCCTGTGTCCGATCACTCCGGGACTACCTGATGGCCAATCAGAACAGATTAAAGATGTTCCTCTCATTCCATGCATTTGGTAACTACTTCCTGTACCCCTCCCTGAGTTCAGAGTCCCCCTACCAAGACCTCCATGTGGACGAACAGGCACACAGACACGCAGGTCGGGTCTACACGAGGGCAGTCCGGGAGGAGCATGGGGAGGAGTACAGTGTGGTGAGAATATCAGGGTTGTTGTCCGAGTATAACGGGGGTAAACCCTATCAAATCAGTGGGAGCAGTATAGAGTGGGTGTATAACAAGTTGGGGGTCCTCCACACCTATGGACTGGAAGTGAGGGGGACAGAGGATGGGATATCTGGGGAGACTGCCTTCCACCCACCCACCAGTGAAATTATACCCATGGGAGAGGAAAACACGGCGGGGCTTCGAGCACTCCTCAGGCATATTACCCCCTAGTGCCCCCTAAATAGTTGAAAAGTGACAAGCAGACTGCGAGACGATTAGATGGTCGACAGGGTGACAAGCTATTATCGAGGGGAATAAATTCTTGCACCTCCCCTCTCTCTCTTTCTGAATGCTCCGTCTCTGTCTAAAATGATCAGACAGTTGCCGGAGGGGCAGTATGATAGTTACCTTGTCGTCGTCTTGAACATTTGTTGAGTCGTGACACTCTGAAACAGATTGTTATAAACTTTTTTATGAAACTTTTCAATTGATTGTTGTACTACTATCCATGACACTGGGGGCAATACCTGTAACATCGCACTGTGTAGCCTGGAGCACATCACCATTATATCCGGGTGAAGTTTCCTCACAATCGTCCTGGGGGGGGGGGTCATATGTGTATCAGCTCGAGGGAGGGGGTTATAAAGGCATGCACATCTTTTTTGTAGCTGACACGATTAAAAAAGCTATTTCATTACTGCTCTAGCCCTCCTTTTAACACATAATGAGAGAGAGAGAGAAGGGAGGGAGTCACTCTTTTACCTCTCCATTTTCGCTTCCCTCCTCCCCGGTTGCACGTTTAGTTCTTTCAATGGTGATTATCTCAGAGGCAGCGTCTGAGTAACAGCTTCCCTCGTCTTCTGACGCCCCACCTGATGATACCATTGTTAAACGTTTATGTTACAGTGGAATTTAGATCGGGCAAATGCTATTTTCTATGGAATCCCTTTCCCACACAGTGTAGAGGGATCGTGTATTGCCCTAATCTTTGATTTAACACACGTCACCCCAAACTACCCTGTTAGACCAATATTTTTCAGTTTCAGTTGTAGGTGATGTAGGGATTTGTAAGAACCTGAGATCTCTCTCTTATTGTGGAAAGTAAATCCTAATGTATTGTCAGACCTAGAAACGAGATATATATTGTCTCACTGAGCTCACTGATGTGACACAGGAATTTGCAGTGCACTGGAAAGCATGAGAGAAAACAGGGGGGGGGGGGGCACCGTATTCAAGCTCGACACCACCTCATGAAGACATGTACATTTCCCGGTGACCTGATTTACCTAATTGTAAAATTGGTAGTTGTGTGTTGGGGACTCGGGATCCTGATGTGAAGTTCCTTATTGCTTCCAGTTCTCTTCTCCTGTTGTCTAAACTTGTATCACCGCCCAGCTCTGATACATCCTGGAAAGGATGGTAGGGTAGGATTTTGAGTCGCTTGACACTGTGTCCGTGCTCCGCATTGATTGTTAGAAGACTGTTTTTTTTGGATAATAGATGTAGGAAAAATATTCAATTTAGATTTTAAATTGGCAATCTTTATCTCATTGCATGTCCTCAACCAAGCAATGTTTGTTTGAACTTACCAGTATTTTGGTCGGTGTTTTAACGGGAGAATCTTCCACAAATAACTCAGACGATCTAGTTAGGAGGAAACATGATTAATAAAACTTGTTACTGTCACCATTATCAACATCCTATATTTTTGTTGTGCTCAGTGCCGGCCCTAGTAGTAGTTCATTTGTTACTCACTGTTCAATATTGGGTACAAATTGGGAGGGAAGGAAGATATCCTCCTTCACACACAGATGACTGGTCTAGAGACAAAGGAACTCCTCGCTTTACTGCCGGTGTGGAACTCCTGTAATTACACATGTTTTAGCATGTGGGGAGGGAGTTTGACAGTGTAAATGGGGAGTCCTCCGAGTGGGGTTTACACTGAGTGCGCGGGAAGAGATGCTGGCATTGTGTACTTTAATCATTTGGAAGTGGTTAGGCAGCCGCGCGCACAGGTTGAGAGAGTTCGTAATGTTGACATTTGACATCAATCTATCTTTCGACAAGCGGTGGCTTATGGCAAACTTGATAGAATACGATGCCCGACGCGATGGAGTAAGATAGCGAGGGATAGAAAGAGAGAGAGATGAAGAGAGAGAGAGAGAGAGAGAGAGAGAGAGAGAGAGAGAGAGAGAGAGAGAGAGAGAGAGAGAGAGGGAGAGAAAAATTAAAAGAAAGAGATACAGATATGGTAAGAGAACAGATACACGGATAGTTATATGACATTTAGATGGTGATTAGTATTATACCTGTTGTTGTTCTTAATAGTAACTATACGACCACAATCTCTCCAGTACCCCCCGGCCCCCGTCTATATCTCATCCGTGCATTGTGCAATGACCCTAATATATCAGGATCATTCATCTCCCGGCCCCTATCTCTCCAGTTCAGATCTCTCTGTTGCTATCTCTCTATCTCTCTCTATCTCTCCCTTAGTTACCATACGCCCTCCTCCCAGTCCCTGACCACACTCTAGAAATATAGTATAGACCTTTCAGAGGCCTTACGTTCTCTCTTTTTGCGATATATACGATAATAAGAAAGGAACCCGCAGCGACCAGTTGTATTTTAACACTAATGTTCATAATGTTTCATAAGTATTCAATCTAAGAGCAATAAAACAGCGGCTTTTACTTCACTTAGTTCCTTTGCTATGGCAACCAAGCGATAATCTTCACGCAAGACACATGTGTTATGTCTTGGTAATAGATCGGCATTGTATATAATTGAATGAAATCATGTGACCGGGGTCCGGTTCTCTTTGACCTGTGCGTGACCTGCAATGTCCACCGCGGTTATTAACAAGCACTCATTCATTCCTGGATCTCTCACGGAACTCATTCGACCTTGCTCTATTTGCAATATCAGATTAACTTGTTCTACAATAGTGCCCCCCCCCCCCTTCAGCTGATTGCAACCTCCCTCCCTGCCCCTATTTGACAAAAGACACCCATTACTTGTTGCACAATTAGAGTGCTAGAGTGAGATGACCCGGCCGTGTCTTGACAGTGAAATTATTGCTGTCCCTAAATTCTCTGCACACTGGGTCCTATCTATAATCCTTCACGTAATTCTGTAATTCTAAGCAGTTTGTATCGCAGCGTGCGTGATTTTACAGTTTACAGTCATTACAACAAACCCCAAGTATGTAGCTTGTGAGATATATATCTCTCTCTTCTCTCTCCTCTCTCCCCCCCCCTCTCTCTCTCTCTCTCTCTCCTCTCTCTCTCTCTCTCTCTCTCCCTCTTTCTCTGTCTCTCTCACAAGCGATAACTATAACCCATATATTTCTCTCCCTTCCTTCCCTAGTGCATCTTGCATAGTGGGCAGTGCATGGAAGGGAGATCAAAGGAAGGCCGCGTCGCCACAAACCCCGTACAGTTCCCATACAGTTCCCGTACCGTTCACCAAATAGAGTTGACACGAGACATTTATTGACAAGATTTAAATGACCCGTCATGACCTAATGATTAGACGCCAAATATTTAGATAATCACGCACGGAGAGAGAAGGGAGGGAGAGAGAGAGAGAGGAGGTTTGTATAATACCATTTGGCAGATGGTAGAGGGGGAGTTAGAGCAATGGGTTGTCTGTCCATCTCCTCCTCTGTTGCGTCACTTCCCCGTGCAGTAGTTGTGGTTGTAATGGGTTGTAACGGATGGTTTTGTGCAGGAGCACTATGAGTTGCTGCTCTACTTTCTGTAGGAGCACTTTCCGCATCTGTTGGTGGTGCACTTTTAGTCGAATCTGCTCCAGTTATCGTGTAAACACCCATCGTGTCTCCCAGTATTAGTTCACACCCATTCCACACTTCGTACTGGGTCCTTGCTTTCAGTACCAACTGGTAAATATAACGTGTATTAGAACAAATTGTAACAAATTGTGTTGTAACAAATTGTGTTGTTGCGGTTGGTGTTTGTTTTTCTAACTACCTCGTTTCATACACGACTACTATTATAGCATCTTAATTGACACACATACCTTGCCCCGTTTTGTCTTGTTCTTACTCCCTAGATCTTGTACCAGGTGACTTCCCTTCGTATACTGTAGCTCTATGTGGTGCTTAGAGAGGGACTAGAGAGGGAACAAGATATTACATATATATTAGGTAGGGTTTCTAGTATTGTTCGTATCTGGGCTATTGGCGAGACCGGGCGAGACATGGTCAGAATTAAATAGGAAAATGAATATAACTTACCGATACTAGGACTTGCAGTGAGGCAGTTGATGCACGCCCGATAGTATAAACCTCGTCGGGATATATCTCCAATGTCTTATCAGCTATACGAAACTCAGCAACCTGTTGTTAGTGATAGTTAGTTCAATGTTTAAATTATATAGAGAGTACATAATGAGTCTAATTGATGCAGTTATTTCAACGCTGTCATAACTCAACACATCAAGCTATTATACTGTAGTTTGTTTATTATCTTGATCTCAGCAAACAAACTATTATATTTGTAATTTTCGATACTATAGTCCACGGAAAATGGATAAGGCGGCCCGTTATGTGCGTTACCGGTAGGTTCAGGAGCATAGCAAGCAGGAAACGCGAGTTACAAGTGATTCCATGCTTCCAGTGTGTGCGGCTGGGTTCGTTTTAGATGATGGGTCACATTAGGCGGACCAAAGTTGCAAAATAGCCGGAAAAATAGCGCGGCGGGCACCTTGATTCTTGAATCGCCTTTTCCAGGGACTCTAGAGCATACTAGATCTATAATGATCATACTAGATCTATAATGATCATACTAGATCTATAATGATCATACTAGATCTATAATCATACTAGATCTATAATGATCAAACTAGATCTATAATGATCATACTAGATCTATAATCATACTAGATCTATAATCATACTAGATCTATAATGATCATACTAGATCTATAATGATCATACTAGATCTATGATTCTAATCAAATCACTCATTACAGACCACTAATAAAACCACCGCAGGTTATGTAACAACACGACGCCACAGTCGACCAATAAAACTCTGATCTACTATCTACAGATCTGATATACATATCCTACCAACATCTGACCCACTGATCTCTAGCATCAGACCTGAGCAACTATCTGAGCAACTATCTGAGCAACTATCTGATCTCCAATATGGTACGTACCGGTTCAGAAGATGTTTCAGGGGTATCTGAGAGGGTGGAAAGGTCCTCAATCGCCTGGGTCTCACACAAGTCATCCAATGCTTGCGTGTCATCCATCTTGCTATAAAGAGAGAGAGGGAGAGAGAGAGAGAGAGAGACTAGAGAAGTTAAGGGGGCACATTAATAACTTATAATAGTAAAAAGGGGTAGGGCATACGCCATTATAGGGGCTTGGGGTTGAATTGTTCTTGCTTAGCGCTGAAAGTAATTTTTTGATCGTGTTCAGCGTCAAAAAATAGTCGGGGTACCAAATTTTGGTGTCTCTACCTTGTCTGTGACGCGAGATATTGACAAATATAAAAAACGACCAAAGTGAGAGAAAGAGAGTTTGTTACTTTTGGGTGGCGCGCACAAACAACTAGCACCCAAAAGTAACAATCTCTCTCTCACCCATTTTGGTCGTTTTTGATAATTGTCGATATCTCGCGTCACAGACAAGGTAGAGACACCAAAATTTGGTACCCCGACTATTTTTTGACGCTGAACACGATGCGAGCATCCATTTCAATCCACAATGCACAGATTTTTCTGTAGAGCAATTTTATGAAAGTTGAAATAATGAACATATTACGTCATAACTAATGAACGAGACAGAATTGGAAATTTTCGATACCGTACCAATGGTCCTGGTGGTACTCCCCGTTCATCCACTAAGTTTTGTGAGAAAACACGGCGCGCCACTCTTACTTTAATTGTCAGGCGACTCAGACTAGGGGGTGGAGTAAGAGGATAAATTTAATGTCAGTATGAATTTATTTGGATTTGTTAGTGAAACTGGTTTTAACTTCCCCTCTCTAGGTATCGTGTACCGGAACGACCCGGAAACGTGTACTGTTTGTAGTATGTTGTGTGATTATCACCGCCCAGTACTTCTACTTTACAATGCCCCTCGCCTACCTCTCAAACGAGCTCGTGAAGGTACAATACTAAATTGAAACAGGAGCAGCAAAGTGCATTTTAAAATACTAATATTCAAATCCAGTGTGACATTTTGTAACACATCTATAACCCTCCACCCAGAATCATGACTTCTCTAAAACGATGACGGGAACTATTTTGGGAGCGTTTTCCCTGCCCCTTGCCATCGGTGCTCTCTACTCCAACAAACTCTCAGAATGGATGTCCCCCAGTCAGATACTCCTCCTAACCACCCTGACTCTTACCCTCTCTACCCCCATCACATTTGCCTCCTTTGAACCTAACGTGTTTGCCATGGTGATGTTTGTCACACGACTAACTCAGGGATTTGTAATTGGCGTCTGTGGTAAGTGACATATAATTATACACGTGTGCAACGTGTTTAGAGGCCCTTCCTTCACATTGCTTCCCACGTGTTTAGCACCACTATACTGCAGCCCTTCATCACTTGTCGCTATATATCACTGAAAATACTCCCAGAGACCGTGCCTCTGTATTCCACGTGCACCACCACCCATCCCCTCCAGAGCCGCAGATCATGAGCATCATGATGTCACTTTACCCTGAACGGTTGGGATTTGTAACTGGTTCCTCAGAGCTCGCTGTCAGCCTCTCCTCCACACTGGGCCCTCTTATTGGCGGGTTGGCCTACCAGTACCTGGGGTTTCCAGTCGCCAACAACATGCCAAGTCAGTCAGATACACAAAGGAGAAACACCTGCCCGTCCCCAGGGAGTTTTATACAGTTTCAAACAATATATATCCGAACTAAATTCACTCTGTAATTAGATCTAATCACCAAATAACCCCCCCCCCTTATTCAGACATCCTCAATATACCTGCATGTATGGTCGGACTGGTGCTGATGAAACCTACAATGCACCGCCTACATCTCACATCAACTTCCTCTGAGATGGATCTTGGGAAGGCGTCCCTTTCCTCCATGTTCATCCTACCAATCGTAGCAATGGGCATGATCACAGAGACACTCATCTCAATGATAGTCAACACTATAGAGAGCTTCTACCCGAACTTCTTCTATGAGATGTTTGCCCGCCAGGAGGGATATGTGGGCGCTGTCATGGCACTAGCTGGTGTTGTCTACTGCATAGGAACAATTGTGGCAGGTAGCTACATCTCTCAATCAAACTAAATAAATACTATTTATAAAGCAAATAGGGAAATCCCTATTAACTTCCTCCTTCTATCTAGGTTACCTGGGGGACATGAACATACCAAGAAAGGCTACTATATTCGGTGGTATGGGTCTCATTATCTTGGGGACGATCTTCATCCAGCCCATATTCCTGAATCCCACAGACAAATGGGCAGCAACCATGCTCTGCATAATCAACATGGGCAGTGGCCTATCTCAGGTGAGAGAGAGAGAGAGAGAGAAAGAGAGAGAGAGAGAGAGATAGAGAGAGAGAGAGAGAGAGAGAGAGAGAGAGAGAGAGAGAGAGAGAGAGAGAGAGAGGGAAAGAGAGAGAGAGAGAGAGAGAGAGAGAGAGAGAGAGAGAGAGAGAGAGAGAGAGAGAGAGAGAGAGAGAGAGAAGGAGAGAGAGAGAAGGAGAGAGAGATAGAGAGATTGGTTGGTTGGTTGGTTGAAAATATGATGGTGGACGAACAGCAATGTAAGTCAAATAAATGATAAACAAACTGGGTCCCGCCCCGTGCGAAGAGATCAAAAATATGATAGTAAAAACATTTAAAGCATGAAAAGGATCTCCACAAGCTTGTGGGGCAAATTTAAATGAGTTCAGATGCTTTCAATCACACCTTTCCTTAAAGCATACTTTCTCTCAGGGTGCGCCTGTCTCAGCTCATTTAGAGTCTTCACCGCCTTTCTCCTCTCAACTCTCTCTTCATAACTAAGATCAGGTTTAAGATACACACTCTTATAGTTCTCACTATTTCTCAGGACACTTGCCTTTCTCAACAAAACAAGAAGACTGTCTCTGGACTCAAAAGACACTTTCACTGGTCTCACCTTACCCTCGGATGCAGTACCCAACCTCAAACAATTGTCCATGGGGGGCTTCTCGTCAATTTCCTCCAACAGAGACGCGACAGTGGTGTCCACTGAAACTCCATCAGCTTCCTCCGGCAGTCCAAACACAATCATGTTTCTGGAACGATCCTCCTCATCAGGTTTCGGGACAGATGCCTTGGTGACAGCCCGCTGAATCCTATTCGGAGCAAGGGCTGCTGCACAGTTCTGAGTGAGCATAGCTGAGTAGCTCTTCAAATCACGTTGTACAGTTTTGGTAACTGTAGCGGTCTCCACATTTCTAATCTCGTCCTTGAGCTTAATGACTTGATCCTGAAGATCAATTACTCTTCGGTGGGCCTCGGCTAGTTCCTCATGTAGATTGGTCTTATCATCTTTACACCGCCACCATTCCTCAGGTGGATGACTCCTACGCGGAGTAGTACTCTTGTTAGGAGTAGTACTCTCCTTGGGGAATGCAAGTTCAACTAGTAACCTGCAAGACTCCGACAGGGAAGAGAGAGAAGGAGAGAGAGAAAGAGAGAGAAAGAGAGAGAGAAAGAGAAAGATAGAGAGAGAGAGAGAGAAAGAGAGAGAGAAAGAGAGAAAGAGAGAGAGAAAGATAGAGAGAGAGAGAAAGAGAGAGAAAGAGATTAAAAGGGAATGAAATACAAAAAGAAAGAAATCACCACTCGACACCCTTTTTTCAGATCAGTATCCTGCCATCTCTGATTCTCCAGTTCCAGTTCAGGACGGGAGTGTCTAGGGAAGAGAGCAGTTGCCAGATGACTGGCCTCTACCGAGCAGCCTACTTCACAGGGGCATTCTTTGGACCCATTATAGGGGGATCCCTGATAGGCAAGCTAGGATACCAGATTTGCTATGCCACGCTGGCAGCCACCATGGGACTCAATCTTATTGTGTTGTGGGTGATAGAACTGTGCAGGCCTAACACCGTGGACATGCCTTTAGAGAAAGTGCAATCCTACGAAAACATCCTTAGTAACCCTGAGGCCCGATAAAATTACACAACCCAGAGATTTTAAAGATATTAATGTAGTTTTGATAAAGATTTTAATCTTAAACAGCAGTTTCATAACATAATAAAGCACAATTATCATCTTTTATTCGTTGGGTCACGGTATATAATGAGTTACAATATATCGTCTACTTTTTTTGAGTAGCTAGAAACTTCTTACGAGCTTCAAAGTCCTTTTCAGTAAGTTCATATCCCCAATGTAATAAAACTTGTCGAATTACAGGGGAAATTCCTGTATTATCATACCCCACCTCAGCCTTCACTATCTTTCCAATAAGTGTGTTTTTCCATCGTCCCTTGGGGCCAGTGCAGTTTTTCCACCTCGTAATTTGTCGTTCATCGTCTGTAGTTCTCCTACCCAGGTAGTAGCGACAGTACCATTGGAACCATCCATACGGGTCCTGTTTCTTTATCCAACCACTGCTCTCCCACATGTGAAGATCACCTCCACATTTCTTACCGTACTTGTTCCTACTCTCAGTGTAGACTTGGCCGGAGATTTGGTTGGGTATGTTCAGCCCCTCCAGCCAATTTTGGGGTAGTTCCAACCATTGTTTGTCAAAAGTAGCGCCCGCAACTGACGATTTTATAGATCTAAAATAGGTTCCTCCAAAACTGCCCGCCTGAAGGACTTCTTTGGGGCTGCGGTTGGGTCTAAATATTTCGCAATCATCAAAAATGTAACACCCGTATTTGTCTCGTTTAGGTAGAGGCTCTGTGTAGCCATCCCTTTCTCTTACTTCTTCATCTGTTTGTAACACTTTTCCGTCAAAGACTATTTTGGAAGACTTCACTTTCTTTTCGGCATCAGATCCGGCAGCTGTAGACCTCTTCCGAGTGGGTTTAGACATCACAGATCGCTTAAAAAGGGCTCTAGAGAGCAAGAGCATTCATCCTAGAAGAAGAAGAAACGATCAAGCGGTGTCTAGACACTAGAAAAGTGCTGGAAAAGAGAGAAAGAGGAGTTTAAAAGAAAAAAATGAAGAAAAAAAAGAAAATTTATAAAGCAACGTTCCGCCCCAACGATACCGCGCCGCGCATAAGCTGATTCCCAAAATGTTTGCGCTGCATTAAACTGGAACGCGCGACAAACTTCCTAAGGCCAAATAAATTTGATATTTTGAAACTTTGATTTCGCATCGGAGTAGCGGAGTGGACTGACATGGTTGAAAATTTAACTGAAATTGCCAGTAGCCATCCACACCTTGCCTACTCGAACTTCATCTCATCACTGAAGTTCAAATGGGTGTATCTCCAACGTACCATCCCTGACTCGGCAGACTCTTTTCATAGGTTGGAAGATGCGATCAGGAACAGACTGATACCCAAGCTGATAGGAAGACCATGTAGCGATATGGAGAGGAAGATCTTTGCCCTTCCTATCAGAGAGGGAGGACTAGGTTTAGATAACCCAGTTGAGACGGCCCCGATCTTCTACAAAAATTCAGAGCATGTCACTGAGCCACTGGTGTTAAACATACTTGAATTGGATGAAAACAAGAAGACAATCCATGAAGTTGAGAAAGAAATCGCAGAGAGGAGGCTCGAATGCAGTGTCGAGGAGATGAAGAGACAGAAGGCGCTAAGAGAGGCAGTGTGTAAAGATGAAGAAAAATGGACCAGGACATTTCTTCTAAACATGGAGACGGGAGCTTCGTCTTGGCTCTCTGCACGGCCCTTGGAGATTTTCAACAGAGAACTATCCAAATCAGAGTTCACAGATGCGATGTGCCTCAGGTATGGCTTTGAAATCAACGGCCAGTTCTCTGAATGTGTATGTGGAAAACAGAATGGGGCAGACCATGCCCTGAGCTGTAGCACTGGCGGGATTACTATCCTGCGACACAACGAGATTAGAGATACCCTTGCAGACATTATTACCCATGCAGGATACAAGGGTGTTGAAATTGAGAAAGTGTTACAGCCAGTAAACCCAGATGACTACCCCCGAAGTGTCAATACAGCACCTGATGCTCGCAGTGATGTGTATGCTATTGGGTTGTGGAGAGGACTACAGGGGGCCCACGTGGACGTTGCAGTGTTTCATCCTACTGCACCCAGTTACAGAGGAAAAGACCCAAAATCTCTGTACAAAATGAATGAAAGTCGGAAGAAACGTGATTACCAACAACGAATCAGAGAATCGGAGAGAGGGGCTTTCACCCCGTTTATTATGTCCACTTCCGGAGGGTCCGGACCAGAGGCAGAACGACTAATCAAAAAGCTCGCTTCACGCATCTCTACCAAACACAAGGACAAATATGCTGAAGTGATTAACTTCTTGAGAACGCGGATACGATTCTGTCTCCTCAGAAGTACCTTGGTCTCACTCAGGGGCACGAGGAAAAAGTTCACGACTCCACCACCCATCGCAATGTGTGATTTTACTGACTGACTTTTTATTTATAATATTTATTGTTTATTTGAGTGAGTGATTTTAAGATTTATTTATTACTAACCCCAACACCGGGGGCAAATGATCGAACCCAATGTGAATGAGACTCATCGCGATTAACTCTTCATACGGTTACCCCCTTTCTCTCTTCGGCAGCTTCTCTTCGGCTGTTGGAAAGTGATGCCAATCGGTGTTGGGGTTAAAAAGAAAAGAAAAAAAAAAAAAAATTTCGCATCCAACTTTTTAAACTTTTTTGAAACTTTGATCAAACAATTTTCAAAACACCAGGGGACTGGGGAGGCCAGCAGCGTTTGCCAACTCACCAGAACAAATTGAGAAGCGAACTTCTCAAAGCGACGTGTAACACAGAACCAGAAGAAACTGACATAGTTCTCCAATTTCCACATCGTGAGGTTACTTTTGCCGTGAAGTGGGAATGTTTTGGATGGCAAGGAAGATTTGTTCAAGCCTCAAGACAAAAGGGATGTTAGTAACATCATGTTACGTCGAAACCATATCACCGTCCTCCTCGGCTTCGGCTGTATCCTCACTGTTAGTCTTAGGGAAATTGCCTCGTCAAACTAATTTGTTTAACAACAACCTTCTCGAAGCTAGCAGTATGAAAGTTCTCAAGCTTGTTGCAGTCGGGGATGGCGCTGTTGGTAAAACGTCACTGTTAATTTCGTATGCACAAGGAGTCTTTCCTGGTGAGTACGTACCGACTATTTTCGATAACTACAACCTTCTTATCACCATCGATGAGGAAAGGATCAACTTGAGCTTATGGGATACCGCAGGACAGGTATGCATTTTTGTGAGCCCTAGTAAGCATCACTCGTGGTCACTGAAGTCAGTTTCTAGTATTGTTAGGGGAAATAGTTTGGTTTTCGGATGAAAATATCTCTGGTTAAATGATGGACTGTCCTCAGGAAGATTATGATACACTACGACCACTGAGTTACCCTGATACAGACATCTTTCTTATTTGTTATGCTATAAATCAGGAGGCGTCTTTAGAGAATGTCGAGGTTCAATGGAACCCTGAGGTATGTATGGAGTAGCATCTACATATAATTATGATATATGACAAGAAATATAGTGCCTAATAAAATGTTTTTCGTTTTAGGTAAGTCATCACAGACCCAATTCACCAAAAATACTTGTTGCAACGAAGTCTGATTACAGAAATGAACCCAACTACACTCAACCCCTGCTGTCTGTCGAACAAGGTAGATCATAGTGGGGATTTTTCTAAAACTTGTCCTTGTTTCAATTTGTAACTACATAACCGAGATATACCCGATATACTCACATCAAGATATTCCTTGCCAGGTAAGGCAATGGCTAAGAAGATCAAGGCAGTGGATCACATCGAGACATCTGCACTCACGGGAGATAACCTCCAGACAGTTTTCACAACAGCTGTTAGGGCAGTCCTCAATCCAACGGAGAAGAAGAAAAATAACAAATGTCAACTGTTGTAGAAACTCTTGTTCACTTTCTTTGAGTATGTTTATTTCGAGTAATTTTAGTCTTTGTGTTTTGTAATGTTTTTATGTTTTTCAGTGTAATTGGGGTGTGTAATTTTAGTTTGATACTAAGTATGATTTTTTGTAATGTGTATTTACCATTTTTGTTAGGTAATAAAGTGTATTGTGTTTTTGTATTAATTAACGAATAATCCCGTGTTAACTTTCTAGCATGTTGGACTGGTTTGAACGGTTGTTTGCGATCACAGAATCTTTCAAAGATGTTCAATCGGATCTGAAGTGTGAGGAAGTCAATAACCTCTTTTATATAACCGGGGGCAACAACAAAAAGTAAGTCCTTCTCACTCCATGCAGTCTTGGTTACGAAGTTACCCCTCCCTTGCCAGTACGCGAAGGTCGGGGAGTTATTTCTTAACCAACTGCAGTCGATGTGTATGTGTATTAGAGTCTAAACAATCCTTGATCCTAACGGGCACTCTTTTATAGGTACTGTGCTGGAAGGTTCGAGTTCGTGACTGTGGGAGAACTAAGGGAGCGACCTACAGTTCACAGTGGCCCGTCTTCATTTGGAGTTGTCACTGGAGACGTTACAAAATATATCGCCAATTCGAAAAACAACGGTGCAGTCTTTCAGGTGTGACATTAGAAAACACTATTGTACATTATATATTTTGCATTTTTACCCTCCTGGGAGCAGTCCCCCAGCAGCACATGTGTGGAAGTTTCACAACTCTTCGCCTGCTCTTTAGGTTGCGTCCCAGTTTAACTGTTTGGAGTTTATTGGAAGTAACATTACGCCGGAGCGTGGCGTGACTGACTACGAAAGGGACCACACGCAAGGTCCAGCTTGCAGTATCGCCTGCGGCCCAGCTACTGTATACAGGAACTATTTCCTAACCATGCCAGATGGGAAAATTGGGCAGGAGGCACATCGCCAACTAAACGGGATGGAGGGAGTCTTCAAAAAGATGGAAGCTGTCTCAGGATCTGTTGTTAAGAATTTGGTTAAAAATGGTTACCTCACTGCCACAGACGACGATTTGATTGGTTTTAACAAAACGTATGTACAGGTAGACCAACTATAATTGGGCCACATATGGCTTTCTCAAATTATCTAAAAGACACGCTCTGACGCACTACCCTTATCATTATAGATACGATATGATAACTGATAAGGAGGAACTTTGGAACAACATGAAAGTTGGTATTCACCATGATGCCGAGGTCACATCAACCGGTTTCGGAAAGAAACTAACAAACTCTCCCGAGCAACGAGTGACACAGGTAACGCGATTGATAACAATTAATTAGGGAGTATTGGTGAAAATCTTGGACAAAATTTGTAACAAGCTAATTTCTTCACCAACTGGCTCAGATGGGTGTCTAGTAATGCCAAAAAAAAATCAATGATGATCGGGAGCGCGCACGCTCCGTAGCGCGCAAAAATGCTTCACGTGCATTTCTAGCTTAGAACAAAACATGAAAACCAACTTAGGAAAGGAGTAGAGACAAATCTGAGGGCACTAAAATGTGTAGCGTCCTCGCATTAGTGGGGGTAGGTGCCGGAATTAAGTCTCTATCTCATCTGGTTGATTAGATAATTGGATAATTAGGTTTGCGCATAACCGTTTTTTGGCTATACGGCTATAGCCACTTAGGAATGGTTTAGAGACTTTTCACTGGTGCCATTTTGTTCAGAACAAAATTTTAATCTAAGAGTTGTGGAAAAATTTAGGGCCTATCTCTTACCGTTTAGGCGTAATTTGCGGTGAAAGGAAGCCAATTAACTCATTTTTTCGCATTTTCGACTAATTTGGCATCCCTTCAGCGCAAATTACGCCTAAACGGTAAGAGATAGGCCCTAAATTTTTCCACAACTCTTAGATTAAAATTGTGTTCTGAACAAAATGGCACCAGTGAAAAGTCTCTAAACCATTCCTAAGTGGCTATAGCCGTATAGCCAAATAACGGTTATGCACAAACCTAATTATCCAATTATCTAATTAACCAGATGAGATAGAGACTTAATTCCGGCACCTACCCCCACTAATGCGAGGACGCCACACATTTTAGTGCCCTCAGATTTGTCTCTACTCCTTTCCTAAGTTGGTTTTCATTTTTTGTTCTAAGCTAGAAATGCACGTGAAACATTTTCGCGCGCTACGGAGCGTGCGCGCTCCCGATCATCATTGATTTTTTTTGGGCATTACTAGACACCCATCTGAGCCGGTTGGTGAAGAAATTAGCTTGTTACAAATTTTGTCCAAGATTTGGCCCTTTCATCATTAGTACTGCCTAACTAAATGATATGTTGATAATAACTGACCTCCTTATATGTTTCGATTTTCTAGCTGATACACCAATATCTATCATTCTATCATGCAGGTCTTTGGGGCTGCAGCTGCAATTGGATACCCCCGCTGTGGAAAGAATAAACTGTGGAATAACTTGGCAAAAGGGATACTCAATGCCTCCTATTTGGGTCTCTTCCACGCAGCAGCCACTAACCCTTCCTCAAATAAGCTATTCCTGACTTTTATTGGAGGAGGTGTTTTTGCGAATCCTATTGGTTGGATTTGCGATGCTATTCTTAGTGCAGGGAAACACTACAAGAACGCTGGATTGGAGGTTTATATTGTTTCATATTCAACCCCCTGTAGTCAGACAGTTAAACTCCTCGACGAATTAAACAGGCTTTAAGTGCATTTAAGATATCCAAAGTTAATTTATCTCAGTAGTCAGATTCAGTATACGTTAAAGTGAGAGGTGCACGAAAACGAAAGTCGGAATAATTTCTAAACAAGGTGTGTGTAACATTCCTTGGTGTCTAATTAAAAGTTTGGTGAAAAGATGACCTTCACCAACTTGTTTGTTTGGATCCAAGGAACACAACATTGAGACGTCATCTTTTCACCAAACTTTTAATTGGACACCAAGGAATGTTACACACAATTTGTTTAGAAACTATTCCACTTTTAATTTTCGTGCACCTCTCACTTAAAACTATTTTTTCCCCGCCCGGGTGAATGCCGAAGGCATTCACCCGGATGCCTTTTGCAAAAAGGCATAGGGGTTTAGAATTCGACAAGTTTACATACTAGTGAAGTGTCACGCTTTTTTTGTCCCGTGACGTAACCCATCCATAGCAACCATCCAGTGCGGAGTGCTCAAAATATCATTTGAAATACTTCACACACGCTCTAATTCAAATTGCCCACGAAGGCGACGCCCGCAAAGTTATTACAGTGCTGAAATGACGCACTTTCATTAGAACGCGCAGCCCGGCGCCGCGCGCCCCTTCCTGTTTGCAATTCATAACGTTCATCGTTCGTCATGTGTTCGTCATTACAATTGCGCTCTGGTATTGTCATTGATTACATGAGGTGAGAGGTCAGTTGAGTGGAGATCACATAGACTAGAAAAGGAGCCTAATTAGGCAGCTCATCACCTGCACTGTTCTGTCTCACCTTTCAGAATCTCATTAGGTCATGGGTGATGGGATGTCACATGCCAATGGCGGGGAATACAGCACTATGGATACATAGTGCAAATCTTCTTGTTAATTGTTAGCCGATTGCAGAAAATGAAGTGGCCAAGGGTTTATGAGATCAGTAATAGGAAACAGGTATTCCGGCGACCTCTGTAATGAATTACAGAGGTCGCCGGAATTACTACTACTATTTTCTACTACTATTAGCCGATTGATTATATTTGATTTGAACAGCTCTTCTTGTACAGGTACTAATTTATCTTTATCTACAACATTTGTACCACTGTTCTGGTTTCTAACCCATTAATTGTGCAATATAGTAGGAGCGCTTAGATCAATTTCCGCCAAATTAGTTGCATTGCCAGAGCTCCTTTATTTCACCTCCAAATTCCAATAAAAAATTACTTTTAAGTTTTCGAAAGATCTTGTCGAGATCTACAAAAATCTTGAGGGTCATTTTTTTTTGTTTTAATGCAAAGCAAAGGAGTAACCTAAATTTCGGGTGGCTCACGTGCATGTTCTAAGCACTCCTACTAATAGCTGATGAATTGAAACTGCTTAGCGGTACAATATACTGATGACTGATGAAAGATGCAGAAATGTATGAATATAAAACTTGTCATAACTGGCAACACTGCGTGTGGAAAAACAAGCATCCTTGCCAGATTCTACCGTGATATCCCTCCTTCTGCCGAAAGATTGGTTGTGGTCAATGACTGTAAGCCTCTGACAGTTGGTGAGCGGGTGTATGATGTTGCCTGCTGGGAGACTGTTGCTGGGGAAGAGTATGCACGGCTCAGACCTTTTTCATACTATGACACATTTTGCCTCTTACTAGTGGTCGACGCCAGCGATGCTGAAAAAGGGGATGCTAAGTTTTGGGCAGATGAATTTTGGAATCATTGTCCTGGAGTTCCTGTGATTTTGGTGGGTTCAAAGGTGGACTTGAGGGATGAGAATAGCGTGAGTTTTGAGGAAGGTCGTCAGATGGCAGAAAGGATCGGAGCAGCCTGCTACATGGAGTGTTCAGCTCTTACCGGAGAGGGGGTCAGTGACGTTTTTGTTCACAGTATTGAACTAGGGGTTGTATATTTTAAGAAATTGAACCGGAAAAAATGTTCCATTTTGTAAACTGAAATGTTAATATCTAGTTTAAAGGTTGACAAGATACCTAATTTTTTTTCAGATTTTTTGTCGTGTAGAAAAATATTCCAAAACAGCATATTCAGAGCGCTTTCCAGTGCTCAGCCGCACCACTAAAGACCATACTGACCAAGTTTCATCATAATCTGGGCTGTTCTCTCTCACTTTTAAACTCCTGAAAAACGAAAAAAAGAAAAACAAAAAGTTTTAGGTATCTTATCAACTTATCAATTTGAGACTTTTGTTAAAATTCCACGCATCTTTTGCCCAGTTGTTCTGATTCCTTATCAAATTATAGATGAAATATCGCGTTATCGATTCAGTTATGATAGTTTTAACAAAATCTAGACTTTTTGATAGCACATTACAAACCATTTTTAGTAGCTAAAAAGTGAAACAGTTATTCCGATAATAGCAATACAAGCGATGGCTGAAGATGATTTTAACCCAAAATGGCCTTCTCTAAAGTTTGTTGCAGTTGGTCACGGTGCCATGGGAAAGACCTGTATGCTGATTCGCTATTTCAGTGAGACGTTCCCCGAGGTCTATGTCCCCACTGTTTATGATAACCGTATAAAACACGTGGAGTATGATGGTAAAATGTATAACATGACATGTTGGGATACGGCCGGTGGAGAAGATTACCCCAGGCTACGACCTCTGTCTTATCCGCATACCGATGCGTTTCTATACTAGTTCATGCTGTGAATGATAAAGAAAACTTCGAAGATATTGAATATTATTGGTGGCCAGAGTTGAAGCATCACTGTCCTGAAGTTCCTGTGATTTTGGTCGGTTCAAAGGTGGACTTGAGGGATGGGAACAGTTTGAATTCTGATCATGGTAATCAGATGGCACTAATGATTAAAGCAGCGTGCTACATGGAGTTTTTCAAGAAGCAATTAAATTAGGTGCAGAATACCAAAAAACTGCAAAAAAGAAGCAAAAGAAAAAATATAATTTACTTTAAAAGATTTGAAGTTGAAAACATGTACATTTATATGTGAAGTTGATTGTTAGAATTTAGAATGGAGTTTTTTACCAATATATGTAGTATTTATCCCTTGCCCGAGTGAATGCATTATAGCTGCGTTAGAATTCAAAAATGACACAACTGAATAAGTAACTAAATGTCAGCAAATGGAAGTGGCACGCCAACCCTAGAATTTTCTCATTCAAAAAAATTTTTGCCCAATAAAAGCTGTTTTCAACACTGCTGGCAGTCTGACGTCTGTACATGTAAATTGAAGCATATTTTAACAAATCATACTTATGATAAGCTGTGAAGAAAGCAAATCATTGAAGCGTGGGACACAAAATCCCGATTATTTATACCACACAAACAGTGTAGAAAATCATTTTTTAGAAGCCCTAAATTGTATGCCAAATTGTGGGCCACGAATTTCCTGAAAACGTGTCAATGAAGTGGTTTATGAAGGAGCAGCTCGTTACTGTGTGTGCGGTTCTAGTTACTACTACTGCCCCTCGCAACAAAATGGGACATTTTCGGTCCTTCTAGCGATTAAAAAAAGTGTAGTGTATCAAATATGTCATTTTCGAATTATAACCCTGCTATACCTTTTTGCATTCTCCCAGGCAGGGAATAATAATACAATTATTCTTGACTTTTATTATACATTTGTTAGTTTATCATATGTTTGTTTATTAATTAATGCCTTTGCGTTGTTTTTTTTAAACGTGTTCTATCTCATTTCTATTGCTTCAACCCCGCCTCCCCTATCCCCCCGCATGCAGTATTGGTACAAAGATGTAAGAACAGATGTATTTCGGTATAAACAAAGAGAAACAAGTTAATTCAGATTGAACAAATCAATATTCAATCTGAATTAACTTGTTTCTCTTTTATTCGGCTCTCGGGATCCCGATTGAGCACTGTTGAGTGTTGGTGAGAAGTGAACAAGGCGTGTGTATGTCGGTATAAATGGTGAAATTTTCAAGAAATTTAAATTTGAAAAGCCGGGGTAATGTTGGAAATAGAAACTACCTGAGCCTCATAAACAAAATATGGTTCCTTCAATAAGTCCTCAAATTGGTTAGAAATCCTCTACGTTTTGCCTTGCTAAATCTTAGCTGATGAATTGAAACTGCTTAGCGGTACAATACACTGATGACTGATGAAAGATGCAGAAATGTATGAATATAAAACTTGTCATAACTGGCAACACAGCGTGTGGAAAAACAAGCATCCTTGCTAGATTCTACCGTGATATCCCTCCTTCTGCCGAAAGATTGGTTGTGGTCAATGACTGTAAGCCTCTGACAGTTGGTGAGCGGGTGTATGATGTTGCCTGCTGGGAGACTGTTGCCGGGGAAGAGTATGCACGGCTCAGACCTTTTTCATACTATGACACATTTTGCCTCTTACTAGTGGTCGACGTCAGCGATGTTGAAAAAGGGGATGCTAAATTTTGGGCAGATGAATTTTGGAATCATTGCCCTGACGTTCCTGTGATTTTGGTGGGTTCAAAGATGGACTTGAGGGATGAGAACAGTGTGAGTTTTGAGGAGGGTCGTCAGATGGCAGAAAGGATCGGGGCAGCCTGCTACATGGAGTGTTCAGCTCTTACCGGAGAGGGGGTCAGTGACGTTTTTGTTCACAGTATTGAACTAGGGGTTGTATATTTTAAGAAATTGAACCGGAAAAAATGTTGTATTTTGTAAACTGTAATGTTAATATGTATGTAGTTTAAAGGTTGACAAGATACCTAAATTATTTTCAGATTTTTTGTCGTGTAGAAAAATATTCCAAAACAGCATATTCAGAGCGCTTTCCAGCGCTCAGCCGCACCACCAAAGACCATACTGACCAAGTTTCATCATAATCTGGGCTGTTCTCTCTCACTTTTAAACTCCTGAAAAACGAAAAAAAGATAAACAAAAAGTTTTAGGTATCTTATCAACTTATCAATTTGAGACTTTTGTTAAAGTTCAACGCATCTTTTGCCCAGTTGTTCTGATTCCTTATCAAATTATAGATGAAATATCGCGTTATCGATTCAGTATTATTCGTATAATAGTTTTAACAAAATCTAGACTTTTTGATAGCACATTACAAACCATTTTTAGTAGCTAATAAGAGTGAAACAGTTATTCCAATATTAGCAATACAAGCGATGGCTGAAGATGATTTTAACCAAAAATGGCCTTCTCTAAAGTTTGTTGCAGTTGGTCACGGTGCCATGGGAAAGACCTGTATGCTGATTCGCTATTTCAGTGAGACGTTCCCCGAGGTCTATGTCCCCACTGTTTATGATAACCGCATGAAGCACGTGGAGTATGATGGTAAAATGTATAACATGACATGTTGGGATACGGCCGGTGGAGAAGATTACCCCAGGCTACGACCTCTGTCTTATCCGCATACCGATGCGTTTCTACTAGTTCATGCTGTGAATGATAAAGAAAACTTCGAAGATATCGAAACTTATTGGTGGCCAGAATTGAAGCATCACTGTCCTGAAGTTCCTGTGATTTTGGTGGGTTCAAAGGTGGACTTGAGGGATGAGAACAGTTTGAATTCTGATCATGGTAATCAGATGGCACTAATGATTAAAGCAGCGTGCTACATGGAGTGTTCGTCAAAAGATGACATTGGAGTTACCGAAGTTTTTCAAGAAGCAATTAAATTAGGTGCCGAATACCAAAAAACTGCAAAAAAGAAGCAAAAGAAAAAATGTAATTTACTTTAAAACATTTGAAGTTGAAAACATGGACATTTATATGTGAAGTTGATTGTTAGAATTTAGAATGGAGTTTTTTACCAATACAGTCGAACCCCGATTTAGGGGCCCCCGATTTAGTGGCACCCCGATTTAGGGACAGGATTTTTTCCCCCCGATATACGAAAATTAACATTATTTGAACCCGATTTAGTGGACACCCCGATTTAGTGGACAAGAGCCTTTCCCCCGAGGGTGTCCCTAAATCGGGGTCCGACTGTAGTATTTATTCCTTGCCCGAGTGAATTCATTATAGCTGCGTTAGAATTCAAAAATGACACAACTGAATAAGTAACTAAATGTCAGCAAATGGAAGTGGCACGCCAACTTTAGAATTTTCTCATTTAAAAAAATTGTGCCCAATAAAAGCTGTTTTCAACACTGCTGGCAGTAAATTGACACATATTTTAACAAATCATACTTATGAAAGCTGTGAATAAAGAAAAACATGGCTAGATTGAAGCGTGGGACACAAAATCCCGAATATTTATACCACACAAACAGTGTAGAAAATCCTGAAGAAGCCCTAAATTATGTGCCAAATTGTGAGCCACGAATTTCCTGAAAACGTGTCAATGAAGTGGTTTAGGGAGCAGTTCGTTACTGTGTGTGCGGCTCTAGTTACTACACCGTTGCCCCTCGCAACAAAATGGGACATTTTCGATCCTTCTAGCGATTAAAAAAGTGTAAAGTGTATCAAATATGTCATTTTCGAATTCTAACCCTGCTATGCCTTTTTGCATTCTCCCAGGCAGGGAAAAATAATACAATTATTCTTGACTTTTATTATACATTTGTTAGTTTATCATATGTTTGGTTATTAATTAATGCCTTTGCGTTGTTTTTTAAACGTATTCTATCTCATTTCTATTGCTTCAACCCCGCCTCCCCCATCCCCCAGCAGTATTGGTATGTACAAAGATGTAAGAACAGTATATAGTACATAACGTTCTGCACGCAGTGCAAGCGCGCCATATACGCTCTGCACTGCAGAGCGTATATGGAGGTGAAATGCACGACAGCGCAGCTGCAGTGCATTTCACACCTATATTGCACGAGTGTAACGAGTGCGATATAGGAGCGCTTGCACATGCCGTGCAGGACGTTATTGAGTATATATTCCGCGAGAAAGCACATGACAAGCAAAACAATCATAATTTTGGGTGATTACACACAGAGAGATGTGACAAAACAAGGTATAAACTAAGCAAAACTACACAAAAAATACACTTCTACACCTGTTACACACAAGGGAACTCGTTCTGTTAGTTTTAATTAGTGAAAAGAAGAGAGGGATAAAGAGAGAGATACGAGAGAGGGAGATTGGAATTCTTGGAAATGGTGAACAACAAAACACGATAAGTGGATAATTAGTGAGAGAAAGAGGGAGAGTGAGTGTAATTTGACAGACTTTGTGTCGCTTGGCACTGTGTCAGTCATATTCTGTGTAAAAACACTGAGGGGACACTGTTCTTACTTATATCCCGCTACCCCTATATCTGCACGCTCCCGCGGAAGCAGAGTGCATATTTCACCGTGCAAATGGTCGCGCGGAGCGGGAGTGATATGTGCACTCGCGGTATATATATTTCGGTATAAACAAAGAGAAACAAGTTAATTCAGATTGAACAAATCAATGTTCAATCTGAATTAACTTGTTTCTCTTTTATTTGGCTCTCGGGATCCCGATTGAGCACTGTTGAGTGTTGGTGGGAAGTGAACAAGTCGTGTGTATATCGGTATAAATGGTGAAATTGTCAAGAAGTTTAAATTTGAAAAGCTGGGGTAAACAAAATATGGTTCCTTCAATTAGTCAAATTGGTTAGAAATCCTCTACGTTTTGCCTTGCTAAACCTTAGCTTGTACGTTTACCTATGGCATGATAGGTAGGCCGTCTATATCATATCTACGAATGTATACACGGGTTACTTTTGATGGGGTAAATCTAGTCTGCATGACACTGTATACCAAATTTCAGACCGATTAGTGCAGTGGGGGCCTCACTATGGGCGTTACGAAATGCCATTTTTGGCTAAAAACTGAAAAGTTATTAGTGCTTTCTGGCATACACGGCTGGCGGATGGTCACCTTTGCGCTTGTCAGCGCAGTGATTTAAAGAATTTATTATTTCCCCTGTTAAAGGTTGACAAGATACCTAAAACTTTTCGTATATCGTCTTATTTTGATTTATCATTAATTTTCAGCATTTTTTCAGAATTTTTTGTCGGCTAGAAAAAAATTCGAAATAGGGGGTCTACCGATATTGTCAGCACTGGTTTTACTGGGCACACTCACTGCGTCTCGCAAATTGAAATTCACGTTTCCGGTTCCTCAAAAGATAAAGACTTGATCTTGGTTGCGTTGGATTGGTCTCAATAAGACCTTTCCAACGCTACCAAAACGGTTTCTGTATCTCATCAGGAACCGGAGATATTACGTTATCAATTTTAAAAAAGGCACACTCATTTGTCAGTAGACCCCCTATTTTGCACATATTTCTAGCCGACAAAAAATTCTGAAAAAATGCTGAAAATTAATGATAAATCAAAATAAGACGATATACGAAAAGTTTTAGGTATCTTGTCAACCTTTAAGCGATGTCCGACGTTGTAGACACCCATGACCCAAAATGGCGTACTATGATACGTCTAAAGTTTGTTGCAGTTGGTTCCCGTGCCGTGGGAAAGACCTGTATGCTGATTCGCTACTTCAGAAAGGGTAAACTTCCCGATCCCGAGATACACCTCCCCAGATTATATGATGGCCAAGACAGGCAAGTGGAGTATGATGGTAAAATGTACGATGTGCTATGTTCGGATACGTCCGGTGAAACAGAGTATGAAAATAGACTACGATCTGAGCTGTCTGACCCTGATGCATTTCTGCTACTGAATGATGTGAATGATAAAAACTTCGAAGATGTTGCAACTTTCTGGTGGGAAGAGTTGAAGCGTTTCTGTCCTGGAGTTCCTGTGATTTTGGTGGGTTCAAAGGTGGACTTGAGGGATGAGAACAGCGTGAGTTTTGAGGAGGGTCGTCAGATGGCAAAAAAGATCGGAGCAGCGTGCTATATGGAGTGTTCGTCTAAAGATGACATCGGAGTTACAGAAGTCTTTGAAAAAGCAGTTAAATTAAGTGTTAAGAGAGGATATCGAAATTCTGTCAAGAACAAAAAGAAAGATACAGAATAGTATTTTGTTTTAAACATTTGAAGTTAATAAACATGATTACCGAAAACGGGTTTCCTACTTTTTATTTTTTCGAAACGATGTTTGTATTGAATATTAAATATTGATTATTTATTACATATATGTTTGGACTTTGGCTGATTATATGTGCCTTTTGTTCTCCAATCCACACCAGTCCCCAGCTTCGTTCAGTGTTCTACCACATGAAACACTTATTCGGCACTGCCAGGAAAGCCCGACCACTAACAAAAGCACTGGCAAAACCATAAACAAAAACACTAACAAAAACACTAACAATTCTTATGAGGTAGATGAAGTGATACAATTCTAGGGCTATAGGCATACTGATCACGATCAGTATGCTTATAGCCTAAGGCGCCTTATTAGCACTGTGAAACAATACGGAGTATAAAACATGCGATTTGGGGAACCTTATTAGCAGTCTGAGATGATACGAGATTTGGAACATGATTCCGCGAGGCCTATGAGGAATGTTAGACGATATGAGACACGATTCGGGGAAGGTTGCCCTCTCTTTCCCTCCATATTCATCCCCTTGGTGGCGCAGTCACCTTACAACGAGTTGTTTTGTCTCAAAACCCGAATCGTGTCTCATATCGTCTAACATTCCTAATAGGCCTCCCCGAATCACGTTCCAAATCTCGTATCATCTCAGACTGCTAATAAGGTTACCGAATCTCATGTTTTATATCCTGTATTGTCTCACAGTGCTAAATTAAATTTTTAGTGGTTTTGTTAGTGGTTTTGTAAGTAGTTTTGTTAGTAGTTTTATTAGTGCTTTTTGTCTTTTAGTTAGTGGTCGGGCTTTCCTAATAGTGCCACTTAATCCAATTTATCACCAATACAAGCAATGTCTGTAGATGAATTTAACCCAAAATGGCCTTCTCTAAAGTTTGTTGCAGTTGGTCACGGTGCCATGGGAAAGACCTCTATGCTGATTCGCTACTACAGAAAGGAATTTCCCGAATATACTCCAACTGTCTTTGATGCCGAAACTAAACCCGTGGAGTATGGTGGTCAAATGTACAATGTGGGTTGTTTCGATACGGGTGGCGGAGAAGACTATGCTAGGCTACGACCTCTGTGTTATCCTGAAACCGATGCATTTCTGCTACTGAATTCTGTGAATTATAAAGACGATTTTGAAGATATTGCAACTTATTGGTGGCCAGAGTTGAAGCATCACTGTCCTGGAGTTCCTGTGATTTTGGTGGGTTCAAAGGTGGACTTGAGGGATGAGAATAGTGTGAGTTTTGAGGAAGGTCGTCAGATGGCAAAAAAGATTAAAGCAGCGTGCTACATGGAGTGTTCTTCAAAAGAGGATATTGGGGTTACGGAAGTTTTTCAAGAAGCGATTAGACTGGGTGGTGAATACCTAGCTACCAAAAAGAACAAAAAGAACAAAAAGAAAAGATGTAATTTACTTTAAAACCTCTGAAGTTTTTTCCCTGTAACTCTTTTTTTGGAAGTTGAAAATACGTAAAAATGGGTATTTCTATGTTTTAAGATTTATATTGGATGCATGTATGTACTTATATGTATATCCCAGTGCGGTAAGGCGTAGCGTTACTTGCCTTGTTCGACCCTCCTTCCCCTCGCCCCGTGTTACATGCGGCTTGGGAAGATGTTATCAAGTAAATCTGTTGGTATGTATCTTCAATGAGCGAATTATTGTTTATTTGAGTGAGAGATTTTAAATTTATTTATTACCAACCCCAACACCGGGGGCAAATGATCGAACCCAATGTGTATGAGACTCACTGCGATTAACTCTACACATAGTTACCCCCTTTCTCTCTTCGGCAGCTTCTCCTCGGCTGTTGAAAAGTGATGCCAATCGATGTTGGGGTTCGTGAAAAAAATGAAAAGATTCAATGAGCGTTCCCTATCTAGCAGTTTTTAAGCATAATATAACAATTTTGTACAATTTGCAGCCTGTTTGACTCTTTGAAACTGTTTGTGTCTAATCTGTTTGGTTTTTCTTTCTATGAATGAAAGTCTTTTCGTAGGATCGATAAAATATGACTGGTAATGATGATTCAACCGTGGTTAAGATTGTCCTTCTTGGTCACTACACTATGGGAAAGCACTCCCTTCTTTATAGATTCTGTCACGATACCTTCAACTCAGAGACATGTGGTGTCGAGGAAATAAAAATAAAAAACATTGTGTGTAACGGTGAAAAGTTTCGTATTCAATTTTTAAAGCCGATTGGTGGTGAGCGATTTCATACCATCAGGCATTGCTATTATCCGGGGAGCTGGTGCCATACTTGTTTTAGCTGACATAACTGACTTCGGGAACTTCAGGGACGCTGAGAAATATTGGTGGCCTGAACTCCAGCAGTATGCTCCTGAAGTTCCTGTGATTTTGGTGGGTTCAAAGGTGGACTTGAGGGATGAGAACAGTGTGAGTTTTGAGGAGGGTCGTCAGATGGCAGAAAGGATCGGAGCAGCTTGCTATATGGAGTGTTCGGCTCTTACTGGAGAGGGGGTGAATGAAATTTTGGATCACGCCATGGAAATTCGAAATATTCCACCAACTACCAACAGAGAAGCAGTAAAGTCAAGGAAAAGATGCTTAATTTTGTAAAGATTTTTTTATAGTTTTTGGGATTGCATCTACAAAATATTCTATTCAACCTTTTTTTCGTGCTAAAATTTCTCTAGGACGAATAGTTTCTGGCATCAGAGCAGTTGCATAAAATTAATACCCTTTTTTTAAAAACATTTTAAGCTTTTAAAACAAATTTTTTTTCATCATTTCATTTTTTGTACAGAATAGGCACTGACATATGGCTGTGCCAAAACCCAGGATAAAAATTGTACTGGTTGGCCAAACGGGATGTGGTCAAACAAGTCTTCTTCATCGACTGTATGGCGCCCCTTTTCCACCTACCGGCACTCCAACCATTTTTGATATCCGTTCTAGAATTTGGACCGGGAAAGATGGTCAGAAAGTTTGGTGGGCTGCTTGGGACACATCTAGTAGTGGTAATGATAAACTCCGGCCACTCTGCTATCCAGAAACAACAGTTTTTCTTATTGTTGTGAACATTTCTGAACCAAAAGAGCTATATATATCTATTGCTAAATCAAGGTGGAGAAATGAACTGAAGCATCATTGTCCTGATGTTCCTGTGATTTTGGTGGGTTCAAAGGTGGACTTGAGGGATGAAAACAGTTTTAGTTTTGAGGAAGGTCGTCAGATGGCAGAAAGGATCGGAGCAGCGTGCTATATAGAGTGTTCAGCTCTTACTGGAAAGGGCGTGAATGAGGTTTTTGTTCAAGGTGTCGAACTATCGATTTTTCATCTTAACAATTTACATCGGAAGAAATGCATTGTTTTATAAATATGCTTTTGTAAATACTGAGTTAATTTTAATTATGATTTTGTTTATTATCAATTTTTGTTCAAATACATAAAAAATGCAGATTTTCCCCCTAAGATGTGTCAGACCCCAAATTTGTAATGCCGCAGCCCACACCAACAGAATTTAGATACTAACTGGCCATATCCCTTGGCTTGCTTGACCCTCTATCCCCCCTCTATATAACCTCTTCAAAATCGTATGCTGGCCTAAAAATTACCTTTCAACTTTTTCTTTGTTAGGTAATGTAAACCCTGTATATCCAATATTCCACTAGCGATGGTAAATCATCATGTTAATGATGTTTGGAATCCAGATTGGCCAGCTCTTAAATTTGTTGCAGTTGGTTCCGGTGCTATGGGTAAAACGTGTATGCTGATTCGCTACTTCAGAAAGGAATTTCCCGAGAAATACATCCCCACGGTCTATGATAACCACAATACCCACGTGGCGGGGTGTGATGGTAAAATGTACAACATGTCATGTTGGGATACGGGCGGTGGAGAAGACTATCACGTGTTACGTCCTCTTTCATATCCCGACACCCATGCGTTTCTGTTACTTAATTCTGTTGAGTACAAAGACCAATTAGAATCTATTGAAACTTATTGGTGGCCAGAGTTGAAGCATCATTGTCCTGGAGTTCCTGTGATTTTGGTGGGTTCAAAGGTGGACTTGAGGGATGAAAAAAGTTCGAGTTTTGAGGAAGGTCGTCAGATGGCAAAAAAGATTAAAGCAGCGTGCTATATGGAGTGTTCTTCAAAAGAGAATATTGGAGTTACCGAAGTTTTTCAAGAAGCAATTAGACTGGGTGCCGAATACCAAGCTACCAAAAAGAACAAAAAGAAAAGGTGTAATTTACTTTAAACCATTTATTTTATTATTATTTGAAGTTAAAGAATAATGGGTTTTGTTACAGCTTTTTGGCCTAAAAACGGTAATTGGCGCTGAAAAAAATCGAGAAAAACCATTCCGCCATAGGGGTGGCGGAATGGTTTTTCTCCAAAATTTGCTCGATTTTTTTTCAGCACCAATTACCGTTTTTAGGCCAAAAAGTCAATGTTTTTATTGTTTGAGGTATGGGTTTTCGAATTTTGGCGGAGCGAGAGCGAAGTCCAGATAATTTTGAATTTTGAAGTTTTGACAAATGAAAAACAAGTGGTTTTTTTTTTCAAACAATTGTTTCACTACCAGCGGTAGATCATCAGACTGATGATCTACCGCTGGTAGTGAAACAATTGTTTAGGAAAAAAAAACCACTTGTTTTTCATTTGTTTTCTGCTCTCGGTCCTGGATTGATTGAGCTCTCTCGTGTGATTCGAATACTCACTTTGAAGTTTTGAAGTTTTGATTGAAATTTTGGCCAAAATTTCAGCCCCCACCCCCTGTTCCTCCACCCCTGCGTTGATAACTTTTTCGAAACGATTTGCGATAAAAATGATAGCTTATTATGTGTCCAAGTGTGAAATTGTTTGTATGACCGGCCCTGATGACAAACTTGTTTAACTTTACCGTACACAAGTATCCTTGGTAAATTTCCTAATAACTATTTATGCATTTATTTAAAGACATCTTTCTTCCACTAGAAAGCGATGGATGAAGATGAGTTTAATCCAGATTGGCCTACTCTGAAATTTATTGCAGTTGGACGTGGTGCGATGGGTAAAACCTGTATGCTGATTCGCTACTTTAAAAATGAATTCCCTGAGATATACGTCCCCACTGTTTATGATAACACTATAAAACATGTGGAGTGTGATGGTAAAATGTACAATGTGACATGTTGGGATACGGGTGGTGGAGAAGACTATGATAGGCTACGACCTCTGTCTTATCCTGACACAGATGTATTTCTGCTACTGAGTGCTGTGAATTATAAAGACGAGTTTGAAGATATTGAAACTTATTGGTGGCCAGAGTTGAGGCATCATTGTCCTGAAGTTCCTGTGATTTTGGTGGGTTCAAAGGTGGACTTGAGGGATGAGAACAGTTTGAGTTTTGAGGAGGGTCGTAAGATGGCAGAAAGGATTAAAGCAGCCTGCTATATGGAGTGTTCGTCAAAAGATGACATTGGAGTTACCGAGGTTTTTCAAGAAGCAATTAGATTCGGCGCTGAATACCAAGCTACCAAAAAGAACAAAAAGAAAAAGAAAGGATGTTGTTTACTATAAATCTTTTTTATTGGTCTTTGTTAACTTTTTCGGAACGATTTGCGATAAAAATGATAGCTTTGTGTCCAAGTGTTTTGAAATTTTTGTATGGCCGGCTCTAGTGACAAACTTGTGTGAAACCCGATAGTTGATTTATCAGTCGTTTGAACATTTTACGCGCACACGTTAACTGCGAGATGGGGGATTTAACACCCTGCTCGCTCTTTATCAGACCAGTGCCCATTTTCACGCGTTTCTCTTCATTTCCATAACATGCGTGTAAATTTCCAAGTAATGAAAATGTGTGTAAACACACAGTTCTGTCAATAACAGAGAGGGGAACACATCTGCAACACTTTTCAATGTTATCTCTCTCATCAAGAGGCAAAATAGTCGCATTCCATTCGTTTCTCTCTCTCATTCTCTCTTTTACTGTTCAATATCTCTCACTGTGTGTTTTGCCCCTAATCTTTCTCTCTCTTTCTCAAACATGTTAGGAACAGTAGACACTAAGTCTACACACATTTTGAGAGTGTCTGTTGACTATTTGCCAGTAGTCCTTGTGTGTTACCCCTTGTGTTGTGTCTCTTATTTGTGTGTAATTACTATCGGGTTTCATAAACTATGAACGTTTGTTAGCCTATCGCGTTATAGGTTTAAATCACCTCCCCCTCACCCTCGGCTGGCGCCTCGGGATCGGCGTCGGGATTTAAACCAGTTTAATCGCCCTGCCGGGCGATTAAACTCCAGTTGGCTGTCCCCAGCTCGCGCTGGGAACAGCCAACTTGATAACGTGCCAGTCTACAAACGTTCATAGTTCATTTAACTTCTGTCTGGCAGCGCCAGATACCGTCTTGATTCTCAATCAGTGCGCTCAAATTGGGTCTGCGGCGCCAGACAGTACCGTTCATAAGTATTTCTGGTAAATTTGCTAACTACAGAGAGGCGTGTATGGTGAAGTGCAGGGCGAGTTATTTGACCTGGTACGGGACCTGTTTACACATGCTGGTATCAAGGATTCCTTCCCGAAGAGTTTGACTGCCGGACGTAGTGTGTGGGATAGCCTGAAGTGTCCGAGCAAGAGTAAGATCAAGGGGATAAAGAAGCCAGAACTAGAGGATTTCACAGAGAAAGTGTGCCGTTTCCTGATGGAGAGGTGTTACCCGTTGCTCGACCGTCTGAGTACTGAAGTTGAAGACAATGAGAGGAAACTACTGGATAGTCAAGAGGAACTGATTGTTTCTCAGCGAGCATTGGTTGAGGCACAGGGGCAGCTGGTTAAATTGCAGTGTGAGTTGTTAGGGAAGCGAGATAAGGAGATTACTGCTGTGCAGTCTATTGCTGAAGAGGAGATAAAGACGTTTTCCTCAGTTCTGAAAAAGAGTTGTGACAGTGCTCTAGCTCCGAAACGTATTCGTACTGCAATAACGAGTGCTACAGAGGACAGGACAAGTAACGTGATTGTCCATGGACTATTTGATGATCCCAGTGAAAGTAGTAAAGATCTGGAACATTCAGTTTGTGGAGTTTTCGACTACATGGGTGAATGTGTGACTAGTGTTTACAGCATGACGCGTCTCGGAAGGTACAAGGAGGGTACTGACCGACCTGTTAAACTGCGCCTGTCTGGCCGTGAATTTCGAGATCTGATCCTGTCCCACAAAAGTGGTCTGAAGAAGTCGGATAGGTACAAAGATCTGTACATCTCCCCGGACCGTTCCCCGGAAGAGAGAGAGGAGAGGAGGAAGTTGGTGGCTGAGCTGAAGGAGAGGAAGGCGGCGGCACCAGGCAAGACCTTTGGGATAAGAGGAGGCAAGGTTATGGAGGTGGTGGTGTGAGGGCGTGAACGTGAGCGTATTGAACTGTGTTGTTTATGTTTGTGTTTATGATTTTGACTAGGTTTTGTTACTGGACTTTGAGCATCTGAGCACCGGACTTTTTACTAGATGGACATTTTTTGTTTCTATAGTTTATCTAGAGTTTTAGGTTTTATATACAGAGGTGAACCGCTCTGAAGCTCCGTAGTACTAGTGTTTTTTGGATTCTGGTACCCTACGGGGTCTGAGCGTGTATATAAATTCTGTTATTATTATTATTATTATTATAACTATTTGTGCCTCTTTCTTCCACTAGGGGAAACTCTAACTGAATGCCCGCACAGTAATGGCGTCCCATCACTGGTAAAACTCTAATTTAATGGACGGAATGATGGAAGAATGCGCGACCATGCTCGTGTGTTTGTCATCGCGCCCTACGTAACAGCCTTTTTTTGGCAAAATTTGTGGCAAATCCTGACGCGCACAGAGTGATGACTCCCATTATCAGTTAGATTTTTACCAGTGATGTGACGCCATTACTGCGCAGGCATTCAGTTAGAGTTTCCCCCTAGAAAGCGATGGATGAGGATGAGTTATATCCAGCGTATAATCCAGATTGGCCTACTCTGAAATTTGTTGCAGTTGGATATGGTGCGATGGGTAAAACCTGTATGCTGATTCGCTACTGTAAAAATGAATTCCCTGTTTATGAATTTCCTGTTTATGATAACAGTATAAAACATGTGGAGTGTGATGGTAAAATGTACAATGTGACATGTTGGGATACGGGTGGTGGAGAAGACTATGATAGGCTACGACCTCTGTCTTATCCTGACACCGATGTATTTCTGCTACTGAGTGCTGTGAATTATAAAGACAAGTTTGAAGATATTGCAACTTATTGGTGGCCAGAGTTGAAGCATCACTGTCCTGATGTTCCTGTGATTTTGGTGGGTTCAATGGTGGACTTGAGGAATGAGAACAGTTTTAGTTTTGATGAGGGTCGTCAGATGGCAGAAAGGATCGGAGCAGCGTGCTATATGGAGTGTTCGTCTAAAGATGACATTGGAGTCACCGAGGTTTTTCAAGAAGCAATTAGACTGGGTGGCGAATATCAAGCGATAAAAAAGAACAAAAAGAAAAAGAAAGGATGTTATTTACTAAAGGTCCCCCCAAACTACTATGTCCCTTGCTGCGCGCGACCGGATTTTAGACGGCCATAGCTCCACCCCCTGATAAGATAGAGACTTGAAATTTGTTTTGTAGGGAGATCATATCGAGTTCTTCGTACAGAACAAATTTCAAGCTTCTATCTCATCAGGGAGTGGAGTTATGACCGTGGGAAATTTCACAAAACCCGAGTGAGGGACATAGTAGTTTGGGGTGTACTTTATAAATCTTTTTTATTGGTCTTTGTTAACTTTTTCGGAACGATTTGTGATCAAAATTATAGCTTTGTGTCCAAGTGTTGTGAAATTTTTGTATGGCCGGCTCTAGCCTCTAGTGACAAACTTGTTTAACTTCTGTCTGGCAGCGCCAGATACCGTCTTGATTCTCAATCAGTGCGCTCAAATGGGGTCTGCGGCGCCAGACAGTACCGTATTACATATGTATTTCTGGTAAATTTTTCTAGCTATTTAAAGACATCTTTCTTCCACTAGAAAGCGATGGATGAGGATGCGTTATATCCAGCGTGTAATCCAGATTGGCCTATTCTGAAATTTATTGCAGTTGGACGTGGTGCGATGGGTAAAACCTGTATGCTGATTCGCTACTTTAAAAATGAATTCCCCGAGATATATTGCCCTACCGTTTTCGAAAATAATCTTAAACATGTAGAGTGTGATGGTGGAATGTATAACATATCATGTTGGGATACGGGCGGTGGTGGAGAAGACTATGATAGGCTACGACCTCTGTCTTATCCTGAAACCGATGCATTTCTGCTACTGAGTGCTGTGAATTGTAAAGACGAGTTTGAAAATATTGAATCTTATTGGTGGCCAGAGTTGAAGCATCATTGTCCTGATGTTCCTGTGATTTTGGTGGGTTCAAAGGTGGACTTGAGGGATGAGAACAGTGTGAGTTTTGAGGAAGGTCGTCAGATGGCAGAAAGGATCGGAGCAGCGTGCTACATGGAGTGTTCTTCAAAAGAGAATATTGGAGTCACCGAAGTTTTTCAAGAAGCGATTAGACTGGTTGGCGATTACCAAGCTACCAAAAAGAACAAAAAGAAAAAGTTGAAATGTAACCTTTTATAAAACCTTTTAAATAAAGAAATAAGTTTTTTTTAAGTAAAGAAATAAGTTTGTTAAAAATATATTTGTTCGTGTGTCTTTTGTAAAGAATATTTTCTACCTGAAATGTTATTTTTAATCGTCTAGTTAGCGAATTTATCCCGAACAGCAGTGGAGCTCCACTTTCGCCTGATTCCATGTTTCATTTAAACTTCGCTTCTGCATTCTTTCAGCACATACAGGAGAACGAAATGATATCGGATATCAAGACGATTTTTGTTGGTCATTGCAACATGGGGAAAACATCTCTTTTACTTCGATACCATTTGGGCACATTCCCCGACGAAAGAAACTCTATTTCGTTTGATAATTGTAAGCCATCTCAGTTGAATGTCAAGGGGGAGACTGTTAATCTGGGGTGTTTTGATACTAGTGGTGGGGAGGATTATGAATCTCTTCGTCCATTGTCTTACCCGCAAACTGATGTTTTTGTTCTTTTAGCAGCTATCGACAACTTAGAAAATTTAAAAGATACAGAAGAGTATTGGTGGCCAGAGTTGAAGCATCATTGTCCTGATGTTCCTGTGATTTTGGTGGGTTCAAAGGTGGACTTGAGGGATGAGAACAGTGTGAGTTTTGAAGAGGGTCGTCATATGGCAGAAAAGATCGGAGCAGCCTGCTATATGGAGTGTTCAGCTCTTAACGGAGAGGGGGTGAATGAGGTTTTCCAGAAAACTGCAGAAGTGGGCCTTGAGTACTTTTCAAATCTGCCAAAACCAACGAAGAGAAAGCACTGCACAATTCTTTGATTCTTTCTTGTAAAAACAAAGCAATCGTTTGTTAATCAAGTAACAATTGTTTGTGCCTAATATGCCTCATCTTGCCTAGCTAGACTCTGTTTCGCGGAGGGTTAGAACATAACAAGCCTTACCGTAAACTTTCTTAGTTAGCGGTATGTCTTCTGAACCAGGGGACTCGACACGGTTTTGCATCCTTGGCACACAGGCAAAACAACTCTCTGCTTAAGGGTACACCTGGCGTTTTTCATCATCGAGTGCCCAACCAAATGACTTCACCAGGGTTTAGGCCATACAAAATGGACCTCAAATATGCAATTTTAGCCCTAAATTCGAATTCATATTTTTGCTACAGCCTATTTTCAAAGTGGCGTTTTTTCAAATTTTGTTGGATTTTTTAACCTCAGGACCACTTTTTTTGAGATAGAAACATTAAATTCTTGGAATTTGAAGAGAATGTAAAGGTGAATAAGCCCAAAGAAGGATTTTTGAAATGGAGCTTATTTCTGGCCATGAGAACGGTTTACTTTTTTGCTTCTTTGACACGCTGGCTGAGAATGTTCCCATGCTTCATTAGAGATGAAAATCTGGAAATAGTTGCTCAAAACGATTATCTATGTGGCCCAAAAATTTTGGAACTTTCCCGCCAAAGATGTGGTGTACAGAGCTTGTTTTGTGAAACCCGTCTTTTTGAAAAAGAGGGGAATTCTCTGTATCTCAAAAACGGATGATCGTAGAGACCTGCGACCAAGCTTAATCGATTCAGAAGGTCCGATTTTGGGGGAGTCTTCTGAGAGACATTTTGCTCCTACTCCAACCGTTTTTGCTGTAATTGCGAAAAAGGTATCAGCAAGTAAGGGGGAAATCAGCCCGAAGCAGGCTACTGGAATATTTTGTAGCTCACGTCCCCACGATCGCCCTGTCTGTACTCTCACAAAATGTATTGTCTGTCCTTTGATCACCAGTGACAAGTATGATTGCAGAATAAAGGGTGTTGTATATAGAGTTAAGTGCGAGCTATGCCAAGAGTTCTATGTGGGTGAGACCGCACGCCCAATACATGACCGGATGCTAGAACATCGGCGGGCGGCGATCAACCCCACATCAACATCATACCAGAACAATGCATTTGCGACACACTATAAAGAGACACACGAGGGTAGTACCCCTATTTTAAGTTTGGAAATACTGAAATCGAATCTTTCGAGAACTATACAGAGAAAGATTAGTGAAGCTGATTTCATACAACAACTGAAACCTACTCTGAACAACAAGAAAGAGTGTGAGAGTGCTCTAGGCTTCCTAGTCAGTAATAGTTGATAAGTCCTAGAGTACTCGTCATAGCTCTGTGTATAGTACAATCTGAATTTATGTATATCTGATCCGATGTGAGAATGAGTGAGAGAGAGGGGGAGAGAGTGAGAGATAGAGTTTGTGAGTTGAGTAGAGAGAGTAAGTGAGAGAGAGTGAGAGAGAGAGAGAGAGAGAGAGAGAGAGAGAGAGAGAGAGAGAGAGAGAGAGAGAGAGAGAGAGAGAGAGAGATGTATAGAGAGTGAGAGTGAGAGAGATAGAGAGTACGTGATTGTTTTGATATGAATTTCGATTTTGATTCCTATTCCTAATATGTTCTATTTTTAGCTACTACTGATGATGGTGTTAAACACCGAAATATCTGGTTTCATCCAATAATATCCAGCGAGTCTAACTTGTCCAATAAACACAAGAACTATTATCAATCATGAGACTCAAGAATAGTCAAGCGCTACATTATTTGTACTGGAATAGAGTTGTTCCCCCTTTTCATAGAATTGGTTTTTTGCAATTACAGCAAAAACGGTTGGAGTAGGAGCAAAATGTCTCTCAGAAGACCCCCCCAAAATCGGACCTTCTGAATCGATTAAGCCTGGTCACAGGCCTCTACGATCATCCGTTTTTGAGATACAGGGAATTTCCCTCTTTTTCAAAAAGACGGGTTTCACAAAACAAGCTCTGTACACCACATCTTTGGCGGGAAAGTTCCAAAATTTTTGGGCCACATAGATAATCGTTTTGAGCAACTATTTCCAGATTTTCATCTCTAATGAAGCATGGGAACATTCTCAGCCAGCGTGTCAAAGAAGCAAAAAAGTAAACCGTTCTCATGGCCAGAAATAAGCTCCATTTCAAAAATCCTTCTTTGGGCTTATATTCACCTTTACATTCTCTTCAAATTCCAAGAATTTAATGTTTCTATCTCAAAAAAAGTGGTCCTGAGGTTAAAAAATCCAACAAAATTTGAAAAAACGCCACTTTGAAAATAGGCTGTAGCAAAAATATGAATTCGACTTTAGGGCTAAAATTGCATATTTGTGGTCCATTTTGTATGGCCTAAACCCTGGTGAAGTCATTTGGTTGGGCACTCGATGATGAAAAACGCCAGGTGTACCCTTAACCCTCGCTAACGAAGCACCACCAAATCCGGAGTACCTGCCCGCTGTTTTCTCTACAAACAATCATGTAATTGTCAAAGACATGCCTTTAGAATTTCTTGATGTTAGCGCTCTACGCTGGGATCGAATCGCCGAGGAACGTCCTATCTATTTACCGTTCGTGTTGGACAAGGCGAGACTTGCAGTCATAACATTCTGCGTTACAGATACTTTATCATATAGGAGTGATGTCAAGAAGATGGTGGATGCTGTTAGGACTCACAAGCCCCGGGAATGGATTCCTATTGTCCTGGTTGCTACCAAAACAGATCTTCGCGGCAAAGGTTGTGATACAGTCTCTGAGATTCAGGGTCGGTCATTGAGTCGGAAAGTGGGAGCACGGGCGTATTTTGAAGTTTCGGTTGTTGATGGTGGTGTACCTGCCGTTCAACACTTGTTTGAACAAGTCGTTGAGATATTAGAAGAATCTAACAGTGTGAGATATCATGGTGGTCGTCGGTGCTGTGTGTTATAACATGTGTGTGTACCTCGCAGTGGGTGTCTGGGATTGTTTTTGTTTCGGGATGAAAATAGCTTTTAAGTGCGAATGCATCACACACACACATTATCCCACACGGCGATCTCCCACCGGTTGTTTCTAATGTAAACACACACACCAAATCAACCAGACACATGTGTGAATGATCTGTAGTGAAATGCGAATTCATACCAAGCCAATAATGTTTTTTAATCCCCAAAAGTTTATAGTTATACCACGAAGAATTATCCCCTTTTAACTCAAACACATAAACTCTTGTCGAACAAGGCAAATAAACTCTATCTTTTTACATATAGCTGCAGAATGGCAAACTTGAAGTGTGTTTGTGTGGGTGATGGAGCAGTGGGTAAAACTTGTCTTCTCATCTCGTACGCTCAGGATCGCTTCCCTACCGAATACATTCCCACTATATTTGACACTTACACCAAGATTCTATCTATGGATGAGGAGGGGATTGGAATTGTAAATCTCAATCTGTGGGATACTGCTGGTGAGCTTATCATCTTTAAAGAGTTTTGTAGTTTACTGAAAATAGGGTGACATAAAGTCCTCCGTGAGTAAAAAGCGTGTTTGTCCGTGGAGTAGTTTCGACTTTCGAGATTCGTAATTCACTTTCGGGTTTTGTGTCCGTCTGATGTGATGTAATGCAGTTACCCTTTAACAATGATTTCATACAGGACAGGAGGAATTCAGTACCCAGAGATCGTACGCCTACCCTGGTACAGATGTGATTCTTATCTGCTTTGCAGTGAACTCTCGGGCCAGTTACAATAACGTCAAAAGCCAGTGGGAAAAAGAGGTACATTATACATGAGATGGTTAATTGTATCGATAACATTGAATTTCTTCCAGAGTACATTTTGATTAATGAAACTTCAAAGAAACTAAATTCAGAACAACCCAACATTGTTTTGCAGGTGAAGAGTTTTGCACCGAGCACACCATTTATTCTGGTGGGGTTGCAGTGTGATAGGAGGGAGAGCGAGGCTGAGAATACTCTTATTTCAATTGCGGAAGGGTACTCCCTTCAGCAACAGGTGGGTTAATCAGCAGGGTGATTTAGAAGTTTTTGTTGAACCTAGTATCTTTTTTATTCTAACGACTCTGTTTCCATATATCTAAGATATTGTGTTATTCTTCTAGATCGGGGCTCTCAAGTATGCAGAGGTTTCATCACTCAAGATGATTGGAGTGGAGGCACTGTTCAGAGATGCAATAATTGCAGCTGTTAAGGGACCGGAAGAGAAAAAGAAGTCATGTTGTACACTCTTGTAAAGAAACTAAATTGGGAATGTTTTTAACCTCTTTTTAGTTCTTTTTAGTAGCATTTTATGTTTATTTTAGTATTTGTTAGCATATTGTCATCTTGTATCTTATTTGTGTCTGATTTTTGCATGAAGTTTATAAATTTATAAATTTTGTTATTGTACTTGTGTAAATAGAGTTATGAATATGGTATTTTATTAACAAATCAATTATAATTTACTGTATCTCTCTCTCTCTCTCTCTCTCTCTCTCACTCTCTCTTTCCCTCTTATTTTTCTCACCTTTCTTATTCATGCAGCACCTGGATAAATGCACAGTGTACTGTTTTCTACTTTTCCTACTAGCCAATTAGTTAGTGTAAAATGTAAATCCCCCTTCTCTCCCTGTGTAGGGATGTACAATGGCGGAGAGACAAGTGAAATGCGTTGTCGTGGGGGATGGCAATGTTGGTAAGCACTTTGTTTTGATTTTTTGATTGTTTGTTTGATTGTTTGTTTGATTGTTTGTTTGATTGTTTGTTTGATTGTTTGTTTGTTTGCATGTTTGTTTGTTTGTTTGTTTGTTTGTTTGTTTGTTTGTTTGTTTGTTTGTTTGTTTGTTTGTTTGTTTGTTTGTTTGTTTGTTTGTTTGTTTGTTTGTTTGTTTGTTTGTGTGTTTGTTTTTCATGTAGTATGTCCTACTAACCATGCAATTATTCCTTTGTCACTGTGAGTGTCATTGGAAGAAAGTACACACAGTGCTGCTTGTAGTCGTATTACCGTAATGAAAATACAGTAAGAAGACGCGCACGTTGCATAACACGCGGCAAAAAGTGCATGTGTTCAGCACGTACTAGCGCCCTGATTGGTCACGGTTGCGTGTCGTCTTACTGTATCTCGGTTTTCCATTACCGTTTTCCCACTACAAGCGACCGTGACAGACTCATGTTACAACTGTGTGAGGATTATGTGTTACTTGCAGCAGGTACATAGTACCAGTAGCTACATAGTACCACATAATACCACGTAGCTAATACTAATAGCTATTACAGTACCAGTATTACCATTAACTATAGTAGTACCGTTACTACCAATAGTACCATGATACCAGTACGAGTCCGACCTGCCACTCTCATTCCATGTTCTAACAACCCCCCCCCCCCATTATAAGGTAAAACATGCATGCTGATATCATACTGCACGGACGCCTTCCCGGGAGAATACCGACCCACTATATTTGATAACTACACCACCACTGTCAAGTTCCAGGGAGCCAACGTCAAATTGGACCTATGGGATACCGCTGGTGAGCGATAACTTGTTACGTTTATTGTGTATGTAATCCGACCTGATAACGCCTGTTTGTGAACTGTGTGCGTCATTAAACAGGACTAGTAACATATCAACTTGTTATTGCATCAAGTACCCCATATAGCAGGCAAACTAGACTTGTTATGTTCTAACATAGTCTAGCTAGGCAGGTAGTTGAGTAGCAATAACCATCCATGTTTCTAACTACCTTGTAACTTGTTGAGTAACCACTCATCAACTTGTAACAGGACAAGCGGAGTACGATCGGTTACGGCCCCGAAGCTACCCTGAATCGGATGTGTTTCTTATTATCTACTCGATCAGTTCACAAGCTAGCTATAACAATGTTCGCCTAAAGTGGAACATAGAGGTATAACTATGATAATACGGATACCCAATACCCAGCAATGTGCAGCTGAAATCTCGATACAGCTCTAGAAGCTTCTACTACGTATGATTTCAAACCCAAAAACCTGCGTTTTAGCTGAAACAATATTTCACCGCACAGGTTGCCCACCACTGTCCCGGAGTGCCCGTTATTCTGGTTGCCGCTAAGAAAGATTTGAGGAACTCAGACCCAGAATGTATCTCAACACGGGACGGCCAAGACCTTGCTAAAGAGGTACGTGTTGCCATGGGAACCCCTCACTCTTTCATTCTTCCTCCGAATCATAATATATCATCACCTCCATTACACAAGTTAACAGGTATACCTGCTTGTTTGGGTACAGCTATAATAATTATGAACCCATGTCCCATTTCTTTTCAGATAAGAGCTACCACGTTTATGGAGTGTTCCGCCCTCACATCTGATGGACTAGCTGAGGTGTTTCTCAAGGCCATCGATGTCGTCATTAATCCGGTGAAAAAGGAGAAGAAGAGCACGTGCAGATTGCTGTGATGACAGATACCTTAAGTCACGTGACATAGTGTGACATGAGATCACCTAACGATGGACTAAGACGTAACGCGCGGGGACAATACTGTGCTATCCCATGTGCTGATAGACTTCAGAAAGCGCGCGCGGAGGTCGTTTTGTTTGTTTGTCATGACTGGGCTGTCTGGTGCCGCCAACCCAATCTGAGAGTGAGCGCACTGTCATTGTCAAATTGGGTTCTGGCGCCGCCAGACAGTTTGTGTGTGTGTCTGTGCGGAGTCGGAAACTGACTTGTTTGAGCAGCGTGTAAATGTAAAGTTTGCAAATGTATAACGTGTATAAATTCAATGGCCATGGGGAGATTTATTATTTTGTAGTTTTTTACCTTTTTACCGGACAATTATAACTGTATTTGTGTCATGAATTGTATTTCATTTTTTAGTTTCATGAATATATGAATTAGTTTTGTCTTGTAGTGATACCGCTAGAGCGTTATAAACAGAGAAGTTTGTCCAATAAAATTGGCTAGTGCCTGCGCTTGATCATCGATTTGGCTTGTTATGTTCTAACCCTTCCTTTGCATTTGTGTTTCGGGGCGGGGCGCCCGAAACACAGTCTAGCTTGGCAACGATTTGGCATGGTTCTTCAAGAAGAAATTGTCAAACTCTTTGTCATAGATTGGGCAAACTTCTCGCTTTATTAAAAGGCACCAAATTAAAATATTTCTGAAAAAAATAGATTCACAAAACCAAATTTAGCTAATAAACTAAACAAGGCAACAAAATAAACAACAACTAATCAATAAATATCAATACACACGACATCAGTAAAAACTGTCTGTGAACCACTGTAATTCACTACCGATGGTTTACATTCTCCACGTTAAGTCCCCTTTCTCTGTCCATCTCAAACGAAGAATTTGCTATCACAATATTAACAGATTGAGTGAGAGATTGCTTCTGTCTCTTCACGAAATGCACAATAACCAATGATGCCATTGCCAGAACAGTTGCTGTGCCGAGAACCACCAACGAAGTTTGGAGTACTCTGGTGAATTCTGAAAATAGAAATTTGATCAGGTATATATTTAATCTGTAAATTCTGTAAAAGCATCTGGTGAAAGGATAATGATAGCCGATCTAGGGCTAAGAAAATAGTCTATATTATCAGTAGGCAGCTATGTACATGATAAAAACAGCAAATTACCAAATTAACCTAACCTTTAAAGAATTCGCTCCTTTGTTTTAAGATTGTCGGGACAGCACATCTGCACTCGCTTTCAGTCCAAATACAATCGTGTCCACACTTCGTGTCACAGTTTTGTCCTGTCCACGGTTTAAAACATCTGATTTTGGAAGTTTCCAATTAGATCAATAAATCCCCCTCACAATATGGCCCCAGGTACACTTTTTATGAAGGCAAATACAACACATCGAGAAAATAAGAAATGGTATGACGTGTGTACTAACTTTTCACAGTTTGGCCCAGTTCGGTTTGGTCTGCAGATCCGGCTACCATTCCGGGTACATATCTGGTTCTTATCGGTTATACAAAACACACTGCAATGTGAACCAAAATAGTTTTCATGGCAACTGCCACAGTTGGTAGCAGGGTCCCAGTTTCCATGGCAACTACTACAGTTGGTAGCAGGGTCCCAGTTTCCACGGCAACTACTACAGTTGGTAGCAGGGTCCCAGTTTCCATGGCAACTGCTACAGTTGGTAGCAGGGTCCCAGTTTCCATGACAACTGCTACAGTTGGTAACAGGGTCCCAGCTTCCATGGCAACTGCTACAGTTGGTAGCAGGGTCCCAGTTTCCATGGCAACTGCTACAGTTGGTAACAGGGTCCCAGTTTCCATGGCAACTGATACAGTTGGTAGCAGGGTCCCAGTTTCCATGGCAACTGCTACAGTTGGTAGCAGGGTCCCAGTTTCCATGGCAACTGCTACAGTTCGTAGCAGGGTCCCAGTTTCCATGGCAACTGCTACAGTTGGTAGCAGGGTCCCAGTTTCCATGGCAACTGCTACAGTTGCTAGCAGGGTCCCAGTTTCCTTGACAACTGCTACAGTTGGTAGCAGGGTCCCAGTTTCCATGGCAACTGCTACAGTTGGTAGCAGGGTCCCAGTTTCCATGACAACTGCTACAGTTGGTAGCAGGGTCCCAGTTTCCATGACAACTGCTACAGTTGGTAGCAGGGTCCCAGTTTCCATGGCAACTGCTACAGTTGGTAGCAGGGTCCCAGTTTCCATGACAACTGCTACAGTTGGTAGCAGGGTCCCAGTTTCCATGGCAACTGCTACAGTTGGTAGCAGGGTCCCAGTTTCCATGGCAACTGCTACAGTTGGTAGCAGGGTCCCAGTTTCCATGACAACTGCTACAGTTGGTAGCAGGGTCCCAGTTTCCATGGCAACTGCTACAGTTGGTAGCAGGGTCCCAGTTTCCATGGCAACTGCTACAGTTGGTAGCAGGGTCCCAGTTTCCATGACAACTGCTACAGTTGGTAACAGGGTCCCAGTTTCCATGACAACTGCTACAGTTGGTAGCAGGGTCCCAGTTTCCATGGCAACTGCCGCTGCAATTTGTACAGATTGGTGGAGCAGGTACTGGATTCGAGCAACTTCCTAGTATGGGGAAATGAAACCATGAACTTTATAAAATCTGGGTCGAATACAGCAGGCTATCTCTAGCTCTATCAGGCTTGAAATACTCTTTCTCTACTCGAGTATTCAGTTTATTTTCGGTTCACTACCTGTCAAACATTGATCACAGTCAGGACCAGACCACCTTCCCAGACAAAGTTTAGTGCCATTCGCAGTACAGTTGTAGCGATGTGCCACTGGAGTGCAGCAATTCGAACAAACCAAGTCACCTGATAAAACAGACATATCTCTAGGTGGGGGGGGGGGGATATCTCCAACAGGATATAGACTGACGTCATTCTACCTACCATTAGTGTTGCAAGTCAGGTTTCCGCTTGGCGTGCAGAACTTTGTACAGTTGGATAGGTAGTAGTCCGGGATACACTTGGAACACCCCACACCTCCATAGTTTCCATCACAGTACAGCTGCAGGGGAGATGTATAACAGGATAGGGTCAGGGGGTCTGGGGAGGTATAACATGATGGGGGAGGTATAGGATGCGAACTGAGGAGGTATACGGGGGGGGGGGGGGGGGTAACTAACCGTGTAGCCTATGTGGAGGAAACTAGAGGCATAAGAGAACGAAGCGTTGCGCTCCACAAGATGTATCGCCAGTCCGGGTTGAATGGAAACCTGGAACTCAGATATGAAGTCGTCACCAACATAGTCATCATCTTCAACGAGAACATTCATTATTACCTCCTCCTGAGAGAGAGAGAGAGAGAGAGAGAGAGAGAGAGAGAGAGAGAGAGAGAGAGAGAGAGAGAGAGAGAGAGAGAGAGAGAGAGAGAGAGAGAGAGAGAGAGAAGAGAGAGAGCTTAGAGAGGAAGACTATCCGCTCGCGCTCGCTCTCTCGCGTAGAGCTCTATCGGTCTCGAGCTGCGCTTCTCTCTCTCTCTGTACTCTCTCGTCTATCTTATGATATAGAGAGAATGAGAAATACCATGGTATCCATGTTCAAAGTAAGTGGGTTGTCCACATTCCATGCAAGTTCGTTGGGAAATGACACACTGGAGTTCTGGTCAGCAGGAAAGGTACTTGTTACAAACTCTTTGTATGTCCTAAAATGATTGTGTGTGAGAAGCAAACAAACTAACAAACAATATAATCAATCAAACAAACAAACAAACAAACAAACAAACAAACAAACAAAAAACAAACAAGCAAACAAACAGATTATTATTACCTGTTGGAAGGATTTCCGATCAGTTTGACTTTAAACCTAAAGTCACATTGAAATCCAGGAATGCCAGCGGAACAGATTTTGGTGGTATTGTAATAATCTTGGAACCGTACATCAACGCTGAAGGAGTTGGATCGTGGCTGAAAATAAAATGCATCTGGTCAGAGTCTGACTCAGACTAAAACCTCCCCTTAAATTTGTCAATAAAAACATCGTTTTACCAAAATGAGAAGAAGAGTGAGGCAAACGAGACAGAGAAGAGATGTTGTTAGCAGCATTTTGCGTATAATATGAACCACAATTCCATCAGATGTCACGGCGGCTAGTCAACTTGTTATCTTGGGGGAGGTGTGCCTCTATATGCAGCTCCACATATGAAAAGCAACGAACACTTCCGTAGAACATGCTATACTTGCATTGATAGCACAAATGTGAGTTATATTGTTCCGATAAGCAGGGCGGTTTTACAAAATCTTCTCACAATGCAATTACAAGGGGGAATATAATAATAACATTTTACAGGAATAGCACGAGTTGGTTGGTAGTATAAGTTTCAGGTGCTACAGAGATAATCTTACATTTACAAATTAACATTTTAGTTGGGAGTGACAGAGAGTTTCTTGCGTACGTTGAACAAACAACACAAGAAGCGTGTAGCGTCGTAGACACGTCCCTGGTCAGTGCTTTCTAGAGAACCTAGAGACGGGAGAATGGAGACGTTATATTCGGACTGAAATATACCCGAACGAAAAACTTATCTCAAAAAGATAGGTGCGAGGACAACATACCAAAATATTCAGTAAGATGTTTCTGAGAGAACTTCCACACGTTCCCTCGTCCCAAGATAGCCTGTAGCCTTGTTTCAGAGATGTAAGGTGCTCCGTCGGTAATAATGGCTAAGTTGTGTTCTAGTTCATCCCTCAGCTCACAGTCGGGACCCTCCGTTAGGAGAGACATGAGTCCTTTACCAAGCCGACCATAGGGGTCAATCTGTAGGGAATAAGTATCGTGGGTATAAATAAGTATAATAGGGGGATAGGGGGTAACGAATGATATTGGAAAATGATGCTGAATATCACAGAGATCCGTCTGATTGTGTCACACTAACGTGTCGTGAGGCGTCCTGTTTGGCGATAAGAACTCTTGATGCTAACACTGGTCCCTTATTGTCAGAGTGGTTTGAACAGCTTGACGGCCTGCAAATTGGAAACGAGTATTACAGATATATGGTTCAGTTATATTAATACCTGCTTATACAATGTATACAGCAAGGAATATTTGAAAAGAACCTAAAATCCATCATTACCGTTTTATTTGCAGAGCAACATCGACCTTTAGCAGTTCCAGGAAGAGAAGGCAGTGGTTCCAACACTCCATTAGAGATCTTACTCTTGGTGTAGTGACACCCCTAGGGGAGAGGGGAGCTGTTTGAAAAGGCGGAGATTCGGAGAACTCATTCAGTGATCGAGGGGACTGTCATGTTGGTTACCTAGAGTGTATTGGCTGTGCTAACTCAAAGAGAATTCCTCCCTTTTCTTCCTTCAAGGCGGCCAGCCACTGAGTGAGGTAGGTACACTGACTGAGCCATCTTGTAGTGTCACCAGGTGATTGGGCTATCTGAAGCACATCGGGAGATGGAATATATGAAGTGTCTAAAACCCCACGGATACTTTGTTTTGTATGTAGTACCTACGTCAAACAATAGCTTTTAAACCCTGAATTTACAGTTTTATCACAAGACCTCACGAGTTATACCTTTTTGATGTGATGCAGAAGGACACTGGATATGTTATCGAGTTCAGCTGTTAGGGCGGTACGGTCCTCCGACTGTAGAGCTGCTACGGCACCTCTCTGTTGGGCAAGCCAGGCTTCTGTGTTACGAAGCTTCTGTAGTGTATTCTCCCAGTGCAGTGTGACACTCTTTACTGATTTACCTAGGGGATGTTGAATTGTTGAGAGATTGGAGAGGTTCATTGATTCATTGAAGGGGTTGTCAAATCATACTTAGTACTTACTGGTGTACATGTTTTCTAATTTGTGAGCAGTTGATCGTTTAGAAGCAAAGAACTCCTCCAGGGAATAAATGAGATCAAGATCTTTTGCGGCCATGAAAAGCTTCTCTGTGGCATCTCCTAGATGTCGTACAGCAGCATCGTGATCATTGAGAGTCGTTATGGCGGGTCGGAGGGAGAAGTAGTTGTAGAATCGGTGCAGTTCACCCTCTACATCGTTCAATAGGGTAGCTTGACTTCGCAGGCACATTTCAACTTCATCTGCTTCTTTCTGTTGTAGTGAGTGCAGGATTGTGTACTTTTATTAAAAGAACAGCTTCGCGCGCGACGGTGGGCGCTTTGGATTTCCAAGAAATTGGGCTTGTGCGCCATTTTCCGCCGCGGGGAGAACGACCGGTTCTTTTTACAACGTACCTCGAACCGTTGGAGATTGGTTTGAACGGATTCGACCTCTCTTTCCAAAACATTCAACTCTTCCTTTCGTTCGGTGTGGTTTCTAACCAAATTCCGTAGCTCTTCCTCTCCCACAGTTTCAGTCAAGGTTGAGAGCATCAGAAGCATTGTCTTGCAGACCTAGGTATATTGAAAAAAAAACGGGTAAAATCGCTGAAATTCAACACAGCTATTCTGTTTCTCACCTCTTTCATTCGTGGTAATCCTTTGTTAAATTGCTTGACAAGTTTTTTGTTTGCTTCAATTTCTGATTTGTTGAATCGGCAGGATGCTGGGTCGGGTATTTCATTTGCCCAGTGGTCCGTCCAGTGTTTAACCAGGTTACTTTGCTTGTAGAATTGAACTGTAAAATCGTACCTCATTTGTTCTCGCTTTCCCAACTCGGTCACCTTGGTCTCTATACGGTACTGAAATGTGTAAATGGTACAGTCATCCCAAAATACCCCACTGCATCACTGGCCCATCACACTTCTTAGTTCTAAGGTGGAGCAACACTTACCGTCCACTGAAGGAGTGTCCTGAAACAGTGATCCAGATTTGCCATGCTGTGTTTCCCCGACACTACCGTCGTCTTGCCAGCCCTCCAAAACAGGGAATTCAAGTTGACTGAGGCCGTCAGTTGTGAGATGGTAGTAAAGTGTGTCAGATGATCAGCTAGTGCATCTCTTCTCAGGTCACCGAAACAACTATCTGAACCATGTTTATAGGACGGGTCACATATCTCCCTGTAAAGGTCTTGGGCCTCCTTGATTCGGCTCTGTAGTAGATTATAGTACACCTCACTAAGCCGTCCCAAACGACGCTGATTCTCTTCCTCGCTCTTCATGCGTGTTAGGATATCCTCGAGTTTTCCCAGATTTCCCCTAACCGGCTGAAAGGATAATATCGCTTGGTTATTGGTTGGGGGAAGACGATCTTACCGGCTACTTCACTATTGATTTGGGGAAGACGATCCTAGTATCCTACCAGCTAGTTTGTTATAACAATTGATTTGGGGAAGACCCATATCGCCGGAAGGAGGTACCTACCTTTGTTTTGTGTGATTGAGCAGCTCGGAAGATTTCCGCACAATACAGCAAGTGAACAAAGTGGTATAGTGATTGCTCCTTCCTCTGTTCAATCGAGAAGTTAACTCGTGATGGGTGGAGAATGGCAGGGACCCCCAAGTATAACTCGAAGAACTTGAGACTGTTCTCAAACTTGAGCTGTGGACTCGTTGTCTTTCCTGTAAACAGCATTGTTTTTCAGTTGTGAGCCTAGAGTGGCGTGGGGGCATCAAGAGTGCAGTAGAAAAAGGGAGGCTGTTGGCATTTGTTGTCATGTAAGGGGGGGGGGGTCATCCCTTACCCTACCCACAACCCCTTACTCAACATAAACTAACCCCGGGTTTGGTTCACCCATTACAAAAACAATAATTGGCGTCTACCTGTTTGCTTGTCAAAACGGTCCGCATAGCATGGAAAATCTCGGTGTATAATTTTCCTGAAGGCATCCGGATCGGAATCCAGTAGGGATAAACCATCCTTAGGTTGAGTACTGACTCCCAGTTTATTAAAGAAAATGTTTAATGATTTCTCTCCCGTACTCCGGAGATAGGAGCACCTTTCAACCAGACCTTTCCTTAGAACAGCAACCAGAAGAGCAACTCGACTTGCACCTGGCCGAATTATTGTGCTAAAATCAAGCAATCAGATCGGTACCACTTCATGCTGTAGAACCTTCATAAGATATATTGGAATGTAACAAGATCTGGTAATATCACCTACCATTAGGAAGGCTGAAGTGCTTGTTCAGGTCTGACGAGCAACAAGCAGCAGGCACTGGTACATCCAACAGCCGACAGAGAGATGTTATCCGCGACGAATCTGCCAGATCTCTCTCCATGTACTCAATTCGTTCATCTGAACATAACAGACAACATGTGTGGTTATATCTAGACTCACGCAGATACAAGTGTCCTGCAAAATGTGAAATTACCGGCGGAGAGATACTTGTTTGCAACTTTGCACAACACATTTCCAAAGTAGGACTTGAAATCAAAATACAGACTCCGGTAGAAATCTAGGTCCTCGTCCTCGGTGGTGCACATATCGTATTGGAAGTGATTATCCACCATGGCCTCGTATACCACCTATATAGTGAGGAGAACATGGTAATACAGTGTGGGTTGTTGTTACTATACTAGAATATTTACTACACGTCATGATAGTAAATGGTGCATACACTTACGTTTCCATCATCTAGTCCTAGTTCATCAGCCATCTTTCTAACTAGGGCAGGGGAGGATTAGTTTTAGAGGGAGTCGGGGCATGGGAAGTGCAATACAAAGCGATTACAAGATACACAAGAAAATAATTTACACGAATGGTTACAAAATACAACTCCTCTACGAGTCTCTATTCGGGTCTAATTTTCAGTTTTTGTCCATGACCAAAGGCGTTATTTACAAATCTGTGGTAGTCAAGGAATCTCTCCCCATTGCATCGTTTTTGTTGCAGTGTCGGGCCTAGAGATCCTGAAATTAAAGAGAGGTCACAACAATCGGTCAAGGAAAGAGATGACCTGTTTCCCATGATGTATGATTGTGCACTAACCTGTAAACTCCGTCATATGACTGATAACAAACTCGGCCAAATCTTCCCCCAGATACTGCCTGATAACAGTTTCAGGTATGAATCGCTTGTCGCCGGCAAGTGTCTCAAGAAGCATGGACAATTCCTGCTGCTGCGCTGGTTTCTGGGCACCTGTCATGTTCAGCGCCCAAGCTGCAACACTCACCCTAGTAAACATCGGGTCCACCTGAAACAGTCGTCAATTAATATTTCGTCATTGAAGTTTCATCAAAATGAAATGTCTACATAGTCCTTTACATTTGTTTCCCGTTCGGGGCATGGTGAAACAGGGTGGAGCTAGGTGAGTGGTGACTATTAAACTCTCTAATACATATCACTGAAAAGCTGTGAAGATAACTATTCCCTGACCCCAAATTGAAAAGTACTAATATTTGGTTTATTTCTTACCATTTTAACATGGGCGTGAACCCTTTCCAGTCTACTCTCCGCTTCCTCCTGTTCTCTGCAGATTTCCTCTTCCAGCTCATCCTCAGATGATATTTGATTTTTTAGCAGCGATGGAATAAAACTATTCAGCAGACGATCTTTTAGCTCTTCAAACGGTAAAACGAGTTGCTTAGCACCAATAAGGTTCCAAAATTGCTTAGCTCCTCGATCCATAAGTCCAGATTTTTGCTCTTGAAGGAAGGAGAAGTCCTCAGAGATAAGATCAATAGTGGAAATGCAGTCGATAAGACATTCTCTCAATTTCAAAATCTCTCCATCGCTAACTGAGTTGCTCCTGAAATGTTTGATGGTAGCAAAATTCTACTTAGTTACCGCTCTGATAACTCGTCGGGTATGGACGGTCTAAAGGGTGGAATATTATTACATATTACTAGTTAACTTACTCTTGATATCCACATCCATTATGGAGGTCAGACAATTTATCCTCCGCCAGTAGTTTCAGCTCCTTTTTCAAATTCGCCATGTCGGCTGCTTTCCCTGAGCGACAAACTCTACTGACCTATATCGAGAAAATAGTGTGTTAAAGAGAGAAAGAAGTTTGAACTTTGAATTAGCGACCATCATGACTCACCTCGTTCATAATTGATTTGACTTTGTTAGCTGTGATCAGGAGATTTTCTCTCAAAGACACTTCAGTTTCGGTGTTCGATCGACATCGCATCCGTTCATCATGCACATACTTCTCCAATCGTTTCGACTCATCCAGTAGGAGCTTCCATCGGGGGAGCATTTCCCGAACAGCCCGACAATGGTATCGCTTCTTGCCTGGAGTTGATTTGGTCATACATATTGATATATATGAGACAGTCTAATTAAGGAAAAGTAGTTCTGGGGAGGGGGGCATACGGTACCTTTGGTCGTATTTTACTCACTTTTAACAATGCGCTCCTCTAATGAGAGAGCAGCGTCCAGTTGATTAGCCACTTCAAAAAGTACTGGCCGAGTGTCAGCAATGTATCGAGTGAGCTGAAGAAGAATTGTGTGGCTACTGATTACTGAAATTCAGCATACGATTGACGATTCTAAACGACGAGGTCTAAATTGTAAAAAAGGGGGGCTATTAATTGTTATACCTTGTCGCATGCATTGACGGAGGAGAGAACAGGTCTCAAATTAAACCATACATAAAGGTCATGCATTCTCTCATCCAGATCATCAAGGAGCCCCGTCAGCTCATTTTGGAGTTCCTCCACCGAGGCGACACGACCTAGCTCCTTCTCGATGTGCGAGAAAAACTCGGGAACATCGACCTGGCTGAGTTGGGTGAACGCATCGAGGACTTCCCTTGTTTTTGTAAAAAGCACTTCTTTCTCTTCGGGGTCTTTGGAGTTATCAGAGATGACCGAACAAAGGAGGGCCATACTTTCTAGACTGTCCTGAGTAGCAGATATCATATATAATGGTCTAGATTAACATTTATTCACTAATCGGAATCTCATTATAGATTTTGGTAATGAAATTACCCCTCTGTTATTATTGCTCATGGAGGTGTATGCAATAAAAGGGGTGACTTCGTAATCAATTATAGATTCCCGATCCATGTCCTTTGACAAGCGTGTATTACCATTCATCCTGGTCTGGGTGAGAACTACCACCTCAAATATCAATACCATCCGGCACAACCCCGATTAAATCATAAATACAGCTGTTGGTCACCTGTTCACCAATTCATATTTACCTTATTTTTGCTTTCCAGGAAAAACTGATCCTTGGCAACTTTAATGAGATGAGCAAAGTCCTCTGCACTTCTGCCACCCGGACCTTGTAACTTAACCAGAAAATTGTTCCAATCTGACATCCATTTTGTTATGGCTGCAACCTGGCACAATTTACGTAGGTTTAAAATCAAATTTTGGGTACAGTTTTCAAAAAAAAATTAGGAAGAAAGAAGCTCCCGCTGTTACCTCTCGGTCCCACTGCTGCCTCAGCTCCGTCCTATTCTGTCGTAGTGACAAGTGTCCCGCGAGCCGTTTTTCCACGGAATCCTCCAAAGACAGCATTTTCACCCACGCTTCCTCAACCTGGTTCAATAAAAATTGGTTTCAATAATCCTAAATCGGCTGATGACTTGATTTGTTCATGATACACCGCGTTGACAAGCGTCTTAAAACTATTGACCTGCAGTATTGATCTGACCGGCTGCCTAAAACTGAGTGACACAGAAGTCACGTGTACTGTCACAGATGATTACCTTAGCGATATTGAAAACAGGGTCATATTGTACTGTCCTTGTTGCCTGGATTCGGAAATGAAGTTTCAATGCCTCCTGTCTTAGGTCGCTGTACTCTGATTCTTCACATGTACTGAAAAGCAGTGCCAAAAAGCGTAGTGAAGCACTGGTCGAGCTGCCAAGAGCTTTTAGCAATGAAAGATACTTACAGGCTCTTGTAAATAGAGGACAAAACGGAAAGATCGGAGGAACCGCACTGATCAAAGCGGGCCACTTCGCGTTTCAGACATTCAATCCTGCTCTGAATCCAGCGATACAAAACACGGCAATTCTCTTCCAACTTGTCTAGCATAACACTTTCCTCCATACAACCCTTCACAATGCTTTCAATAACTTCTCCAGGTGCGGTCTTGGTTCGTTTTACGTAGAGAACGTAGAGTTCAGCCAACCAGGTATATCTGGAAAGAAAACATTATAGAGAGGGAGTGAGAGAGAGAGAGAGAGAGAGAGAGAGAGAGAGAGAGAGAGAGAGAGAGAGAGAGATAGAGAGAGAGAGAGAGAGAGAGAGAAGAGAGAGAGAGAGAGGAGAGAGAGAGAGAGAGAGAGAGAAGCAGAGAGAGAGAGAGAGAGAGAGAGAGAGAGAGGAGAGAGAGAGAGAGAGAGAGAGAGAGAGAGAGAGAGAGAGAGAGAGAGAGAGAGAGAGAGAGAGAGAGAGAGAGAGAGAGAGAGAGAGAGAGAGAGAGATTGACGAAAATGATAGTACATTACCGCCCCATTAATTACTAACCCCAGGAAGATGTTCCAGGACTTATTTTCCTTCTGTATTTCCTCCGTCAAAATGGGAATCCCAGTTTCCCTACGGATTAATTTGAGCAGAAACAAACGCTTTGTCTCTGCTGATGATAGTGCTCCTAAAATTAGAAGTTATAGTTAGAAAGTCGGCGAAGTATACCAAGGTTAATAATTTGTTCAGAAGAAGATCATTGGTCTCGGATAGTATAATTCAACTAATAAGATGAAAAAGAGTCGTATTATAATACTAAACAACATGTTAAACATGTACACAACTGATGCTCATTGCCATTGACGTGAACAGCTGCTGTAGTAAAACATTCTATGTACCATATTGTGAGTGAGGTATGTCAATGTTTAGGAACGACACTAGCTTTTCAAGGTTAGCTGGGTGATCCAGATCAGTGGTTCCATGCACTGTCCTATCCATTCCAACAACCTCCCTGCACCAATAATCCAACTGTGGTGCACCAGTTCTGTTGCGCACTTCATCCTTAATATCACCCAAACGGAGGCGAAACACTATTTGGGCGAGCAGCAGCGCAGCGCTCTTCTCCGAACCATCATCTGCAGATCGGATATCTGATTAGATACCTATAATAGTTAGGGAAATCTTTAGCCGACCAAAACGATCACACAATGAATGTTGATTGAATAAAGTAAGTAATGAGTATCGCCATACTGATCAAAATATGCCCCTGTTCTCACGAATTTCGGTAGCAAGGCTTGTGTCCACTCCTACATAGCTGGCCACTCGCTGAAGGTTACTGATACACTCAGCTTTGTTCCTCGTGTTTGGGAAGGGAAGTTGGAAATCCGGAAACCCACACTTTATTACCAACTTTTCAAAGTTCTCTCCGTTTCGCAAAGTGTTGTCCTTGCATCTCCCTGGAGAGTGAAATTAAATCAATGATGTCAACGCAGCTTGAAAATGGTTAGAGACAATGACAAACTTACAACCAAGGATGTAACGCTGCCAATTGAGCATGGCAGAAACACATGATTTCCCGGATGCAGTGTTATCAACATCCCGAATAGTTTGTTGTAGCTGAAACAAATCGTTGTTATTGCAGTTATTTGTGCAAACGACAGGTGAACTTTTTATTTTTCAACCCTTCTTTTACTAAACTGTCGCGGCCCGGGGCGTGGTAAGATAGCAGGTTGTTAACAATGTCTTACCATATGCATTAAACTGTCTTCTTCCATCGAGGCCATCCTGAAATGTGTTAATAATTACACAACAGTTACCCTCAAATCAAATCGTGATAATTAGAGCTTTAGACACAATACTGATATAATACAATATTACAGAATCAAATATACATAGTTAATAATTAATTAATCTTTCCTTAATAATAATAATCCTAACTGTCTCTAACTACACTCCATGGCTTCACACAGTGGAAATTCTGTAAACTTGTCGCTATACTGGTCTGAATCCTTGACAATCAGCGGAGCCTCATCATATTCATCAAAATTAGCGGTGTCTCCAGGGCTCTCTAACTCCGGGATAAAGGGTGCCTTGATCTTCTGCTCGAAAATATCTGACATATTTAACCGCCTGAAATACGTACTATTAGCCAATGTTCCGTACTATAATAAGTCAATACTCCGTACTATGTATTAGTCAAGGTTCTGGTCTATCTATAAGTATCTCCTTGAAATGCGCTAAATGGCTAAGAAAAAACAGAATTGGCTTACTTGAAGAAGTTGTGTTCAGCAATTTCCTTGGGCCCAAGCCGGAGATTTCCGACTCGCTTGGTGGGGTCGGTAACTAACAGAGATCTAATAAGCTCCTTGCAATCCTTTGTTAGCTTGCACGAGAACCGTACCTTCGCTTCTAACGCCTGGGATACATAGTTGTAGAGATATCTATCAAGATTGAAATACAAAAAGCAAAACAAACACAGATTTTGATGTTAATACGCATTTAAACAAAATGAATCACTTCCAGAATTAATTTATCCTACAATGTTGGGCAATTTTTTTCTTTTTTCCTACAAGACCACATTAGTTTGCTACCACACCAAAGCCTAGGACAGTGGAAAATATGAAGAGAATGATTTATTAGTATTCATAGCGGTGGGGACTAGGAAAGATCTTTTCGTCAGTCCTTTCCAATCAGCGTGGCCAACTTTTGGAACGTAGGGTGCCTTCACTCGCATAGATAGTAGTGATTTCCAAGGAACTTTAGAGAAAAAACGGTGCTTTTTGATATCAAAAGGACCACCACATAGATTTCCGAGCCGTTTTGTAGGGTTTGGTTGAAGAAGCTGCTGCATGAGATCGCGTGCGTCTTCAGAAACGTAGTCAGGAAACTCAATATCCACCTCCAATCCCTGCAAGAATCGGTTTTAGCAATTTGGGTCAGTTCAGGAAATCCGAAATGCATTAATTCAAAGTTCAAACCTCAAGATTAGCTTCCAGCGCCTTGGACAGTTTCCTTGGAAGCGATGTTGGATTTGATTCCTCGTCCACAACTCCAATGTTCTCGCTGGACCGCTTTGAGATGCCGATGTCCTTGACATTTTCATCGGTGTAGAATCGTGATCGGTTGAAACGTACTCCTCGTTGTATCATCCTCATCTCGTGTCGTCGCTGTAACCATTCCTGGGCTGGCTGTAAGCACTACTGACAAAACACGACCACTAACTTACCTGTTTATAGATTTCCATTGGATTCTCTGAGTAAAAGGGAGGGTGTCCACAGACCATCTCGAAGATCAGCACACCAAACGCCCACCAGTCAACTGCTCGATGGTACCTGTTCGGATATAATATGAATGTGAAAATAAGAACTGAATTTCGGGAAAATATAGTACTAAAACTGCATGTATCATTACTCACCCTTGACAAAGAATAATTTCAGGGGCCAAGTACTCTGGTGTTCCACACAGAGTGAATGTCCTTCCTAAGCAGCGCTTTGCAAACCCAAAATCAGTGATCTTCAGATAGCCGTTTGCAGCAAATAGGATGTTTTCAGGCTTGAGGTCACGGTAGAGAATGTCCAGATTGTGAAGGTACGCCAGGGCAGACATGACCTGAAATATATGTGGTGTGGAGAGGATGAAGTGATAGATCTTATTGATTTGATTTGAAAAATATTAACTAATAAAAGCATGTTCACACAATAATGATTTAATTTAATGAAAATAATATGACCACCCCCGAACCCTTCCCCTTGTCAGTAGTCTGTGTCAGTATGGGACTGGGCAACAACTTTTAAGTTTCAAACATTCCTAACACAACTCCAAACCCATCAACGACTATTATCATGCTCAACCTCAAGAACATATGGATTACTATAAGTTGTATGTATTATACCTGTGCCCCGTAAAAAGATGCCGTTATCTCGGGAATCCGGCCGACGCTTCTTAACAAGGAGAAGAGTTCCCCGCCCGCAACAAACTCAAACACCATGTACAGGTATGCGTTATCTTGCCCAAACTGTAAGAGGTTAACAAGGAACTCCATCGGTGGGATAGTAGCCATAACTTTGTACTCTGAGTATGTGTGGTCCAGCTGGGGGAGGGGTTAGTGTTAGTGATCGAAAAAACCATCAGCGCTTAGAATAGCATACCTGGTCTTTCTCTATAATGCAGTCTTTGCTCAAACACTTGACTGCCATAAAGTCCTCGCATCCCTTTTTGTTACAGACCATCACCCTTCCAAATGATCCCGTTCCGACAGTTTTAAGCAACTCATGGTCAACCACATCAAAGTAAGGGACGAGCTGTTCATTTTTAGCCTTTAACTCCCATTTGCTTTCAAAAGATTCCTTTGTACTTTTGAAGAAAGCCTTTATCTGATCGTCTTCAGAACCAGTGCTTGTGACAACATTACCCATTCTTAAAAAAAGAACTTTATTAATTTAATCAATCGCTTTTCAACGAAAATTAAATTACAATAAATTACCCACTGAAACTTGCCTAAAGTCGGATTTTTTGAAACTGTCACCCCCCTTTTCGTGTGCGGAATGTTTTTGCGCGTCACATCACATGTTAACGTGTGGTGTGCGCGTCAAAATTGATAAATTTCACATGCGCGGTCATTTTGGGGTGACAGTTTCAAAAAATCCGACATTAGCTAGACTCTGTTTCGTGCGCCCTGCAACAAACTGAAACCGCGAGACGTGAACGAGGGAACGTCCGGTAAAAAAGCAGCACTTTTCAAATAAATAAATAATAAGTAAATAATATACTCCATTTTTTCAACTGTTCATCCCCAAAGTCGTGTGCAGAATTGTTTTGTGCGTTTATCACAGTACATGTTAACGTGTAGCGTGCGCCACAAAAATTCTAAATTTCAGTTTTTGGGGGAACAGTTGAAAAAAAAGGACTTCAAATAAATACGACAATACACTCCCTCCCTCACTATCTCATACTATAAAATCCTCTTCTACAAAGTTAACAACCACTGGTACAGGGTAAATGTTTCTTCGATCGCCCCTAATCGCAAGAAGGCATGCTCTCAGTAATACACATCTTAGGCGAGTTCTCAAATGGCTTACTATCTCAATGTACTGTTCTTCTGTCCTATTCACCACTCTCCCTGCCACCTTCTCGAACTCTCTTCCAACTCCTCCCGAAGTACTCATTACCAGTGGTGTAAAGGTACCTCTAGTGGAAGCTCTTACGGTATTCCCACGACTGTGGGAAAAGAGAGATAGATAGAAATACTAAGATAACAATAACAATAACATTTAAAATATTTAAATCGCTTTTGAGCGAAAAGTGTTTATCTCGATCGACTTATATTAAAGCGTCCTTTCGATCAAAACTCGCTTTCTAAAGCGCATCTTCTTGTGATGTACTTTGAAAAGTCATTTGGAAGTTAAAAGGTTAAATAAAAATGATGTGTTGTGTCATCTTACACACACTCTATTAATCCCTTTCTTAGTCTATATTGTTTATCTGAATTTTCACTCCTTAATCTTTTCAGGGACTCAAGAGTTTTACGTCTCAACTCCCTCTCCTCAAATGTCCTGTCCGGACCAATGTACACATTATGAAAATTATCCGACTGTCTCAGCTCCTTTGCCTTCTTCAACAAGGTTAACAGATTCTCCCTCGACGACAGGGTGGCAATCATTGGCCGAGTCTTGTTCTCAGCTGACTTTGTGAGTATTGATGCTGACCTTGCAGCTACTGATTGGGACAAACTGCTTGTTGAGTGTGAGGATCTGGGTGATGAGGATGGCTCATTGTTTGTGGAAGCTGTTCGAGACAGAGTGTTCAAGGTGGTTAAGTCACATTGCCGAGTGAAGAAAATGCGAAAGGACTTTGTAGACAAAGAACTCAGGCATTTGACTAGTAGGAGGCGTAAACTTGATAAACGTAAGAACGATTCAGTAAAGTGGAAATCGGTGATGGATTGTTTAATTGGGAAAATTAAGTCCCACCTGATATCAAGGGACAAGAAAGTGGAAAGGAAGGCTGTGGGTGCTATCAAGGAGAACCCCAAGTACTTTTATACTCACGTTAAAAAGAACTCTAAGGTTAAATCATCAGTTGCCCCCCTTGAGCGTGCGGATGGTTCCTTAACTGTGGACCCCCTGGAGAAGGCTAACCTACTTCAACATCAGTTTGCTAGTGTCTTCAGCAATCCGGCGGCTATCGATCCCTCTGTGGCAGCGGGTAACATTGAGGACCTTGGTGAGATCCTGACGACCATGAACTTTTCCCAGAATTGTATCCGGAGTGCACTAGAGGAGCTTAATCCCTTTTCGGCATCACCTCCAGGCTGCATTCCTTCATGCATTCTGAAACGATGTAACAGCAGCTTGTCTTATCCTATATGGATGTTATGGAACAAGTCATTTGCAGATGGGGCTGTTCCAAATTGTTTAAAGCAGCAGTTCATAACACCAATCTTTAAGAAAGGGTCGAAGTCTACGACGGTAAATTATCGCCCTGTGTCGATCACCAGTCACTTATCGAAGGTGTTTGAGCGGTTAGTCAGAAAGAGAATAGCTGATTATTTGGACGAGATGCAGTTGCAGAGTGAAACGCAACACGGTTTTCGAAAGGGACGTAGTACTATGTCCCAACTGTTATCTCATGTCGACTACATCCTAACCGAACTCTGTGGGGATAGAGAAGTTGATGTACTCTATTTAGATTTTTCTAAAGCCTTTGATTCGGTGGATATCAATGTGTTGCTAGCAAAGTTGAAAAGGTACGGGATTGGAGGAAAACTTCATCAGTGGATCAGTGCGTGGATCCTGGGCAGGCAGCAGTGTGTGATGGTGGATGGGGTTAGGTCACCATGGGTGGAGGTGCTCAGCGGGGTGGCACAGGGTAGTGTCCTGGGCCCTCTCCTCTTCCTTATTTATATACTGGACCTGGAGTCTGTACTGGATGGCAGTAAGTGTCTCACCTTTGCGGATGATACCAAGTTAATGAAAGCCATAACAGATATCGTTGATCAGGAGGGTTTACAAACTGATCTTTTGAGGGTTACAGAATGGGCCAAGATAAACAATATGGTGCTACATGATCAGAAATTTCAACTCCTGAGTTACAGATTGAACAAGTCGGCAATCTACAAGGAATTCCCTTTTTCAGTTGACATATGTTCGTATACCACAAAATCTGGAGTACAACTGTTTCCTGAAGCTGATGTCCGTGACTTGGGTGTCCAGATGTCCTCGGATGGTTCTTGGTCTAAGCACATTGCCATCATTGTGAGGAGAGCCTCTCTTCTATCTGGGTGGATTTTCAGTGTTTTTCGAGATCGTTCACCAGAGGTAATGTTGCAACTCTTCAAATCACTGGTCAGACCAATTTTGGAGTATTGTTGTCTGGTCTGGGATCCGTCAAAGTCTGGGGACATCAAGTCAATTGAGAACGTCCAAAGGTGTTTTACCAGAAGACTTGATGGAATGCAGAATCTCGACTATTGGGAGAGATTAAAAGTTCTCAACCTGATGTCTCTTCAACGTAGGAGACAACGTTACATGTTGATACATGTGTGGAAGACGATCCATGGGTTTGTTCCGAATTCTGCAAACCTTGTGCAGGGCCCACGACACGGAATTTTTCCAGGGGGGGCCGGTGCGGAGCACCGGAATTTTTGAGATGCACACGCGACGACGGTGCCGCGAAGCGGCGCCGGAGGAGCAGCGGCAGTGGGTTTGGGGGCCGCAGGCCCCCAATGGGGTCCAGGGGTGAAGCCCCTGGTGGGGGTCTAGGGGGCGAAGCCCCCGGAAAAATTTTAGACTTTTTATCCGATTTTCACACATTTTAGGCATTTAGAAGTCCATCTCCACCTTCTTTCTGTTTACGTAGAACCTGTATGTCTCGAAGGGGGCGCCGGAGGAGCAGTGGCAGGGGGTTTGGAGGCCTCAGGCTCCCTATGGGGTCTAGGGGGCGAAGCCCCCGGAAAAATTTTAGACTTTTTATCCGATTTTCACACATTTTAGGCATTTAGAAGTCCATCTCCACCTTCTTTCTGTTTACGTAGAACCTGTATGTCTCGAAGGGGGCGCCGGAGGAGCAGTGGCAGGGGGTTTGTAGGCCGCAGGCTCCTAATGGGGTCAAGGGGTGAAAATTTAGACTTTTTAACCGATTTTCACTCATTTGAGGCACGTAGAACCTGTACATATATGCCTTGGAGGGGGCGAAGCCCCCGAAAATTTAGAATTTCAATTGATTTTCATGCATTTTTTACATTCTCTACGAAATATTTCAATAAAATTCCCATGTTTGGTAAATCCCAGGGGGGGGCCCGGCCCCCCCTGGCCCCCCCGGTGTCGTGGGCCCTGTTGTGTTCCAACACAGTGCAAGGCTGGGTATGAGGTTAGTTCCGCCAATGTTTCCACATCGGGCTGAGACCTGGAGAGCGAATCAGTACCATTCTTCCTTCGGACCGAGAGCTGCTCACCTGTGGAACAGGTTGCCAGCGGCCGTTAACTCTTGTGGAAGCTTAGGTCAATTCAAATCATCCCTGGGCAATTACTTGACAGGCTTTTATGACCGTCCCCCTGTCAGAGGCTATCCATCACTTCCAAATGATATTTCCCCTCAATGTGCTGTTCATGTCTGAGAGTGGCTGAGAGGTGATACGTGTTTAATTTATTTAGGTGGACCCACTAAGGGAAGGCCTGTTGTGTACACTAAAACTTTTATTGTAAACTTGTAAACTTGTAAACAGCTTTTGCTCCAACACGCTTCACGTCGGTGAGTTTCATCCTTTCATTCAACTCCTCTAAAATTTTTTCTACTGCTTTACAGTCCTCTTTAGCAGTGGCGGCTGTATCAGCTGAACCCTTCTCCTCCTCAAGATTGAAGATCATAAGGTTACAGCTCCTGTCAACTTCATCTGTGATCGGTGCAACCGATTTCTTGAGCACATTCTGTAACTTAGATGGAGCAATAGCAGCAGCACAATTAGTCGAAATGACTGTGGAGAACGATTTCATTTCTCTCTTGACAGTGTCTGTTACAGCTTTAGCAGCAGAGAGGCCCTCATCCTGAAGATCAATCACTTTTTTCTGCAACTCAATAACCTGCTTCTGACACTTTAGCAACTCCTGCTCCAAACTTCGAACAACTTTCGAGTGTTCAATCTACATTTCTTCTGCCGATTTCGATCTGAATTGGTTAGTTCTGACTTGCGAGAAACAGTAGCCACACAACCATGTCAATTCTCGGGCGATATCTACATCAGCAGGAAATTCTGTTTTCGCTGTCTTGCATAATAAGCAGTTCACCGTCTTCTTTGGCGACATCGCTGAAAGGTGAGGTGGGGGGTTGCCGCCACCTCAATAAATAGTTTTACGTTGTAGTTGATGAAAGTTTGAGAGGAATTTCTCTCTCTTAATATTTCTATCTATCTCTCTTTTCCCACGGTCGTGGGAATACCGTAAGAGCTTCCACTACTCCCTTAACCTCTCTAACTCTTTGTTCGTAGGCCTGCACTTTTCTTGGCAAACGCTGCTGAGTGCTGGCGCAGGATAAGGCAGCGGGATAAGGCAGCGCTTTTCAAGCACTTTTCAAATTTTTTTTTTTTTAACTTTTCAAACGTTTCGGCTTTTTTTAAAACTCAGCAAATGCAAAGATTCTGAGGCGCGCGATTCAATTTGCACCGGTTTGATGTCAAACTTTCGCGCGTTCCACAACTTGCGTCCCACAATTTCCGTTAAAAACTTTCAATATTGTATGCGCGGCGTAAATTCCGTCACGTCCGTATTCAAACTTTTCGTAAAAAATCAAATGTTCAAAATTGTTTTCTAATTTTCTTCGTACCTTGACTGTCCCACAGGTCGGAGCCCGGAATGCTAATTTCCTAAACTAGAGTGCTGGTTAATGGGACAATATGTTTTCCGAATCAGTTTGCGGTCCAATCTGCCAACACCCAGCGTGTTGGAAAGCGAAACACACTCCCCCGAGATCCGCCTCTCCAGATTTTATCGCCACTTTAAAGAAACCAGAGCCTGAACTTCCTACTCTTTCAATCAATCCTCTAGAGCCAGATTCTTTCCAGAGACATAAAGCTCTACCTCCAATCCGAGATCACGGGACAGGTCATGGCTACGTCAAACCGCTGTACTCCGAGATGAAATTGAGTGAAGCCCCCGTGCCTCGTGTTAGTCACATCATAGTTCAGGCTGGGTTCCAATGTTACACTCAGAAACGTTGGATCTGGCTACCTTCAATTCACAGTGATAGACCCAACATTGCAAAGGGGCTTCCCAAAGCACACATCAAGGATTTGACAAATGACATGCTACCATCTCGACCTGGTACGACGAGACATGCCCGTACCTCCCACACACGGACAATGAATGCTCGGCCAAGGGGACACAGTTATTTGGACCTGGTTAAGAAGTTGGGCCATCTCAACCTACTCGATCTGCCCCACTACCTACAGGTCAAGATGTTGGAGAATGTGCAATTGAGACGTCTCCTGACAACTCACCCGATCGATCACATTCCAGCTGGAATTGTGCCAGAGAGTGCTCTTTTGGACCTTATGAGATACCAGATGTCCCCCCAGCTACCTACCAACCCTGCCCTGGAGGGTGTGGGGATATTCTTCGATCCGCCTGATGACATGGCATCAAAACAAGAGGTAAGCCGATACAGGAATCTATCCTGAGGAGAGTGGTTAAATTTTCGTGAATGTCACTACTCAGTACATGTATTATCAGTATCATGTTACCAGTTGTCACACACGTCACTCCCTCCTCAGCCGAAGCAGTTGATAATGCCCCAGCGACGGTGTGCGGGTGCTCCTGAGCCAAGTACATACGTTCCCACAATGAGACGAGAGATAGAGCCCTCTGACTTGCCGCTACCTGAAGTGCGACCCGCGGGTAGACCCGATTTTAGGGAGTATGTTATGAGCAAGAGATCCTCTACTGGCTCACCAGTTATAGATTTACCCCAGGTAACTCAGCTTCCTTTCTCTGATGTAATCTTCCTGTATTACATTAAACACAATCTAACCATTTGAATATCTGATACTACATCTAATTAGGGATAAACTGCCCCCTTGCTCCCGTTTTTAGCTACCCCACTACTTGCAGGTTGATGATATAAAATCCACGACTACGGCTGGTATTGACAGTATAAAGTGTTCCTCTTCCCGGGCAACTACAGAGAAGCCAGAGGAGGGCAGTACTCGGGCAGGGGAAGAAGAAGAGATAGAGGAGGAAGATGAAGAAGAGAGGAAGATTGAAGTGACACAGAGTCTTGATATTGTATTACCAGCAGATGAGCATGGAATCAGGATCCCCTCAGCTATTGAGGAGGGTGATGATTTAGAATTGATGGCCATTACAGGATCCCTACCACCCACCCGAGACAGCTGGAGACATACCTCTTTCTCAACTGTGACACCTCTATCTGCCACCTTGCCTCACGAGAAGACTCTGGTACGTGTTTAATAGTCAGCATGGGTACGTGGGGGTGCTTTGTTTGTTTTTGAAGCTGAGTCACATATTTGTATCGCTAATAATATCAGCTTCAGGCGCTGAGATTCTTTGTTCCTTTGTTCCTCACCTCTTTCTAACTAACATGATGATTATTATCTCTCAGGCAATGACGCCACCACTCGAGACGAAGACTGCTAGCTGTGATCCGAGTGTAGAGGGAGGTCGGAGTGATGCTGCCTCCCCCTCCCTGATCCCGGCCCCCACCTGCACCCCCACCAATGAGCTATTAGAACAGGATATGGAGGGAGGAACACCCGGCCAGGAGGGAGTGTCACCCGGCCAGGAGGGAGTGTCACCTTCTGGAGAGGGAGTGTCACCTTCTGGAGTAGAGGATGAGGAGGAGGTGTCAAGTGACCAGCCTGCATACAGTGAACTATCACCCACGGGTGATACATCACCTTCTAAAAGTGGTGATGTGTCACCTACCAAAAGTGGCGATGTGTCACCTACCAAAAGTGGCGATGTGTCACCTACCAAAAGTGGCGATGTGTCACCTACCAAAAGTGGTGATGTGTCACCTACCAAAAGTGGTGGCGAATTAGGTGATTCTGTTGAGGTTACACTACAGGGAGATGAAGGTGATACACCCGCCACTGAAGATGAAACACCTACCTCTGAACCAACAATTAAATCTCCTGTAGCTGAGACTCCTGCAGAAATCGAGGAAGCAGACTCCTGAAAACAGCTCACCATATGAAACAGTCATATGTATGATATATAATATGGTACACACAGTAATATTTTGATAAAACATTTTTACCCCTCGCTCTATTTATCCTTTTTTTACTCAAGAGTCATTTTGTCAGATAACAGAGAGAAAGAAAGAGTTGTATATATATATTTTGTACATGTACAGATTGTATTTAAATCAGATGTAAATATTGTAACGCGATTAGTTTGCATGATTGTACTCCTGTAAATTTTAAAAGTGAGACCTTCCTTTTAATTTACCCTCTTCAGTCCTCAATATATATTTCCCTGGCCCCTCTCTCAATCCTTCCCTCCTCAATCCCTCCTTCCTGTTTTAGTATGGATATTGTACGTGCGTACTTTCTCGGGCTGAAGGACAATGTCAAGTGCTGCGGGAGAACGGTAACTCTCATCAGATCTGAACCCGCAATTAGATCTAAACTATTGGAGTGTTTCCTGCTCAATGGTCTAGTATTCCTCCTCTCCCTCATGCTGTTCGACTGGTTGGTGGTTCCTGTTGTCCTCTTCATAGCACCCTCTCACACCTCCCACTGGCTCTCCCTCGTTCTACAGACACTCTTCAGACTGCTATGGGTCCTTCCTCTCTACCTCATATCCAGGTTACTCAACGTGTTCTGGTTCCAAGAGATAGCAGATATGGTTTACAGGGCGGTGAAAAGAAACAAGACGAGGAATGTAGCACCCTCAATAAGTGCTATAATAGCAGACATAGTGTACAGTGTGGTGGTTCAGAGTGTATTCCTAGTTCAGGCAGGTATTGCCAGCTCCCTCCCAGTCCTGGGTTACCCCCTCAACCTGTTACACATGTCCCTCGTGTACTCCATGTATGGTTTTGAGTATCTCTGGTTTAATCAGGGTATCGGTGTCAAGACGAGGGTGTCCCTGATACACCGTCACTGGCCCTACTACGCCGGATATGGGACCCTCATGGCGGTGGGTGTGTCTGCACTGGACAGTTACTTCATGGGTGTCTGTGTGTTTAGTATCATGTTTCCCGTTCTCATTGTAAGTGCCCATTTTGCGGGACCCACCACTGACCTCAACAAGTGCACCCCCTTACCCCTCATTAAACCAAGTATAATGATCACTGAGCAGCTTGTAAAGTTCATGCGCTGCTAGCAATGAGAGGGAGTTGAGGTCGTCATATTCCGGAGAGAGAGAGAGAGAAAGAGAGAGAGAGAGAGAGAGATATATATATATAGTGAGAGTATTTCGGGGGAAGAGTGGATTACCTACAACTATGGCTCATGCAACTATGGCTCATAAAATCTATGAGCCATAGATGCATGCAACTATGGCTCATAGATTTTATGAGCCATAGATGCATACAACTATGGCTCATAGAAATGTGATCTGATTAGGTTCTATGAGCCAAAGCTAGTGAGAGTGAGAGGGACGTGAGTGACACGTGAGTGACACGTGAGTGACACGTGAGAGATCGAATCATATAATATTGAATGAGCACAATATGAATAATGAGCACAAATGTAAACGATTTACATAATAATAAATCTAATATTAAATGACTAGTAGGCCCGTTCGCCCTACGGGCGAATTTCGGGGAAATAGTAGCTTGATTAGGGAACGCTGACATCACATGCACCATCCGTTCCTAGCCTATGTCTCACTTTCTCCCTATACCCATGTTGTTTTACGCTCTGGGCTTCCTGACAATGTCAAGGTGCTAATTTAAGAGATCAATATCAGGGATCCCCTAGGGAGGTGCAGTGCTGTTTCAGAAACTCATCACGTGAAAACTTGGCCGCTATGTAGCCGATTCGGAGATTTCTATATCACCCTTGGGCGACGTTGGGTAAAGCTATCCGTAGTCGTTGATTCACTCGCTCGAACACGTTGGCGTAATCTGTCATATTCTCTAGCCTGCTCCCTGACAGCAGCAGATCTTCTGGACCTATACAACCGTTGCCGAATAGCGCTTGGGGTGGAAGAGCTAGACATCAGGACAGTAAAAGAATGCACGTGCAGAATTGAATTTCCCTTAGTACCCAAAACTGCAACTGGGAGTGAGGTCTCCAAGTCTCTCTAATAATTGCACGTGCAAGTGTAGTTGCTAGGTGATCACCGTTACACAATTTGCTTAGTAAGTAGTATGATTGAAATTACACTATCAGTTCATCTTGGATATAATGGTAAAAGGGGTCCTTCTTTAGACAGTTCATAGAGCTTTTCACGTAAATCAGCAGCTCCTTAACACGATGTTTATTCAAATCTATGATCGGGTAGGTGCTAAACAGCCGCCTTGCATTATCACTTGGTAATGAAATTCCCCCTCTGCGCTAGCTCACGGAGGGGTAATAATATCGTTTGTACGGCGGGAAAAAAATTCCTGTGTCCAAACTACAAAACAGAAAGTTCTAATTTTTTGAACATACCGAAGAAATTGTCTGAGCTACCATTACATACCGGAATTTTTTGATATTTTGGCCATTAACACTGTTTTTGTTTTTGGAAAACTATGAAGATGCTGGAATTTGGCTACAAAAAGCTTCAGAAATGTGCAAAATGCCATTCCAAAGGTATTAGAGGTGGATTCATTGATAACTAAGCTATAGTCGAGTCAGAATAAATTCCACAAGATTGGAATTTTATGCCCATATAAGGAGTTATGCGACACACCTCTGTTGTTAAACATGTGGTGTAATCGCTACCGGTCGTTACTTTCTGTAGAATTCAGGTCCTGGTTACTATACAAACTAGTACCATACGTTTTAGATAGGTTTTAGACAAGTTTTCGATAACTTTTTATGAGAAGGTCCCGTAAATTTTCATTTTTAGGTAGGCGGTATTGTCACCCCTATATGCAATAATAGGGGTGACTTCGTAACCAACATTATCACTATCAGGATCCACAGTAAAAAACTCTCCAACAGGTCTGATTTTCGAGAAAGTAGTATATAGGTAGGATGTTCCCAGAAATTGCCTGGCTAAAGTTTCTGATCTTTCACACTCTTCCAAAACCTCCCGGTACTCGTTGAACGTTGTAGTGTTGTTCGTGACGTCGATAACAATTATAGCTAGTGAATCCACTAACAAATTCTAATGAGCGGGATGGATATGTGACAGTGTAACATATCCACCCCCCTCACTGACACGATTCTGGGATGAGTCATTAGCAGAGTGAAACGATACGAGATACGAACCTTATGATTCGGGGGAGCTCATTAGCAGTGTGAGACGATACGATATATGGAACATGATTCGGGGAAGCTTATTAGGAGTGTTAGACGATATGAGACACGATTTGGAGAATGTTTTATTGCTCTTTCTATCTATCTCTATCTCTTTTTGTCATTATTAGCAGAGTGAAACGATACGAGATACGAAACTTATGATTCGGGGGGAGCTCATTAGCAGTGTGAGACGATACAGGATGTGGGACATGATTCGGGGAAGCTTATTGGGAGTGTTAGACGAAAAAATGAAACACGATTCGGAGAATGTTTTATCGCTCTTTATATCTATCTCTATCTCTATCGATCTCTATCTCTTTTTGTCAATTATCTTGGACTTGAGAACCAGATGAGGTGCCTACCATTGTACTATAATGCGAGCTGACGCTACACACTTGGTGAGTTTAGTGCCCTTATTTTTGGTAATAAGAGCCTATCGACTCGCCTCATTGTTTTTAGGAGGATATGTTGTTTTAGATGGAATGTGTTGGGTTTTATTTATTTTCGAGTCTTGCCAAACAGACCAAATTTTCAAACCATTCCATCTAAAACAACAACATATTCCCCTAAAAACAACGGGGCTGAGCCGACATCCAGATAAAAAAGGAAAAGGAGTATGGACAAAAATAAGGGCACCAAAGTTTGTAGCTTCCTCGCATTAGTATGGGTAGGTATCTCATCTGGTTCTCAAGATAATTGACAAAAAGAGATAGAGATAAATATAAAGAGCGATAAAACATTCTCCGAACCGTGTCTCATATCGTCTAATACTCCTAATAAGCTTCCCGAATCAAGTTCCATATACCGTATCGTCTCACACTGCTAATGAGCTCCCCCGAATCATAAGTTTCGTATCTCGTATCGTTTCACTCTGCTAATGACTCATCCCAGAATCGTGTCAGTGAGGGTGGTGGATATTAACATGTACTACAACTGTTTACTGTGAACATGGGACTTGTCACCCAAAATATGTCACATATTCATCCCGCTCATTAGAATTTGTTAGTGGATTCACTGGCTATAATTGTTATCGACGTCACGAACAACACTACAACGTTCAACGAGTATCGGGAGGTTTTGGAAGAGTGTGAAAGATCAGAAACTTTAGCCAGGCAATTTCTGGGAACATCCTACCTATACTACTTTCTCGAAAATCAGACCTGTTGGAGAGTTTTTTACTGTGGATCCTGATAGTGATAATGCAAGGCGGCTGTTTAGTACCTACCCGATCATAGATTTGAATAAACATCGTGTTAAGGAGCTGCTGATTCACGTGAAAAGCTCTATGATCTGTCTAAAGAAGGACCCCTTTTACCATTATATCCAAGATGAACTGATAGTGTAATTTCAATCATTTAATATTAGATTTATTATTATGTAAATCGTTTACATTTGTGCTCATTATTCATATTGTGCTCATTTAATATTATATGATTCGATCTCTCACGTGTCACTCACGTGTCACTCACGTGTCACTCACGTCCCTCTCACTCTCACTAGCTTTGGCTCATAGAACCTAATCAGATCACATTTCTATGAGCCATAGTTGTATGCATCTATGGCTCATAAAATCTATGAGCCATAGTTGCATGCATCTATGGCTCATAGATTCTATGAGCCATAGTTGCATGAGCCATAGTTGTAGGTCACCGGAAGAGTGTTCTGATTATTACAGGAAAGTAGAAACAGAGAGAGAGAGAGAGGGAGAGATGAGATAGAGAGAAAGTGTGTTATATGCATTAGAAACTTGAGAAGCAACATCATACACGCCAATCATAATTCGTTATTTTTCTGACTTTTCACAGAGACAACATGTGGTTTTTATATTTTGTTTGGGTTGTGTTTGATAATATAACATGTTGTATTGTGATGAGATCTAATAACAATACGTAATTGCTCTAAATATTTGTGTGTAATATACTATTTTGGTGTTTCTCTTTGTCCTCTACCTTGCTTGAGGGGGCTTCCTTGTTTTAAAACATGTATGGTCCAGTCATATTTGACAAGATTTGTTTCTCTGGCCGGTCATTGAGCAAGGCAAATCTACATAGCTTTTTTTTTTTTTGGGGGGGAGAGCGCTCCCGTATTAAAACCTTGGTTCCGAGAGTACTCGGATGTACATGATGCATGCGCTCTCTGGCGCCAAAGGAACTCTGTGCTATAAGGCACTACAACAATCAATTACATCAGATATAAATCTTCAGTAGTGTCCTCTCTCAGTCTTCCTCTGAACCCTCGAAGTGAAAGAGTGACACTCCTCACCATCGAGAAGGACAATCTTAGGCGAATATATCTCACACACTCTTCGTATCTGTTGCCACTCTTGTCTGATTTCTTTTCTGCAAGATGCTTTACGAAGCGGGAGAACTCACGCCCGAGACCGCCAGTTATTGCCATAACCAGGGGAGTAAACGCTCCACCGTCCACTTCTAACACCCTATGGTTGTATCCCGTCTTCTTTTCTTTCTCGTGTTTGATGAATGTCTGGGGGATCGACTGGACAGCATTGGATGTGGCTTGGGAGTTTAATACTCTTACGTCGAAGAATGCCTTGTCCATTGGTATCCAGAAGTCCCGTGTAGAAATGTCGAGTCGAGCGTAATCTACATAGCTCAAGAAATATATTTTATGTTTATTATTTCTTGGTGGTACAAAGAAATATCCAAAACCTAATCACCCTATCGTCATTTCTATAGCTAGATCGAGAGAGATGTGAGAGCCACATGATGGAATTAGAATGATGTGCCCGGGACATGAGCGGAGGTTCTCTTCACCAGTTGAAACTTCACGTTGGCAATGCCACCCTTCGGGAGGTCAGCGGTCTCTTTTCTAAAGGCGATCCTCAGGTAGATACCCCCACTCAAGACTGCCGATACTAATATGACAACCCTCCCTTCAATTTGATATATTTTACACAAACTGACAAATTATACACCTTACACGATATATCCAGGCGTTCATAGGAACTTGGTATTAAACTCTCACTGATGACTGAGATTCTCTTTGTAACCCCCCCCCTCCTCTTGGCAGGTAGAGCTGTCTGTTGACGGTCAGGAACCTCACAAGACTGAGACAGCTAAAGGCACCTGGGAACCAGTATGGAATCACACATTCGACATAATGGTAGGATGGGAAAACGTTATCTTTCAAACCTCTTCAGTCCACTTCCCTTGTCAAAGTTCTCTGTTGTCTATTCGCTCTACAGTTTCTCTTCCTCTAGATGTCGCGTCGTGTATCCTTATTTTCTGGAGCTTCTTGAACCATAAAAAAGGGTTTGAGCAAAAGCAACTTGAACCTGATAATGTTTACAGGTTGGCGCTCAATCGGAGATAGAGATAAAGGTGGTGGTTAAGTATCGGATAATAAAGAATGATATGATAGTTGGCACCAGTATCCTCCAAATGGCCACCCTTCTATCGAAACACGGGGACCGACTTTTACAAGGTGGCTCGGTCGATCAGCACCTCCCCCTGCTCGACAAGAGGAATGAAACGGGGCGTGTTTTTGTGACATTTAGATTTACAGAAAGTGTGGAGGCACTTAGTGACCTAATGACAGGGCTGGACCTTGCAATCGGGGTGAGTGTGCAGTAGTTGTGTGGTCAGACGTCAGTTTGTTAACAAAATCATGATTTTATTCAGCTAATCCGACTAATTGTCCACCCGGCCCCACCATGGTCTAGATCATTACCTTGACAAATCTCCCGCCATCTTAGGTCAGGTGCCAATGGATCAGCTAACACGGTTGCAGTTGCCTGGCGAGGACGATAACCTTCCTACGGGCTGGGAGGTGAAGTATGATGCCAGTGGGAGGAAGTACTATGTAGACCACAACACAAGGGTAACAACCTGGGTTCGACCCCAGCCCCTGCCCCGGAACTGGGAACAGAGGAAGGATCCCCGGGGGAGGCCCTACTACGTGGATCACAATACCCGAACAACAACATGGCAGAGACCCACCGCACAAAACGTAAGGAGAGAGGATGTAAAGGGTGTTCCGAAATAGTTATACCGCCTGCTCTTTTATATATCACACCAATTTTGTTAATTCCTAACCTAACAAACCCCCAACAGGTTTCTGAGTTTAATGCTTGGCGACAGCAGACCTCTGACAATCAGGAGGCTAATCGACAGAACCTGGCCAATAGGTACCGGAGGCAGGACAGTAGGGGAGGACCGGCAACCACGGAGGGGGCAGGTCCGAGCACCGGGGAGGAATCCCTCCCTCCCAGCTGGGAGAAGAGAGTCATGGATAATGGCAGGACATACTTTGTTAACCATGAATCTAGGTAAGAAGAATTTGTCATAACCAGCCCCGCAGGCTATGATAATAGTCTAATTAATATTAGGCCCTCTATTATAGTGTACATGTCCCACTACGCCTCTTACACCTAGCAATCTTACCCCGTCCCCTATGCTAGGTTGGCATCCTTACCAACCGTCCCCTATCTTATTATATCACCCAGCCCCTAAAACGAACCTCAAGGCTCAAGTTAATTTACCCCCTGTCCAGGACAACCCAGTGGGAGGACCCGCGGATACAGATAAAACACGCCAGTGTGTTACCCCTTCCCGATGGGTGGGAGGAGAGGTATACCAATGACGGTGTAAAGTACTATGTAGACCATAACGCGAGGAAGACGACATTCCAGGACCCCAGGGTCACCATGACTAGTGGATCTGGTGCTAGTGTCCCCTACGAGAGGTCTTATCAGTGGAAGGTAACATACCCCGTCCCCCCGGCCCTAACAACAAGCCCACCCCCACCCCGCACCCGGCCCCAATTTAGGGTGGGACAGCAAGCCCACCCCCGGTCCCAATTTAGGGACGTTCTTGTCTATAACAGCTGGTGTCTGGGCGTGTCTCTCTAACCCCATCTCCTCATGTATAGTTTGGACAGTTCAGACACATGTGTGGGCGAGCAAGCATTCAACAGGGTCATATCAAGATATGTGTGTCCAGGACTAGTGTTTTTGAGGATTCCTTTAATCAGATCATTAATGTTCCGGCACAGGACCTGAGACGACGCCTCTTTATCTCGTTCAAGTATGTGTACACACTGTGTACTACACAGTTCACACACTACACAGTTCACACATTGTTCTATCTATCTATCTACAGAGTGCCTGGGCTTGCCAACGGCAAGCCCATAGGGGACTATCGCAAAGCGATATCGCCGGCACTATAGTCGAATTTTTTAATCAAGGGACAGGGGCCGCGCATTTACAAAAGTCTTTTTGCGCGTGCTAAACGTTTTCGCTCATATCTTCTGTTCCTGATAAGATAAAGACTCGATCTTGGTTGCGTTGAAAAGGTCTTAAAAATTATCTTTCCAACGCTTCCGGGTTCAAGTCTTAAGATTGCCAGGAACTTGATCTCGATTATCACGCGCAAATACAAAGCCACGCGACCCCTCTGAACGCGCGGCCCCCTGTCCCTTGATTAAAAAATTCGACTTTAGGAGAATAGCCCCCTGGCCCCTACCCCCTACCGTCGCGTCAGGAACTACCAAGTACCACAGGCAGGTTCACATAATAAGTGGCGGGCTCTACCTTTTACTAATATGTATTTATATTTCAACTAACTAATTATATCTATATTTCCAGGGGAGAGGAGGGTTTGGATTATGGGGGCCTAGCTCGAGAATGGTTCTTCCTTCTCTCACACGAAATGTTGAATCCGATGTACTGTCTCTTTGAGTACGCGAGCAAGAACAACTACAGCCTACAGATAAACCCAGCAAGCTACGTGAATCCTCACCATCTCACATATTTCAAGTTTGTGGGCCGGGTGATAGCCCTGGCGTTGTTCCACAATAAGTACATCGACAAAGGCTTCACTCTACCCTTCTATAAGAGGATCCTGGACAAACCCCTTACAATGCTCGATTTGAAGTGAGTGTGCCTCAACTCTGTGTATGTGTTATTGATATGTGTGTGTATGTGTGTAAGCGCAACTACAGACTCAATAGTGAAGAGAGGGGAAGAAAGAAGGAGGAAGAGATAGATAGAGAGAGAGAGAGAGAGATAGAGAGGCAGAGAGAGAAAAGGAAAAGGAAGGATACATCTGGTCAGAGGTAGCACGTATAAACACATGAACATAGCTCGTGATACGATGTAGTAGTACTTGACTGTAAAAAGAGATCAGCTGACTACATCAGCTGTGTAGTTTGTGTACTGTGTGTCATGACGTCACAAGTGTGTACTGCACTACTCATGACTTCACAGTTCACAATTCACACGCTCACTATGCCACATGTATGTGTACATTGTACAAACACGCTTAGCTATGTCTACTGTCAGACTTACATCCGGTATTATTCAGTATTATTGCTGCATGCAGCAGTGCTCTCAATGTTTGTGGTAAAAACCGCAGCGGTAGCAATCCTTCCTAATTTCTTGGCGTTTACACTTCTGTCGCATACCCACACACACACACACACACACACACACACACACACACACACACACACACACACACACACACACACACACACACACACACACACACACACACACACACACACACACACACACACACACACTCTCTCTCTCTCTCTCTCTCTCTCTCTCTCTCTCTCTCTCTCTCTCTCTCTCTCTCTCTCTATTTCCTATTTAACCACTCCCTCCCTCCCCCAGGTCGGTAGATGAGGATTTCTACAACTCTCTAAAGTGGGTCAAAGAGAATGACCTGGAAGAGTGCGATGTGGAACTCTACTTTGCACACGAGTTTGAAGTGTTGGGAGAGGTGAAAGTGCACGAGCTGAAACCCGGCGGAGAAGATATACTTGTCACCGCTGAAAACAAGGTACAACAACCTCCCCCTGTTTGCTTTTTGTGTACCAACTGCAGTTGGGGCACAGAAATATGTATATTTTGAGATCTGGGCAGTATGAAACTTGACAGAATAGTTATTTTGATATTTGGTAGTTGTCGTGCACTGGCCGCCTCCCCCGACCCTGTCGTGATTCTGATATTTCAATATGTCTGCATGTTTCTCCAATGCAAATGAATCATCTTCCTATTTCCTCCAAGCATGTGAATTATGATCTCACATGACCCCATCTCATTGTTACACCTTGTCCTATATCGACACAGCATCCTCTCATATCCTCTCATCCCTAACCCCTGCCCTCCCTAACATCCCCTCTTCCTAACCCCTGCTTTCCCTAACACCCCATCTTCTTAACCCCTGCCCTCCCTAACAACCCCTCTTCCTAACCCCTGCCCTCCCTAACATCCTCTCTTCCCCTCTCATCCCTAACCCCTGCTCTCCCTAACATCCCCTCTCTTCTCAGGACGAGTACATTAACCTGATGGTGGGTTGGAGGTTCACAAGGGGAGTCTCTGAACAGTACACTGCCTTTATACAAGGTTTCAACGAGATAGTCAGTGTAAAGTGGCTCCAATACTTTGACGAAAGAGAACTAGAAGTCATGTTGGTTGGTATCCAGGATATCGATGTCCAGGATTGGAACATGCACACGATATACCGCAACTACAAACGAACAGACAAACAAATCCAATGGTTCTGGACGTTTATTAAGGAGATTAGCGATGAGCAGAGAAGTAGGATGTTACAGTTCGTTACAGGAACTTGTAGGCTACCTATTGGGGGATTTAGGTATGTGATGTGGATGTCTCTTTCATTCTCACTTTTACAAAGTACATAACCATTGCATTACGTTTGTTTGTGTGTTAAATTCTGATTCATTTCTAAGCTTCCTTCTTTTCAGGGAGTTAATGGGCAGTAATGGACCCCAGAAGTTTTGCATTGAGAAGGTGGGAAAGGAGAATTGGCTGCCCCGTTCCCACACCTGTTTTAACAGGCTTGATCTGCCTCCTTATAGATCATACAATGTTCTAAAGGAGAAATTACTGTTAGCAATTGAAGAGACAGAAGGTTTCGGTAACGAATAAACTCTTTCAATACTCGTGTGTATGTGTGATATATTGGGGTAATAAAGAAATGTTTAATGTTTATCAATAGATTTTTCATATGTTTCTGTGTCTATGTCTTTACGTGAGCGATTGGGGTTACAACACAACAGTAGTTCTATTATAGGAAGTAATGATGTGATAATGATTGACAATGATTTTAGATGCTTTTTGTCCTGCTAATTGACCGCTTTTAATGTGTTAACCATCTCGCACATGATTCACGGTTCATTTTCATGTGTTGGTATCCAGGGAACCTAGGCGCGCGCGGGGAGGTCTACTGTGAGTGCTGACACCTAATGTGGCGCGCGAGTGAAAAGCACACAGCCGTGATTGGTTCTCATTTGCACTCCCTGTATATTGTGGAAATGTGTGGCTGGCCAGTTGCTGCCAGCATTTATTCCTTGACATGTTCCAAGTTAAGTCGGCTTACGCGAGCCCGAAGGGCCAGTGTAAGGAAGGCGCTTAACGGTTCGAATGGATAGGCTGCGTAGCATGGCAAAGAAAAGCAGGACGCCATCCACACAGGTGGAGCGCGCGAAGATTTATAGTATACATTATAGTGGTACGCGCAAAAATATGCGCGCCGCGCCACACAAATTAATTTTTTATTTGGTTATCAATAAAACACGCAACTTTTGCAAAACAAGCTTTTCAAGATCGAATTTTAGTTTTAGCTTGAAAAGCGCTGTCTTATCGGCGGCCAGCAGCGTTTGCCTAAGTTTTAGCCTTTTAGAACAGCGTTAAAATCTTGGTGTTTGGAGTGTCAGCACTAACGGTTGTTAGGGTTAGGTCTAAAGTGGGGACTGGCCCAGTCCGACTGGGGTTAGAGCTAGCGCTGAGGTTTGGGTTGGGATTAGGGCTTGCAATTTCCTATCAGATAAACTTAGGATTATGCCTTATTGGGATAATCCAAAACGGTTGAGTGGTTTGGTGGTTAGAGCCATTTATAAACAGGCGAAAGATTTATTCGTGATGCAGTGAGACCATGTCACTTAGAAGTAATACTTTCCTTTGTTATTTGTACACATGGTGGAAGCGTTATTGATGTATGCCTCCGCTTTGGTAACGATGGATTTGCTCTTGATGGACCCTGGACGGATGAGGATGGTAGTTACTGTCTCTTCAGACCGTGGTCACATTCCAGTTATCACATACCTAGGAACAACCTCTAATAGCACGTCAAGAAAGTGTGTTCCTGACTATAACAGACATGCAGATTGGGAGCATTGGACTCAGTTCATTGACGCTCGGCTCATGGAATCGGATCTAAACGAGGAGCAGAACGCAAATGAGATGTTTAGCAACCTACTGGATATAATCAAAGATGCAACTGAGCAACCTAATTTCTTTGAAAATTTCTTATTTGACCCACCTAATCTCTACGAAACCTTCTCCCTTTGACCCATCTGATCTCTAAGAAACTTATTCACTTTGACTCACCTAATTTCTAAAAAAATTCTTATTTGACCCACCTAATCTCTAAGAAACCTTCTCACTTTGACCCATCTGATCTCTAAGAAACCTTCCCACTTTGACCCACCTAATCTCTAAGAAACTTTCCCACTTTGACCCATCTGATCTCTAAGAAACTTATTCACTTTGACCCACCTTATCTCTAAGAAACATTCCCACTTTAACCCTCCTAATTTCTAAGAAACTTTGACCCACCTAATCTCTAATAAACTTTCCCACTTTGATCCACCTTATCTCTAAGAAACATTCCCACTTTAACCCACCTAATCTCTAAGAAACTCCCACTTTGACTCACCTAATCTCTAAGAAACTTTCCCACTTTGACCCACTTAATCTCTAAGAAATTTTCCCACTTTGACCCACCTAATTTCTAAGAATCTTTCCCGCATTTACCCACCTAATCTCTAAGAAACTCCTATAGATGCAAATATTGATGATAGGAGATGCCGGATAGTTCAAACACTCCCTATCGGAGTGGAACCCCAGTTTCGACATACCGTCCCTGTAGTATACCAAAAGGCACCTATTAAAATCAGTTCCGAACATGTCGTTGACACTAGCCATTAGCACACTTATTGGCTTATACTTAGGGGTTCTATGTGCCCGTAGCTCGAACTCTCCCCGCCCGTAGCTTACCGATGTGCTGGAGAGCCATTTGTAGGAGGTGGGGTTTCTGGGACTTTCCGCAAACTGGTGGGGTACTGTTGTTTTTAGCTCGTCCAGAGTCGAGGAGGAAATGAAATTTCGGTAGTGTATAGCCGCTGTTACACCATCGTCACTACTGAACACTTTCACGGGGCGCGGGAGTGGCCTACTCTGAGCAGTGAGTGGTAATGTTCAGTAACCTTAATAAATCCTCTTTGTTGACCAGAACATTATCAGATTGTATACTTCTAAGTCCACTGCCACAGAAATATTGATGGGGGATGATACCGTAGAGGAAGCGGAAGAATAGAGCGAAATTGAACTCGTACTCGAGGAGTTAAAATCGGGGGTAGGTAGAGTCACATTTTTAAACATAGTGGTGACCGGCTGGTTGGTGGTTACTTGGACATGGCTTTCTAAAACAAAAATTAATTTGTTTAAAGTAGTGTTGGAAAGTTTGAAACCCACCTAATCTCTAAGAAACCTTCCCACTTTGACCCTCTTAATCTCTAAGAAACCTTCTCACTTTGACCCATCTGATCTCTAAGAAATTTTCCCAATCTCTAAGAAACTTTCTCAAACACTCTCTATTTACTGTGGGGGAGGGGTGGCACTCACTAGAGAGCTGATTATAACTACAGCAGGGGGTGTGGCACTTCGGAGTTTATATACGAGAGCTTGTGACACCCTTCTTACAACCAACACCAACTCGAGCTATTTATCATGCATGATGTGTGCTAGATGCAGTAAAAAGAAAGAAGATAGTGTTAGACGAGAAGAGATTACTTTTGTCGGAAGAGATAATGTGAGTAATATAAGCTTCCTCATTTCACATAACAATCAGAGATAAGATCAATACAAACCGTTGGATTATATTTATTATTTACTAACCGTTTTTCTATTACCCGTATTATAGTTTTGTTTCTCTCTCTCTCTCTCTCTCTCTGTCTCTCTCTCTCTCTCTGTCTCTCTCTCTCTCTCTCTGTCTCTCTCTCTCTCTCTCTCTCTCTCTCTCTCTCTCTCTCTCTCTCTCTCTCTCTCTCTCTCTCTCTCTCTCTCTCTCTCTCTCTCTCTCTCTCTCACTCTATCTCTCCCTCTCTCTCCCTCAGTTGCTCTCTCTATCTTTTCCCTCCATTCAGTGTATTACATCGGTCCGCACATCAACGTTTTTAAAACTGCTACAGCCGTCTCTCTCTCTGGCAGAGTGGTAAATGTTGCCAAAGTCTTGTGATGAAAACTGGAAGAGCTGTAACGCGCGCAGTTACTTGTGTACTAAAGTGTCAGTTGTTAGTATGGTAGCGCGCACGCCGGTACACTCGCAATCCGTATTGATGGTCGCAGCCATGTTGTACTCTCTCGGAGTGCTGTGGTATTTATAGCATTTTCTAACAACCCTGTCTATTGTTATAGTGTCTAGAAAATGGCAAATGTGGATAGGACTTGTGTGATATTCCTAGTGGGGCCACAATCTTCCCAGGAGTTTATTTCACAGGTAACTTGCCTAGCTAGACATAACAACAGGTAACAACTAACCTATACCCATTACACTAAGAGAGGACGTTCACCTGATACCCATGTGAATTTTGATTGTGACAATAATAATAACTCATAAAACCATCCTCTGATCGGATGTCACATGCATTATCACCCCTAAGTTAATCAATCTCCCACCATCAGGTCCTTAGCCAGTTCGACGCCAACCTCAGTACAGATATAAGCTGCTGTGTCGTTACCCCAATATCGGGTGATCCACCCCTATGGTGCGGCTCTGCACCCTCCTCCCAGACCACTGGGGACACTTGGGCGGAATCCCTGGCGGGCCTGAGGTTTCCCAATACTGGATCTGGGTCTTTAGATGCAGTGGGAGTGACGTTACACAACCTACTAGATGATATCGAGCGATACAGTATTGTTCACGCTGTGTGGATAACTGATCAGGTCAGTTGATTACAGAGTTAGAAGATTCTTTCTATTTTCTTATTCAATTAAATTTGATGGGGTCTCTATAATTGTTACTCCCCCCTCCCAAATATCTGCAGATGCCGAGTGCTGGAGCCTCTCTCATCCTGGCGAGTGGGTTAATGAGATTGATCAAGTGTCACCATGGATACCTCTCTATAATCTCCAAGACAACTGTTGACTCCACTAGTAGCCCCTGGGTGAAGGCCATGAAGGCTGCTGTCATCCCACTCCGCGATGTTGGTGACCTCGCTAAGACCATCAACAAAGCCTGTTGGGTGGCTGACCTAACCTTTAGAGGTATACCAGCTACTGCACTTATAATGAGTGGCGGGGAAGTGCCATTTCTTTCTAACAATGTACAATGTATTATATTATGTAATGTATCTAACTATGTATTATACCCAGGTACTAACCAGCAGCCAGAAGAGACACTGACGGGTCTCATTGTTAATGGGAAACACACTGATATTGTTACCAATGGAAACCTAACATCTCTTAGCGTTATCAAGGTAGTAGCACTCTCCCACACACGATATTATATATACATACATAGGATATGGAATCTTCTCATCACATACTGGGCCTTATAATCTAACTCATCTAGACTCCAACATGTATAACCAATATGACTTATGAGGCGCGGTACTACTACATATTATATAACACCCCCACGCCCCACACTAGGTTGTTAGTTCAGTTCCATTGTACGTGTTGAAGGAGTGTGTAGAGTTTACCACGTTCCGCAGAGAAACTGCCATTAGACTGTCCCGGGTTTCGCACTGGGGTGTCCTCTGTAAAGTTAACTACCAGGTTCGTGTGGGGCTCTCTCTCTCTCTCTCTCCTCTCTCTCTCTCTCTCTCTCTCCTCTCTCTCTCCTCTTCTCTCTCTCTTCTCATCTCTCCTCTCTCTCTCTCGTCTCCTCTCTCTGATTCTCATCATCTCATGCTCTCAGCTGATCCTCTCTCTCTCTCTCTCTCTCTTGATTCTCAAATAATGACTAGAAACTTCCATTGGCCTTAGTTAAATGAATCTTTATATCAGACTAATCTAATGATTCTGATTTATTCATTATTATCAGTCCCTTTTTATTTATTATTTGAATCGTGTTATATTCAAAGGCCAAGATTATGTGAATACAAATTAATTCTGTTCTACAGAGAGAGCAGGGTATTAAATCGAAGGCGGAGTGGATTAGGGCAGTACAGAGTCGATCAGTAGGTAGCCAGCCCAGTACTACTCTCAACGGTCCCTACGTTCTACTGTGGAGGAATAAACTCTACACATTCAGGGATATCATACAGTAAGTTGCCTTGCTCGACCCTGTTTCCAGGGGATGAGAACATAACAAACAGTAAGGGGGCGTTTATTAAAACTAAATATAACTCGTTTGTTTGTTTTTCTCAAGACCGCATCATTGATCATTATTATAATCCACCCCACCTCTGCAGGCCTCCCTCGACCCAGAAAGGTGGTGTCCCTCTGATCCACCATTCCACCACCCCTACGGACTACCACAATGTCATGGAACAGAAGCTGATAGAATTCTTTGAAAGGGGTAGCAGTAGTGCGGGAGATAACAATACAAAGAGCTTCCCAGTTCGAATACCATCACCACGTCACACACCCGCTGCCGCCTCCATTCCTTCCCCACATGTACGTACTGGTGTGACAGTAGTTTCCATCACTGGGATTTAACTTCACACTATGAAAATAGCTTCCAATGGTCGTGTAAACCATGCAACCTGTTTATACCTCTAGTAATATCCCTAATTTACCCATTATCTATTCTTGATTCTCCTCCTAGGTAACTTTTTGTTATGATCTGATTATCCCCCAATTAAATTCTCTAATTAAATTCTAATTATACTCTAATTCCCCTCTAATCCCCCTCTGATTATCAGGATATTTTAAGTGTGTATGAGCCAGGCAGTTATAAGACATCGTGTGCAGCAGCAGGAGGAGCCCCTAGCAATGAAAAGAGATTTGATGAGTCATACATTGCATCTCTCTCCTATCGGGTTAGTTTTCAAAATGTTTCTCTCCTCATTCCTGTTTACAATTAATTAATTACTTAATTTTCACATTCTGTTTTTCAGGAAGCGCTCCAGCTACCTCAGACTCATGGCGTCTACTATGACTCAAATTATGACGACAAAATGGTTCAGGAACTGCAACGAAAATACGTTCACAGGTACACCACCATGACATCAAGCTAAAATACCTTCCAAATCCAGTATCATTTAACTACTTGCTAACTCCCCTAATCCCCCACTTTCAGAGAAACGTATAGCAGTGTGTCACCCTACAATTTAGATCTAGGGAAATCATCCACAACACCCCTCTCCAAGGATTCCTCACGACAAAACCCTCGGAAGGCCTCTGCAGCTACCAGTAGCGGGAAGTGCCGGGCTAACCCCCTCGAGAGGAGCAGAAGTGCAGGGAACATCACCGCAACAAGCTCCACCGGACTCCAGGAGGGCAGACTTGCTAAATCAGCTGATAACATCCCGACCATCTCAACAACCACCACACCAGGGCAGGAGCCAAAACCATCCCGATCACAGAAGAATAAGACTCTGCTAAAGGGAATAATCAGCGACTGTTTGAAAGAAGAGGGAATATCACCAGAGCATGGCCGATACAAATCTTTGTGCGGAAAGACTTATGACTTGTGTAAATTATTGCTCCGGGATGCCGTGAGTGGAAGTGATGGGATTAGGGCGAAGATGGTTCAAGTTGTTAGACCGCAAGTTAAAATTGTTATTAACATTGATAGAGAGAAGAACCTCTTGTGAAGAAGTTGTATTTAAAAAAACGGCGTGTGTGTGTTATTTTGGGTGTGTAATTGAAATGTACAGTTCCCCCGCAAATTTGTTTGTTTCCAGCCCCAGTAAATAGCGATTTTAACTTTGATATTGTATCAGTCAAACTGAAATTTAACATGTTTAATCGAATTGGGTATGCCGACATTTTTCTATTCTTTATTTCGCAGGATGAATTTATTGGATCGGGAAATGAAGATAAGATTTAGCCACTCTGGAGAAAATAAGATTCGCCATCTTGTCCCCCGGCCCCAGAAAGAACTACTGCTGGATCAATATCATGAAGACACCTAACATGATCTTCTTGAGTATTACTCAATGAGTGAGTACAAGATATGAGTTCTGGTACTTTCAGAACCCAAAACACAGAGAACATGTCATGGGTGATGGGCGGTTTTTGCGACTCCTTTAGGCCCCCTGGAGGCTTCTTAACCATGTTATAACCCGTTATTTAAATAACATATTGCATGTTGCAATGCAACACCGGCATTTATCGTGATAGAGAGAGATAGAGAGAGAGAGAGAGAGAGAGAGAGAGAGAGAGAGAGAGAGAGAGAGAGAGAGAGAGAGAGAGAGAGAGAGAGAGAGAGAGAGAGAGAGAGAGAGAGAGAGAGAGAGAGAGAGAGAGAGAGAGAGAGAGGGAGAGAGAGAAATAGAATGAATCGAAAGAATATAAGTGCTAGTGAGGCATGAGCGAGAGAGAGAACAGAATTCCAACACGATAAGCCTTTGTTTTATTTTTCGACGCTCTTTAGGGTTTTGGTAATTCTTCTTTTTAGAGTGATGTGATACTCATGATAAGGTCTTGACGTCACAATAGCAAGAATATTAGGACCTGTTTAGTGTTTTCTAGAGAGCGTGCCGTGCATCGACTGTAGAAGTGTAGCACCCATTTTAGGGGGCTGCCGCGGCCGGGAATGAATTATGAGGGGGCTGGGTAACACCTATCAAACTCTGCATTTTGAATTTTATTATGTGTCATACCCTGACCCTGGCCGCGAACAGAGAGGGGTGCGATGTGCCCAACCCCTGGCCCTGAGTGAAATCTTGTTATCCAATATCCACCCTCTATCTCATATATGACTCACTCTAAACTTCAGTTCTTAGAGATCATTGAATGCAAGTTTTGACTTTTGATCCATCCGGCCTCCAGTAGGGGAGGTAGATGGGGGAGGTCATCTCCAGTGTTATCTGTGGTATTTTTTATGACGTTATTGGCTCAAAGTCAATGTCTCTCACCGTGTAATTTAATGGACGACCAAATCGAGTTTGTCAGATAGGCCAGGGTTCAGATGACCTAAATATTAAATTGTAGTGTGAGCCATTTGCATTTAGCCATTCTTTTGCTTTAGTACTGAGTAGCATCTAGCATCTAGCCCCGGCCTGACCAGTGATTAGCTTAATTAATTAAACTGAACTTGTCAGAGCATTGGCCTGACAGAACTGAACTAAGAACTTGTTAAACTTAATACTTGAGGGTTCTATTGTCATCATTGTTGAACAATGATTGTTCCTTTTGGATATTTCTGGTGCCACAGAGTTTGATTTGTCCCGATCATGTTTTAAACATGATCGGGACAAATCAAAACTCTGAGGCACCAGAAATATCCAGAAGGGTCAAAAGGAACAATCATTGGAGCAGCTGAAGTGTGTTACTGTTAATAATTTTCTCAAGAAACCATGTTAATGTGAACAATTGTCTGACAGCGTCTTCACTTGTTGAGTTCATACTCCGATACCGCACGAGATGTATCAACAAGACATTAACACGACCTCGTTTTGAATTCCCCCGACACTATAAACATTGTTTATAGTGTCGGGGGAATTCAAAACGAGGTCGTGTTAATGTCTTGTTGATACATCTCGTGCGGTATCGGAGTATGAACTCAACAAGTGAAGACGCTGTCAGACAATTGTTCACATTAACATGGTTTCTTGAGAAAATTATTAACAGTAACACACTTCAGCTGCTCCTCCCACTTGTGCTACAAAGTACAATTCGGAGGGAGTGGGTAAGAGTTCTAGATGAATCTAGGACCACTAACACCCTTCCCCACCTCTAGATGAATCTAGGACCACTAACACCCTTCCCCACCTCTAGATGAATCTAGGATCACTAACACCCTTCCCCACATCTAGATGGATCTAGGACCACTAACACCCTTCCCCACATCTAGATGAATCTAGGACCACTAACACCCTTCCCCACATCTAGATGAATCTAGGACCACTAACACCCTTCCCCACCTCTAGATGGATCTAGGACCACTAACACCCTTCCCCACATCTAGATGGATCTAGGACCACTAACACCCTTCCCCACATCTAGATGAATCTAGGACCACTAACACCCTTCCCCACCTCTAGATGAATCTAGGACCACTAACACCCTTCCCCACCTCTAGATGGATCTAGGACCACTAACAACCTTCCCCACCTCTAGATGAATCTAGGACCACTAACACCCTTCCCCACATCTAGATGAATCTAGGACCACTAACACCCTTCCCCACCTCTAGATGAATCTAGGACCACTAACACCCTTCCCCACATCTAGATGGATCTAGGACCACTAAGCCTGCAAGAGCACCATGGCGATGTTGAAGATGATCCCCCTGCCTGGCCCCCTGAACTCAGCATGGTAACACGACCAAGATCAACGAGTCGGACTAGCTCTCGGTACAGCTCTCGGCCAAACTCTCGGCCAAACTCTCGGCCCAACTCTCGGCCCAACTCTCGACCCAACTCCCCTAAATCTGAGCGACGTCCTCGAAGCCGTCCACATTCTAGCCATTCTAAAAGATCGCAGCCCAGGAGTCGGCCCAGCTCGCAGGTGAGCGAGAGGAGGTCCCGACATGGCTCCCACTGCAGTGAGACCTGTGAGATTGATCCTACGAGACTCTATGTGAATAATAATGTTACTTATTCTAATGACCTGGAGGAACCAGAAAACGGTATGTTAACTTCCAAACCTTCCTTGATTGAAATATATGGCTCTCTTAGGTTGTGTCTTGTTGAGTATTAGGTGTTACTCAACAATTTGGGTCTGGTTTGTTTGTTTCCAAAAGGGCCTGATGGGACGCGCTAAAAATGAGGGTAAAACTTTATATTAAGAAACATGTTTCAGGGTCGACTAGGACTAGTGGAACTGGTAGTTTGCCGTTCGCGATCTATGCTAATGATGCTGATAATAATGTCACAGGTATGTAATGTCAAAAACTTTTATCTTCTGTCTTTCTTCTGATAGGCTTCGTGCTCTATCATCCATATATCGTATGTTTCATTTCGGGACAAAGTTGTCTCTCTCTCTCTCTCTCTCTCTCTCTCTCTCTCTCTCTCTCTCTCTCTCTCTCTCCCTATCTCCTTCTCTCCTGCAGGTGCACTTTCTAATCAACAATATGACGTCACAAAGTCGTCACAACATTCCCACGGTGAACTCTACCGCATGTTCATTGCATTAAATTAATATATTTCTCCTACCAACTTCCTTCCACATTCTCTTATCTACAAATCTAGAATAAGTACTATCTCATTTTAATAAAGTAAAGAGGAGTATTTTTTCTAGATTTGTAGAGAATGCGGAAGGAAGTTGGTAGGAGAAATATATGTTAATTTAATTTTAATGTAATGAATAAGTGTTTGACTGAATATGAGTCTTATTCAGCAACTTCTATTGGACCTAATCTAAGTTATCTTAGTCTTTCAACAGGCGGTAGAGTTCACCGTGGGAATGTTGTGACGACTTTGTGACGTCATATTGTTGATTAGAAAGTGCACCTGCAGGAGGAAGGAGATAGGGAGAGAGAGAAAGATAGAGAGAGGGAGAGAGAAAATCGAAGGTTATTAGGAGGAATAAGGAAAGGATGAAAAAGATAAAAGGTGTAAATGAGATTTAGATACTCTTTATTGAATATGTGTGACCATAGCTACCACTTGCTCTTGTCGGTAGTCGTTAGTCCCTCTCTCGCATGTGATCGCAGTGCCACTGTGTGACCACTCACGCAATTTACAGCGAATACAGATGGTCTGAGAATCATGTAGATAACCCAGATCTAAACATGTATTATATGTTCTGTGTGGGATGGGAACTGTGAGTGTTGGAAGGAAAGTGGAAACCTTAAAGTTGCGATGGGATTTTTAGTACATCATCAGATCTTGATTTATTTGCCACGTCTTCTTTCTTTATTCGTCTCCCTTTCTCACTTGAAAATTCTCATCTCATTTTATTGCTTCAGTATCTCTGATTTTCAATCTTCCCGCCAGAGCGTCGAGATCTCTTCGTAATCTCCCCCTTATTATCGCCCCAATTCACTGGATTAGCGTGTTCCAGGGTGGCTCCAAAACTTGATTACCCACTCCAAATTGGTGTGATCCATGTTACCATGAAGTGAAGATTTGATTTGCTCGACCCTGTTTGAACAAAACAATATTTGTAATTTCACTCTTGTTTCTCCCATTGTCCGGAATATTTTTCAGGGGACTTTTTCAATTTCTTAGGGGTTGGCTATCTCTCCTAGCTTCATCAATGATACCCATATTTATTAAATTGTCTTAAAGCATATATTGTCTATTAGCATTTGTCGAATGAGTCTCGACTTAGAAATGTGATGAAAGCGTTTTTTAAACATTTTTTGGCTCACAGTGTCCGTTGCAAATCAGTATAAAGTTTTCCGGCGTATATTCTCTTTCAAGTTCAAGTTCTTATCACATATTTTCCATTTTGCATTACACGAGGAGTTTATCTAATTTTGCATTTTTCTCTTGGCGATGGACCATTGTTGTATAACTAATTACATATGAATCACAAGGTTTCAAACAGAATGAGAAAATTCCCCAAATAACGGGGTGCGGTCAGACGGGGTGGATGTAGAGAGCCCTGCAAGTGCAATCTCAATTACCTAGTCATAATTTCAACACGTCAGAGTTGGTTTAGAAATAACCCTTCTTCAGAGAGAATCTAAACAATCGGGAGGGTGTAAAATACGTACATGTCTGGTCTTGTAGGGTCGTGATTGGGGCATGCATGTAGGGGAAGTTATGAAACGACGTCAAAGTGGTGGGGCCACTTTTCGGCGAAAAATTTTGGTCACCAGACCAGTCACGTGATATAACAGGCGAAGCGACTTGGGGTCACTAAGGCAGAAAGAGTTTCGGGTCATTTGACATTATAACCGGTGATGTATATCGATATTCTGTTATCTGCTCTTATCAAGGTGTATGTGAACTCAGTGGGTACTCAGTGCAAAGGCCATCTCCCTTTGTACGTCAGAGTAGAGAGAATGTCTCACTAGTTGAAATAATTAAACTTAGTCTCTTTCTATCTCTCTCTCTCTCTCTCTCTCTCTCTCTCTCTCTCTCTCTCTCTATTTTTGAGGTTGGTCTCATAAGATTCCTGTTACGTTCTACTTAGTTAAACAGTGGCTGTTTAGATATTAAAACCTCACCACATGTTCAATCAGTTTGTTTTTTCTTCTTCGCGATTTGACTCCCCCCTTTACTTTTACATACTGTACTTACTTATACTGATACTGATAGTTATTAACATTTAACACTGCACTAACGACGAGCACTATCTTGTAGGAACACGAGTGAAGATGACAGCTAATGGGGAAGAGGCTCCCGCTGCAGAAATGGGTGCTGTGAATATCGAGATTAAGAAAAATGACGAGAAAGGTTAGTCTGGATACGCTTCTTTTTTAAAAATTTGATGGACGTTGGTAAAACGAAAGTCTGAGATTCATGTTCTCCTTTAATATCCCTTCCTTCAAACCCTGTTATATCCTGATTTTCCAGCAAAAGATATAGATGATTGTTCAACGGAAACAGAAGAGGAGGAGGAGGAAGAGGAGGGATGGGGTAACAAGACACAGTTCCTTCTGGCTTGCATTGGTCTCGCTGTGGGCCTCGGAAATGTCTGGCGATTCCCAATGTTGCTGCACGAGAATGGAGGAGGTAATGATGTGATTGAATTAACTGTCTAATTGATTGTCTAATTGATTGTCTAATTGATTGTCTAATTGATTGACTAATTGATTAACTACTCTAATCCTATGGTAGCCCCAATGATTCCTGCGAAGCCCTGATTGGCCAATTATTTATGATGCCCAAGATGATAAGGTAAATCAATTATTATACCTGTTCATTTTCCCTGTCTCTGTCTTTCTCTCTGGCTCTCTATATATCACTCTCTTTTCCTTCTCTCACTCTCCAGTCACTCTTTTTTTCATATTGTATGAAGAAATGATCTGTTGTTATTGGTTGGAAAACGAGAGTAATTACTCTAGTAATTCATTTTTCCTGGACCACAGCCTCTCTTGAATTTAGAATACTCTAACTGTCCATATATTTTCCCTCATTGCATGACTTATAACTATGTTCAGTCAGACCCCAATTTACCGGGAGGATAAAATTCCCCCGATATAGGAAAATAACGGTAATTGACCCCGATATACCAGGCACCCCGATTTACCGGTCAAAACCCTTTCCCCGAGCATCCCGGTAATTCGGGGTCCGACTGTGGTGGTGGTGGTAGGAAAAGTGTTTTAATCCCTATTATAACTATATTATGTAGAATCCTTATAGCTGTATCATGTTATAATGATTAATGACCCTCTTGTTTTCAGGTGCATTCCTGGTCCCATATATTCTGATGTTGGTATTGGAGGGAATCCCGATAATGTACGTGGAGATGGCGATCGGGCAGTATTTCCGGGGCGGTAGTGTGGTGTCATGGCAACGAATTCACCCCTCACTCAAAGGAATAGGTGAGCGGTATACCGTGTGTGCAGGGAATGAAGAGATTAGGGTATTAGGAGGTAGAGATAGAGACATGCAGGGACCCTGTTATGTGTCACAGGGTGAGGTATGATATATTTATCGAGTGAATCGTAAAATCATCTCATTTTCAGGGTTATGCTCCTTAGTTATTTCCTCCTTCCTCTGTATCTACTATGTTATGGTAATCGCCTGGATTCTCAACTACATTTGGGTATCTTTAGACAGGTAAACAATTGGGTTTAGCCTTGCCAAGCTAGACTGTGTTTCGGGCGCCCCGAAAGGGAGGGTTAGAATCGAACATAACAAGGTTTAGCCATCTTTTACCCCTTTCCCGTCGAATATATAAAGGAGGGGTAGGAGCTTGCTCCACCGAACCGCCGCAGTTTGAGCTACACAAATTAACACAATATTTAAAAAGTTTTTTGATCAATAAAAGTGTTGACTATTGCAGCATTTACAAGAATTTAAAACACATTTACACAGTGTACCACCCTACGCTGGCTGCGATTACACTGATGACCTCTGCTGTACACAAGACAAGACACTCTACTACTGGTATACTCAAGTTCTTAAGGTACTTTCTAATCTTCTATTGTTAGTAAATCGTTTCACGGAATAAATATATTATATGAGAGTCAATGTACTGTTTATTTTATCCCATTCGAAGCCAAATTGATTGTGATCCATCAGGTTCCTCGGGCTCCGATAGGATTTCAGGAGATGTTTTGCCGAGTTGTTTTGAAGGGCCTTGCATTGGAACTTGTAGTAGATTCTCATTTTGCATTGATCCTCGATTCTCATTTTGCATTGGAACTTGTAGTAGATTCTCATTCATTTGCATTGGACTTTGCATTGGGCCTTGCATTGGGCCTTGCATTGGATTTTGCATATAACCTTGCATTGGATTTTGCATTGGATTTTGCATTGTGCCTTGCATTGGGCCTTGCATTGGGCCTTGCATTGGGCCTTGCATTTGGCCTTGCATTGGGCCTTGCATTGGGCCTTGCATTGGATTTTGCATATAACCTTGCATTGGATTTTGCATTGCGCCTTGCATTGTATTTTGCATTGGGCCTTGCATTGGGCCTTGCATTTGGCCTTGCATTGGGCCTTGCATTGTATTTTGCATTGGGCCTTGCATTGAGCCTTGCATTTGGCCTTGCATTGGGCCTTGCATTGGGCCTTGCATTGGATTTTGCATATAACCTTGCATTGGATTTTGCATTGGATTTTGCATTGGGCCTTGCATTGGGCCTTGCATTGGGCCTTGCATTGGGTTTTGCATATAACCTTGCATTGGACCTTTCATTGGGCCTTGCATAGGATTTTCCATATAACTTCGCATTGAGACTTTTATCGGGCCTTGCATCGGATCTATATTTCGGTTTAAATTGACGCCATGCAGGCCAATTTGAGAAGATTCTGGGGTGACTGTTTCCGGGTTCTGACCAATCCACTTTTCCACAATTTTCATAATATCGGCAAAAGGGACTCTGAAGACAAGATCTTCATCCTCTAATATTGGGTATGGTAGCACATCTGGGTTTACTACCGATAGTTCGGGTACCTCTGGATTTGGATCCGATAGTTCGGGTACCTCTGGATTTGGATCCGATAGTTCGGGTACCTCTGGATTTGGATCCAACACGATGTCGATGTTTTCGGGTACAGCTGGTAAATGCACTACCACCGGAACCGCCGGATCCACAATAAAGTCGTAACCCATTTCATCCTTATGTTTGGTGGGGGTCATTGGCCGGGTGTTTGGTTTGAGTGATGGCCGGGTGTTTGGTTTGGGTGTTGGCAGGGTGTTTGGTTTGAGTGTTGGCCGGGTGTTTGGTTTGAGTGTTGGCCGGGTGTTTGGTTTGAGTGTTGGCGGTTTGAGTGTCGGCGGGGGAGACTCCTTATCCAACCATGCATCCACTCCAACGTCGTTGATAGCTCTAAGGTTTCGAAATGTCTCCTTCAGCTTCCCACTCCATTGACTAAATCGATTCATAGACTCCTTAGCCTGACGTGCCATTCGCTTCTTGGATAAATCCTTAAGCAAATTCCTCGTCTTCTCGATATTGTCCTCCACTTTTTTAGGGTCAGTTGTGGCATACCACCACCCTAATTCCGTCTCAGCCAAAGACTTAAACTCAGAGCTTTTCATGTAGTGCTCTCTAAAGCTTGGCTCAATCTCTTTGGCAAGCGCATTCCCAATTCCCCAGAGAGTGGTATCATCCCTTTTGAACTCTTGGTGGATCTTTTCAGATAAAGTGGGAAGTTTGGCATCATTTTTAACGTACTGACTGATTGTTACATTCACTAAACAGGCACCGGTCATGAGTTCTGTGCACGAGTCGACCAATCTCTTCTCCGCCTCGAAGCAGACTTGATGGCGCTCCGCTTTCGTGTGTCTCCTGATGACGTGAACAAGTTTCCCGAAGTCCATGTTCCGGGTGTAATAATAACTCTCAAAAGATGGGAAAATTGAAAACCATCTCGTCAGCCGGAGCATCTCAGTACAGTCATTAACCTCATCTTCAGATAGCCATCCTTGACCCACCAGCACCCCATTGACATAGACCATGATATACCTGTCGTTCAGGTAGATGCTATAGGGAAGCTGCTGTATATCATCACCCTCAATCAAGTCAGGGTTTATCTGGATCCTGTTACAATACTCGATATCAAGATAGTATTCCCCTGTTAAATTGATGTGATTCCAGTGATCATAACCCAGAACCAGGGAGCCTCGGTGGTACAGTGTCGGGGAGACATCACCGAAAAACCAAAACATATGATGACTGCTGTTGTGTTGCGGTTGTTGTGGTTGAGTGATGGTCTCCCTGCCAATGTGTAACAGTGTGTTATTAGTTTTCACCGGTACAAACCGGTATCCCATCACCCCAAAACCCGTCTCCAGACCCGTGATGTCAACTTCACCAGATATGATAAACTGGTCCTTACACCAAACCACGACCCCATCAGCGATACCTCCGTTACAGTTGAATGTTGAGTCTGTGTCGTTCTGAAAAGTACACTCCTCCGTAAAGTTGAACCAGAAAACCGAGACTGAGAGATCATGCCCCGGTATGTCGGTGTCTAATGTAATATCCGAAATGTAGACCTGTCTGAAAAACCTGAAGTAATACCAGTTCTTAGCATGGGAAACCTCTGGTAGAGAACCATGGGGATCACCTGCCACTGTTTCATTCGCCCCCTCCAAGGACCCTGCTAGTACCCATTCGGGTGTCAGCTCACCCCAGTAGGCATCTTCTAAGCGGGGATAATGGGTGTCATTGGCTCCTAGATCAATCATCAGTTGTCCAATGTTGCCATTATGGTACCGATAGTTGAAATCGGCGTGTGTTATGAACCCGGTGGAAAGGGACGTCTTATGCGAGGTAAATAGTCCGAAATACGGGCTAGAATATGTTCCATATTCAACTCCGAAACCTTGAAAAAATCTATTGTTCGGAATGTTCGGTCTAATGGTTGAAGGCTGGTTGGAGTTGTCGTTCCATTCATCAACACCTAGAGGAGCAGCTCCTCTTTGAAGAACATTGTCGGGTTTGTAGTCGGATAAAGCCTCAGGTCGAGATTCTACCCGGGCCAAGGGGAGCTGAGGTTCCCAAGATTTCAGTCCGTCAATCCTTCCCTCAACCACAAGGGCAGGGAGGAGGAGAAAGAGGTGAAACAATCGAACAAGCATTAGCGAGAAATGAGCCAGATTTTAGCATGTATCAATCTTTTCAAGATCTCCTTGGGATCTTCTAGGCAACCTTTAGGCATGCACTTGGGTCGTTCCAGCTAAGAGGATGATGAGAGCTCCTTGATCCATAATTACTATTAGAAGAGTGGCTCCCGACCTCTTTGACATAATATAAAGGAAGGGACCTGTTCATAAATTGTTTGCTGTTATACGGGCAATAACATGAATAATATGGTACATCAGCTTGTTGGTTAACGTACTATAATTTCAGGCAAGTCCATCGATAAGTGATTTTGGTGCTGGTCCATCCTGGGAGTTAATTGTATTCCTCATTCTCGCCTGGGTCGTCACATACCTGTGCGTCTTTCAGGGGGTTAAGAGCACTGGAAAGGTAAGCAATATAAAGACATGTCTCAATATACTCTTTAACAACACGGCTATTATATAGCACCTCCCTGAACAACAACGTATTGATATCAATTAATATCAATTTATATCAATTTATATCAATTAATCATTGACTACCTGGATCGCAACTCTCTTTTGGGCAAACATCAGTCTGGCTATCGTGTTGGTCACAGTTGTGAAACGCTATTGGCAAGCATGTTCGATGACATTCTAGGGGAAATGGATAAAGGAAACGTAGTAGCTCTTATCTGTCTAGATATGAGTGCTGCTTTTGATACGGTTGACCATGGAAAGTTGTTGGAGGTGTTGCAGAAACGGTTTGGAGTGGATGGTGAACCTCTCCGATGGTTTAAAAGCTATTTGAGTTCCAGATCTTTTAGAGTTTCGGTCGGTGATTGCCTTTCGGAAACCCTTGCTTTACTTTGTGGAGTCCCTCAAGGGTCCCTCCTTGGTCCTATTTTGTTCCTACTCTACATCGAGGCTGTACAAGATATTGTGGAGCCATATGGACTCCGGATAAAGTTATATGCAGATGATTCCCAGCTCTACGTGAGTCTGGTTCCTACGGATGCTGCTGGCTGGGTTGAGGCAAAGGTGGATATTGAGGAGTGTCTGGCGAAGGTGAAGAGGTGGATGGTAGGGCAGTGGTTGAAGTGTAATGAGGCCAAAACGGAATTCATCCTGCTTGGAAAGCGCAGTTCTCTAAGCAAAGTCTCTTTTGATCCAGTTATTAACTTTGGAGGAACGGAAATCTCCCCCAGTGAATGTAGTGGAACAGATGGTAAAACCCTGGGAATTCTCTTGGATCATAACCTTGGCCTTGAACGACAGGTTAACAATGTGAGGAAACAGTGTGGACTGATGTTACGAAACCTTTGGCAACTGCACAGGTGTTTTGATATCCCAACAAAGATAATGTTGGTCAAACAGTTGATTTTATCGAGGATAGACTACAGTAACATTCTGTATTGTGGACTTCCTGGTCGAGTTCTCAGTGGGCTCCAGAAGCTTCTCAATGCCTGTGTTCGTTTTGTATTTAACCTCCACGGACACCAGGACAACTACATGGAGTATTTCAGGCAATGTCATATTTTACCGATCTCCTACAGGTTGGACTTCAAAGCATGTTTGATTGCCTACAAAATAGTCAATGGAACAGCCCCGTGTTATCTCCAGGATTTGGTGCCACGTGATGAGACTTGGGGAACCTCTAGGACAACGAGGATGACTAATGTTCCGGATCCCTATAGGTTAAAACATCCAAAGATGACCAGTATCAATGCCAACTCTAAGTTGAGACGTAGGAGGTTATCAGTATTCCTGCCCTCTGTCTGGAATGAGCTTCCTCTTGAGCTCAGGTCAATCCCCAATGTGGATACTTTCAAAACCCGGCTGAAAACACATCTCTTCGTTGGTGCATTTGGAGTGGGTGATGGGGAACCCATGGCTGAGTTGTAATGTTTGTTGTAGTTGTGGGGCCTGCGGGCAATCAGTGTCATCCTCTCTCTAGCCATGTTATTAATTCATTACCTAGTATCCTTTTTTCGAGCAGGTGTGAGTATAGTGTGTTTTAATTTATATCTACAGGATTATGGGACCAGTTATTCCCTCAGTTTTATAAGTCAAGTTTATTTAGTCGTCTATATATTGTTTTTCAACCAGAGCTGTTCGAGTGTGTCATATAAGTAGTCGAGGATATACCGCTCTGATGATTCGGCGGAACATCGTCAATATTTTGACATGTCTCTGTCGGGTATGGGCGGTATATAAGCGCGGAATATTATTATTATTATTATTATTAATATATTACAGGCGGCATATTTCGCAGCGACCTTTCCCTACATCTGCCTGTTCATCTTACTGATCAAGGGTCTAACCCTGCCTGGTGCGGACCAGGGATTGAAGAAACTTTTCACCCCAGATGTAAGTACGAAGTAGGGCCCGATCCATTATTATAGAAGATGACATAACTAATAATTAGCTTCAATTAGCAGTTAGTTAGATCTGGATTGTTGAAACTAATTCTCCCGCTCAGTTTGCCGCACTATTAAAACCAACAGTGTGGATCAAAGCGGCAACCCAGATTTTCTTTTCTCTGAGTCTTGGTTTTGGTGCCCTGGTCGCCTTTGCGTCCTTCATGCCCTACAAGAACAACATCACAAGGGATACCTTGATTGTGGCAGTTATCAACTCCTTCACGTCTGTAAGTAAACCTTACCTCCAAAAATAATCGTTATTGTAAATAAATATATCTCCTTGTCTAATGACTCCCCCTCCCAGATTCTAGCTGGTGTGTGTATTTATTGTATCTTGGGATTTAGAGCACACGAAACGGGAAGAAGTCTGGATGAGGTATGATCATATCAATTCAATGTGACACTCTTTTTCACCCATTTTTACACCAATCAATTAATGTATGCTTTCTCGTTGGTGGCGCAGTCACCTCTCTGCAGCTTCACGGACCTCAATTTGCCGCACTACGTGCAGGAGTAAGGGTGACTGCGTCACCAAGCTTTCTCACACTCTCTTTCACCCTTTACACACCTGCTGTTTGGTACCCGTTTTGATTATCTTGTCCAGAGTACGCACCAAAAACCCTTTGCACACTCTAATACCCTTCTTTTAGGTGAGCTATGGCGCAGGGTTGACCTTTATCGCAATCACAGAAGCTGTCAGCAGGATGGAGGGGACGCCATTTTTCGCTTTCGTATTCTTTTTTATGCTCTTCAATCTGGGTGTTAGCTCACAGTTTGGTACCCTGGCGGGTCTTGTAACCCCCCTATATAACGATCTAAAGGTCTTTGGAAAGGCCCGGAAAGAGATATGTGTGGGTAAGTTCTGATATTATGATATAGTGAGAGGGGGGTACTTCCTTGTTAGCCTAACAATGTTAGCGAATGGTAGAGTGACTTCCTCCTCAACGGAAGCGGGAAGGAGAGCCTAACGACTTTTCCTTTTTAGCATTCCTCTCTGTGATTTTCTTTGGTATTGGTATCATCTTTACGCCCGGCAATGGACAGTATATCCTTGATGTAAGTATATAACTACCATATGGCTCGATTTGGATATTCTAAATGACACCTTATGCCTCTGAAAACAACCCCACATAATACTGATTGGCTGATAACTAGTCACGTGACCTAAATAACGAGTTCTGATTGGTTGTTTACTTGTTTCGGTCGGTTCCTGCCACATATGTTTATCATCCATATTGTTCTCTCTCAGCTATTCAACAACTATCCTGTTACGATGCCACTACTAGTCGTCAGTATCACTGAGGCCATAGCTATAGGGTGGATATTTGGAATCGAGAAGTAAGAATAAGACCCCCCCCCATAACTGATTCAGCATCATATAGCAAATCGAATATAGATAATACCATGTCATTACATACTTTTCTTTTCATTTTCCCAATTCTGACCTCATCATTTCCAGTTTTGACTTGGCTATCCGTGATATGACTGGTGCTCCTTGCCCCTTATACTTCAAGATCTGCATCAAGTTTGTCTCTCCTGTTCTTATGATATTCCTGCTGATCTGGACACTTGTGGATGCCATCATGCACCCCCAGACTTACGATGTCTTCGTGAACTGCAATCCCGTAAGTTCACCACCACTCATCTCAATTTGAATCTCCCTGAATAAAGATCTGTACCTATCTGCTAGATTTTAGGCCTGAATAAATCTTTATCTGCTAGATTTTAGGCCTGAATAAATCTTTATCTGCTAGATTTTAAGCCTGAATAAATCTTTATCTGCTAGATTTTAGGCCTGAATAAATCTGTAGGTCTGCTAGATTTTAGGCCTGAATAAATCTGTAGGTCTGCTAGATTTTAGGCCTGAATAAATCTGTAGGTCTGCTGATTTTAGGCCTGAATAAATCTGTGGGTCTGCTAGATTTTGCCCCATTTATAAGATTTATCCCATCCCAGGACGACATTATCAACAACAGGACAGCGCAGTATACTCAGAATCTAGTTCTCCCCGAGAGTGCACGTGTAGCTGGAGGGTTTATGGTGGCCCTGTGTACTGTACCAGTGGCCGTGTATGGAATCTGGAAACACATGACTATCAAGGAAATCAAAGAGTGCATCAATGGAACGTATGTTACATGTGGGTTACATGTGGGTTTCTAACGGGTGCGGCGAGATACTGAGAGAGGGTTGAAGGGAGAAGTTGAAAAGGGGAGGGGATCGGGAGGGAATTTGGTCGGAAAGGGGCCATGATATGGGGGGTTACCAGCAGTGTTTAAATAATAATGCGTTTTAAAATAACGTATATTACATAAGTAAACTTGATTTTAAACTGATATTCCACACCCCTGCAGGAGACAATACGTGATAGGAGAGACGAACAGGAAGGGAAGATGTAACCGTTAAGGTTAACTACTGCGCAGAAGAGTGTCCTAGCGTGGTGTAGGGGGACATAATTATACTGAATTAGAACTGTTCATTGCTCTCCGGTGTTATAGGCTTCATGTTCAGAGACAAGTGTGCAATAATTGTGTGAGGAGTTAGTAGGTAGTGCTGGTATAAGGAACCATAATAAAGTTCAAGAGCCTCCAAGACACCCAAGACGCACCCAATCGAAAGACCACACCTGAGAGCGCACCACACCAAAAAGAGACCACTCCAAGAGCGCACCACCTCCAGAAGACACCACTTCAAGAGCGCACCACATCAAAGAGAGCTCCCCATCCAGAGATCCACGCGCGGGACACCACCCAAAGAGACCAGCGCGGCGTTGTATTTGCGCGTGCGGTCTCTTCTGCGCGTGTGTCCCCTGCGCGCGGTATCTTCTGGATGGGGAGCTCTCTTTGATGTGGTGCGCTCTTGGAGTGGTGTCTTTTGGAGGTGGTACGCTCTTGGATGGGGTGCGCTCTTGAACTTTATTATGGTTCCTTATTAGGAAATCTATGACAAATGTATTTTATTTGCTAGGTTTTGGCGGCATGACTATGAGTCAGATTATGCTATAAAACTGAACTTGAAGTTGAAGAGAGACGTTTTATTTTTAACTAGGTTTTGACACTTAAAATAGGACACTGTTTTATCTGGATTTCTATTGTTTTAGGAGAGCTAGTGTTAATGTTCGGCCCTTTTTATAAATATTACACCTCATAGATACCGAAATATTACACCTCATAAATACCGAAATTGGTAGTGGTTAAAGTTGACATGAGAGTGTGACACTGTCAGTGAGATTAAATTGAGAATGAGACTGAGAGTGAGAGACTCACAGTCACACTCTCTCAGAGGAACTGATTGAAACTGAAAGAAATGTTATTATAACATACTTTATAAATTTATCGTAAACTAATTGAATGCCCGAGAAATGTGTACCTCATTTGTTGGCAGCGAAGCTTCGTACGGGGGATTATGCGACGTGCCCAATGGCCAATACAACTTAGTTTATTATTTATTTAAGTGAAAACCGCGTTCGCTAGAAACTTTTAAAAACAACGCGTTACTACGCCGCGCAAAAAGACGTCGTGGCGCGGCGCGCGGTAGCTTGCGCAAAAATCCACAAATTCGCAGTTTTAAAAAATGTTTGCTTTCCTGTTTTTTCTCATTTTTTCGTTTCAGTTTTCGGCCTGTGCATCTGCGCCGCAGATTCTGCGGACACCCACGCGCGCCTCCCCGACGGCTTACCAGGAACCGGAGATATCTCAGATATAAGTTGTGCCAAATCAAGGGTGGACAGTTTAGAAAAAACTCAAAAATCCGACGTGTGGAGTGCCGACAAAAAAGGGGCCAAGAAAAATGGGGAATATAAATTATAAATGGACACCAAAATTGGGGAAGTGGGTGTGGAATGGTTACAGTGAGGTGTGGTGCAGTGGAGTGTGTTGGACTTTACTTACAGAAGTACAGTCGGTATGGTGTGGTGCAGTGGTCAGTGGAGTGTGTTGGGCTTTACTTATAGAAGTACAGTCGGTATGGTATGGTATGGTATGGTGCAGTGGAGTGTGTTGGGCTTTACTTATAGAAGTACAGTCGGTATGGTGTGGTGCAGTGGAGTGCTGCTGCAGTGGAGTGCTGCTGCCTTCTTCAAACTAACCAACTACTTGATGGGTCGTGATAAAACACCACAGGAACAGCCAGAAGGATACGAGGATCAAGTTCTTGCGGACAAGTTTGCTGAATTCTTTCAAGAAAAGTTGAGAGAATTTCAGCAGACATTGAGGAAGACCGAAAAACTAGGCGACCAGTTCAAACACTGCAATACACACGTACCCTCAACTGTCAATTCAAGGAGTTTAGCCCACTATCAGAGAAGTATTCGTCTTTGGTCCGCGATATGTCGCATAAAGCGTGTGATTTGATCCCCTGCCAACACTCATTCGTGACCAAACTCCTGCCAAACTATCCCCAGTAATAACTACGGTAGTTAATAAGAGCCTGGCTAATGGAGAGTTCCCAACTGCTTTAAAGGTACCCAAATAAAGACCCTCTTACAAACAAGAAGACAAGAACGATTAAAGAACTATCGCCAGTGTCCAATCTACCTTTCTTATCCAAAATCGTCGGAAAGCAGTAGCGCTACAACTCACGGAATACCTTGAAACAACAACTGCTACCATCATACAGTCTGCCTACAGAAAAGGACATAGCGTAGAAACAGCTACCACAAAAATACTGGATGATCTGTTGGTCATAACCGATAAAAAATCGAAAGCAGTGCTGTTACTTCTAGACCTATCAGCGGCTTTTGACACGATTGATCATGGGAGATTGATGTCCAGACTGGAGCGTGATTATGGTATAACTGGTGTCGCACTACGATGGTTCTCCTCTTATCTGTCGGGAAGAAAAGCTTCAGTCAAGGTAGGAGGAACACTCTTCTCCTCGAGAAATGAGAATAGGAGTGCCGCAAGGGTTATACTGGACCACTACTATTTGTCTGTACACAAGAGAGCTAGAAGAGATCGGAAAAAACATGGAGTCCTACTACACCTGTATGCAGATGATTCCCAGGTATACTGTGAATTTCAGCCAGCTGATTTCTCGCAACAGAAACTCGAATTGAGCTATGCTTGAAGAAATTCGTAGATGGTTGGTCCACAATCGTCTGAAATTAAACACAAGTAAGACTGAAGTTATGTGATCCGTTCAAAACATGACACTACGAATAATCCTAAACATTTAAAGTGTTTGGTGAACCAAAGGAACACACGAAATGTGCTAGAAAATCTTGGAATCTACTTTGATGAAACACTGTCAATGGAAGCCATGTGTCACAAGTGGTCAGACGCTGCTCTATGTATCTTCATAACATGTGGCGTAAACTGGAAAGCTAGATAAAGACTCCAAAGTGACTTGTTAACGTCTTCATACACTCCATCCTGGACTTTGGAACTCTCTGCTTTATGGGATCAAGACATCACAAATACAGAGGCTACAGAAACTTCAAAATGCTGCAGGTAGGTTTGTTCGGGGCACGAGGGAACGCCGAGGGATCACTGTACTCGAAAAGAGTTAACACTTCTTCCAGTCAAATGGATCTGCTACAAAATATGCTTCCTCATGTTTAATTGATCAATCACGAGCTCCGGAATACCTAATGGAAATGGTGACTAAAAGATCGGCAAAACCACAAGGCTAAGAGCAGACAACGATCACACATTCTCGAGAAAGAACCCACTCGGTGAGGTACAAAATTAGTGAAGAGACTCTCGATAGCTGGACCCCGCTGTGGAAGAACTACCAAGACAATTAAGGGAGGAAATTCAGAGAACCGCTTCAAGGTGCTCCTCAGACTCATCTATTCCAAGGGCTTATAATGAGAGTGATTAAGTCTGTTGTCGTAGAGCTTGTCGGTGTGTGTAATGTTTTCAGAAGACAATTTAGTAAAGGAATCCCAGCTTGTTGTATGTGTGTGTAGGAGTTTTTCTGTTGTTAGTTTGGAGTTGATGTTGTGAGTCAGTATCGTACTGGTCTAAGGGTTTTCGAGTTGTTCCGTTGATGTGTGAGGAGTTGTACTATTGTGATAAAAGAAATTCGTAGAATTTTGAGTTAGTAGGGACGGGAGTAGGAGTCAGGAGATTAGAGGGTTGTTTGTGTGTCTGTGGTCAGTTGAATACTTTCCGTATTGTTCTGAAAGTGGAGACTTGGAGACTCGATTTGATTGATTGTTTCTTTTTATGTGACGGATCCCCAGAACTCGGTAAAAAAAGAGCCTGGGCTAACAAATCAAAAAATCAAAAAAAAAAAAAGAAAAAAAAAAAAAAAGGAAAAAAGAAAAAAAAAAAAAAAAAGAAGAAGGCAATAAAAAATAAAAAAAAACAAAAAAAAAAACAAAAAAAAACAAAAAAAAAAACAAAAAGCCCCCCTCCCCCTCCTGCAGACTTACTTGACAATGACAGTAGATTAACACTCGATATGAACAATACACCCACACCATGGTATGGCGCTGTGTAGTTGTCAAGTACTATACTTTCCAATACACAGAGCCAGCCTGCATACGGAGGTTCCGACTGACAATTAAATCACCACCTCCGGTGCAAAATATTTTCAGGTGTTAAGCTGAACTCTTAGACAGAGGATGGAGTAGGGCAAGTAATTTTTATTTAGTAGTAAATATGTAGTTTCAATCCTCGACCCCCTTTAGTAGTGTCTAGAGATATTAGTTATACTAGACAGTAAACTGTCCACTAACACGTAACCTAAACACCCGCAAGCGGGCCGTTTCTCTCCCCTTTTTCAGTAATTAGGTCATTGAAGTTTCCTCAGTCTTGAGTTTCCTAGTAGTCCGAGATCAAGCATCATCCTGGTACAGTTGAAAGTACGGGGGACACGCTAGCATTATTTAGGGTGACTAGGGAGACTAGGGATAGTGGATGTGCAAGGGAGTCATGAATGGGTGGCCCAAAACTGTGACGAATGTAATATGAACTGATCCCGTTTCATAGACAATTACAAACTGTGCCATGTTATTTTTAATCAGAGGTTTAAATTGCGAAATAAGACATAAGTGTGAAGTGAAGTATGTGTGTTGCGTGTTTTTAACTAACTTATTAACTACTAACTTATTAACTACTAATTTATTAACTAATTATCTATGCATGAAAGATCTGGACTCTTATAGTTATATAAATTGTATATACAAGGACTTAATTGACAACAGACATTAATTATTCTATTAGTTTCTTGAATTGTGTGTATTGGAGCCTCCTTCGAATGGCCTGGGCTATACAATTGTGTGTGTTACCGAGCGATTCGAAGTAGGCTCCACCGCTTTAGAAAGTCGTTAGTTTTGCCTGTGTGTGATTTAGCATATGTAAGTGCTCTTCTAGCAGTAGACTACAAAGCGGAATATTAAATATTTGTATGATGATGATTTGTATGATGAAGTACAGCCAGTATGGTGTAGTGCAGTGGAGTGGGTTGGACTTTACTTACAGAAGTACAGTCGGTATGGTGTGGTGCAGTGGAGCGTGTTGGGCTTTACTTATAGTACAGTCGGTATGGTGTGGTGCAGTGGAGTGTGTTGGGCTCTACTTACAGAAGTACAGCCAGTATGGTGTAGTGCAGTGGAGTGTGTTGGACTTTACTTACAGAAGTACAGTCGGTATGGTGTGGTGCAGTGAAGTGTGTTAGGCTTTACTAATAGAAGTACAGCCAGTAAGTTGAGATCTAGCGAGGTGAGCCGTGAGCTACCGTGAGGCATGCTGTGTATCGTATGGACACAAGTGAGTTTAAGCTAGTATGAATTCTCCCCCGCTCCTTGGTTCTCCTACAGTTGAAGCAGAAGGATCCTCACCCGGTTGTATAAGACAGTATCGATTGTTTAAGGGCTAAAGCCCTGGAGCTAAAATATTCACTTTCTGGATCTCTAGATCCAAGAGCATATTCTATTAATCTCAGTAAGCAGAGACGTATATTTCATCATCCGATTTAAATATGGTTTAACTACAAAACTTACCTTCAGAAAATATCTTCTTGAAAAATATCTGGAAATCCTTGGTATAAAACTAACCGCTTTTGAACGAGAGTTAGTGAGATGAAGTCCGCACCAAGTGATGCTAGTAGTCAAGACCTAACAGAACTCGTGTTGTTCTTTAAAATATGGACAATGAAAAGGCGACAATAAATGTATATTTGTATTTGTATTTGTATTTGAGTGTAAACGCACGGTGAGCATGAAACAACTGAACGCCTGACTAAGAACAGTATCAATGGTTTGTTTGCCTAGCTGAATGAAAATCCGAAAGTAAATTCGATCAAACGTATCGGCGAAAAAAACAAGAAGGGCCCTCAGGGGCGAAGCAAGGCTGGGTCCATTGGGTCCAGGACCCACTTTTTGGACGAGAGAGGAAAAGAAAATGGGAAAACTTGCTAAAAGTGCAAAATCAGCAAAAACAACAAAAAAAGTGAAAAAATGAGCCGATTTTCAATTGAAAAAACGATGCGCGCAAGAAAGCTTATGCGGCAGCGCTATTGTCAATAGCGCTGCCGCATAAGCTGGGTCTGGACCCTATTGGTCAATACCTATTGACCAATAGGGTCCAGACCCAGCTCGTGCGTTACATTTTCTGCAGCGCTGGACCCAAATTTTTTTTCGTGAATGAACGCCGCGCACCGCCCCTGAGGGCCCTTGACCTCTATTGGTTTCTTTGGAAAGACGAGTAACCACCACCACCGCTTTAGAAAGTGGTAAATGGTATAACGTTTATCCGTTAACCCCAGTAGTGAACCATTTATTTTTAACACTATTAAGCGGTATATTAAATGTATTGATTATTATTAGAACACTTATTTATCTCGATGTCTGTAGTCTTGCGGGGTAAGTTATGATACAAGTCACAACTTTAGTAGGGACCCCTTTGTGCAGCGTGATTTATCATGGGAATCTGATGACTGTTACTGTTTCATAACCGACCTAGTCTCGCCCCCGTCTCGCCAGGTAATTTCTTAAACCGACTTTTACACGAATTCGAAGTGTGTCTGCCCGGGTTGACGAGAGATTCAGTGATCGGTTGAATAGGCACATTGAGTGGCGCATAATTTACATTTTACATCATCACCACTTTCAGCCAGTGCCTCGCAATGGCACATAGTATAAGCGTGAAGAAATAACTACCTACTATAACTGGGCGAAACTGAGACTAGATCGAACTAATTAGTAATTGTAATCATACCACATAATTATCAATCAGTATATTAGGTTGTCCCAGAAAGAATGTCGTGTACCGATTTTTAGGAGAAATACATGGGTTAGAGACTTCTAACCAGTTCTAATCTTGTCAATATGGCGATTCCTAACTCAGGAACGTGTCCAAAATTTCAAATGCTCATTTCATTCGTTCTGATTTGGTATTTTAAACCCAAAGTCGAGGTGCCGCTGAACGGAGGTTTTCCATTCTTAAAACGTCTCTGAAATAAGCCCTTTGAGTTTTTTGAACTCCAAATGGCACCAAACGATAGCAATTGTCCAAAGTTAAGGAACCTATGGATTTTAGTCTCGACGCAACCTGTGGAAGCGTCAGGCAAAGCTAATATACCGTGCAAAAGCGAAAAAATCCAAAATTTAACCCTGTTTTTGACCTGTTTAGGCTACTTTCAAAAACTTCCAAATTTTCATCTTCAAACCTTACCAAATCAAATCGCCAACTCGCTATGACTAAAAGCTTAGTCGGGACTATTCAAAGCTGCAAAAAGAATGTCAATACACCAATCCATGAACCCTGAAGTGGCCCGGAAGTGGAATTTCAGATTTTGAGCAAAAATTTTCAGAGCTCCATACTCCGCAACAATTCTGACCTGTTCTTCACCACCCTCAACGATAGGAATTGTCAAATAAACAAGCTGGGGTAGTGTAATATCTTACAGACACTCACAGAAAAAGTCACAGCTGGTTTTCAACATGCACATATTTCTCGTTCAGCGGAAATTTTACTCGCTTTGTTTCCGGGTTCGCCAGGGTGCGTCGAAAATCAATTTTTTCAAAATAGACACCTTGTTTCATAAGTCAAGGGTAAATGAACAAGCTAGAAAGTTTTAAATCGAAATCGATGGGCCAACTTCGAGAAAACGGGACACGACATTCTTTCTGGGACAACCTAATAGTATCATGGCTGTCTCTATTTGCTCAGTGTTGTTTACATAGTAGTATCCTCTTGTTATATCACTACTTCCTGCCTTATAGCTAACATGACAGATGGACAACTTGAAATGATACGGTGGTGAATCACTATCAGTGTCTGAAGCGCCTCAAGCAGTAGCAGCAGTGGTAATCAATATATATAAAATATGGGATTGTTAATGACCAAGTTGTGGCAGTACTTTACTAACCAGGGTACGTTGATTTCACAATTCTTCAGCTTCTGTTCTAAATACACTCGTCGCCAGACAGAAATAACATCTGTAATTGCATTTTCATGCGATTCGTTTGAATTCGATCTGGAATTTAAGTACTATTTTTTATAACTGTCAAATAATGACCCTATTTCAGAGTATAAAGTGATAGTAGTTGGACTGGACAATGCGGGGAAAACTACAATTCTTTATCATTTGTAAGTTTTGATTCATACTGCTTCCACTGAAGCAGTATTTGTGAAAACAAACAGCCAGTGCAGTGTGTGATTCAACTTTATATGCTGTATAATGTACATACAGTTTGGTCTTTCGAATCCACACACACACTATGGTACACTGTACACACATCTTCCTACATTGTTTCAACTGAAATAGGCCACCTGTTTGCCTGACACACCCCCCCCCCACCAGTAGTAATTGTAGGACACGTTTCATATTTCTTTTGTATCCCCTACCGAGTCAAAACATGAATCCTATCCTGTATAACACTCCACTGGATCAAATTGTCATGTACAATTGGTTGTAATGTTCTAACCCTCCTTACATTTGTAAAAGAGGTTTTCCTGTGCAGTGTGCGGGGCACGGTGAACAGGGTCAAGCAATTGGTGTGTGTAGTGTGTCTGAGTGTTATTAACATTGAATGAGGTGTGGGGGAACATTAGATACAATAGATGTGATTACAAAGAGGGTTCTCATAACACATAGAAACACAGCACCAGTTGGATGATGATGCTCCATGTGTATATATACATATATAAAAAGGGAGGGTCTTAAATCTTAGATTTCTCCGGCACCTTAATTCCAATGGTTCTGAAATTTTGACACAATGTTGTTGAGCTTATGCCAGATATGTTACTGACTTTCAAGTCCAAATGAAAAAATTCATTAATGAACCTAAATTCATGTTTTTAGGCCAATGTAGGTTTTCTCTATTCGTTTTTTTTTCGTTTTTAGGGACTTCTTTTGCACTCCACACCGGATATGTGATACTGGGTACAACAAAGGAAATTCGAGACCTATTGCAATCTTGCTAACATGATTTTGTCACATCCTGATTACGTTTTTTCTTGCTTACATGGAGGTCACATGACGCTTGTTGTTACCAATCAGTATAGGCAATGGTAAGCTTCCATTAGCAAGGTTTCGATTTACTAATGTCTCAACTAACGGTTTGTTAATGAACTATCGGTTTAATGTTAATTTATGCAGTTATTAACGAAAAATTAAAATTTTTTTAAAAAATCGGAAATTTAAGAAAAATAATTTTTTTTAAATTAAACAATTTTTCATACCAGAATGAACTTAAATGATTAAAGCATAACCCAGCTAGGTTTTAATTTCACTCTAAAGTGCAAATCTCTCATTTTCAGCGAAAATATGTTTTTTTTGAAAAAATGACCATTTTTAATTTCATTAATTTCACCCACTAAACTTTATTCATTTTCAATGAAATTTCAGATTGCCATTGATAATGTTATACTATTGAGTGGCTGCAATTTTGCGATCCAATCGACTTGGAACAGGGGAAACCTTCAATTAGCTAAAAAAAGGAATTTAGTTCATTAATGAATTCTGTTCTGCATTTTTGGACTTGAAACTCTGTACACATATCTGGCATAAGCTCAACAACATTGTGTCAAAATTTCAGAACCATTGGAATTAAGGTGCTGGAGAAATCTAAGATTTAAGACCCTCCCTTTTTATTGGCCCACGCGGTACCGTAAGTTGGGGTAACTTTGTTTTGCAGGGTAACTTTGGACACTTTCAAAATTTGGCTTTAGTCCAAAATTACCAATAGATACCGAGAGATTTGGAAAACTTTTGGGTGTACAAGTACTGACCCACAAATGTCTAACTAACGGTACAGTTATTTTTCCAAGTCTATGCTAATTAGCTCCTAATTAGGGTCAAACATAATTGATTTCAAAATCGCTAAAAATGTTCCAATCAAATGGTACCATAGATCTGACCGGGCAAATGATCGAATCAAGTTTGCTCCATAGAGTGGAAGGGTTTCGATCAAATTTGGGGCACCATTTTTCAAATCCGACCAATTACTTTAATTGAGACTATTGGGTTGGCTAATGTTACCCCACCATATTTTGAATTTTGGGGTAACTTTGGACGGGTGCCAAATTACCCCTACTACATGTTTTTGAACTTTTGATGTCTGCAGAGTTGCCATAACCCTCTCTGACTTGTTTAGAACCATCTGATCAAGATTTACACGATCCATGCCCATTTTCATCGATCTATTCGCTAAGGTAGTAATAAACCAGAATTAGTTCTACTTTATGGAGCTAAATCATAGAAATCCGACCTGAAACCCATCAAACTTCAATAATTTGGGGTCCCTCATCCATTCTGTAGCTTGGTAGATGGTATTGACCCTCTAGGCGAGTCTATTAGTTCTTGTGGACAATCTAGCAGGACCCAGGACCCAAAACTCCTTTATTTAGCCAGTACCCATAAGTGTCCTACTTCACTCTGCGGTCCAATTCAGTAAAAAGAACTAATACTGCCGCCTAGGGGGCAAATACCACCTACTAAGCTGAGGGTGGATGAGGCCCCCAATTATTGAAGTTTATGTGTTTTTGGACGGTTGTTTGTGATTTAGCTCCATAAAAGACCAAATCCTCGTTTATTCACTACCTTTCGAATAGATGGATGAAAACGGGTGTGGATTGGGCTGAATCTTGGTCATATGGTCCTAACAAGTTAGAGAGGTCTAAGGCAACTCTACAAACGCTCATATCGAAACCTAAACATTTATGTTCATTTATTTTATCATTGCAAAATGTGTCCAAAGTTACCCCACCCTCATTCCAAAGTTACCCCATGCCTAAAACCCCACTTACACTAAAATACTGTTAATTAATCTATTAAATGAGAGGCGACCAAAATTTTCACTAGTTATATCTGGTTGTACTGGTGCTGGAACGGGATTCTTTGGCTCAAAAATTTTCGAGTGTGGTTCTGGCAAGGAGTTATTTTAGGAGAATGCTAAAAAGTGGTACAAAGTTACCCCAACTTACGGTATGCACAATGTAATATATAATAGTCTGAAAATCCATCTTTTATACTAGTTTTCCTGTGCAAAACCCTTCCCGTGAAGTCCAGTAAATGTTAGTTTTGACTGCATCATATAGGCTCTCATCGCGCCTACCCCCCTACAGATTAATGGATGAGGTAGTTCACACGTCGCCAACCATTGGAAGTAATGTAGAGGAGATTGTTTGGAGAAATATAAAATTTATAATGTGGGATATTGGAGGACAAGATTCCCTCAGACAGTCATGGTCAACATACTACAGCAACACTAATGTGAGTTAGTTACCAAACCCCCTTGCCTTGTAATGATTTAGGGCCTTTCTTAACGAGCTGCACCCTGCAATTGCACCCTGCAATTGCACCCTACAAACTTCTTTCTTAACGAGAGTTTGCACCCTGCAATTGCATCCTGCAATTGCACCCTGCAAACCTTCGTTAAGAAAGAAGTTTACAGGGTGCAATTGCATGCTTCACACGTGATAAAATGACGTGGGTGTTGAAGGACATATCCCCTCTATTTTGTATCAAATTACATGACTGTTCCCACACTCATCTGTGCACGTGACTGGGTCACGTGTAAAAGGTGCAATTGCACCCTACAACTTTCTTTCTTAACGAGAGTTGGCAGGTGCTTGCAGGGTGCAATTGCAGGGTGTAATAGGTCCTCCTGTTGTTGTTGTTGTTGTTGTAGTAGTAGTTCTAGGGAGAAATTAGAGCCGAGGAGGGCCTAAAGTCCTCCTCGCCAGCTCCACTGATCTCCCCGGGTCGGACGTAAGTAGGTCAGTGTCGTCCGAGTCGTCCCGAATAACCTCATTCTCTCGCAGAGGTTCGGGAGCAGTCCTGCATCCAATGTTGCAGGTCCTGTTTGTTGTCCTGGACAGTATGGACATTCCGGGCTCACGCCTCATCTATCCGGTGTTGGTAGGCTCGGAAACCATTGTGGTGGCCCGATCGGAGACGAGCTATGAGTACCTGGTCCTTTCTCGTCGTTATGTCTTTGTCCGTGTCTTTATTAGTTTTTGTAGGTCTCTGCAGTCCGCTGGTGTTGTACCGGCTCGTCCTTTATACCCCGCCGTATGTGGGCCTTCACGGCTGCGAAGGATTGGCCTCTCACCCTGATTCTCCGTTTCCAGGGTGGTTGCGTCCTTGGCTGCCTTATCAGCTAGTTCGTTACCGGGAACATCCACATGCTGGGACCACTGAATGGTAATGTCTGCTTTGCATCCACCCATACTGTGTAGTAATCCGGCAATTGTCGATGTCGGGTTTGTACTATTCATGCTATCGCATAGTGATTTGCTATCGGTACAGATTGCACTCTCCAATACTGGGGTGGGAGTGGAGCCAAAGGACGCTGTCCTCATAGCTTCTAGCTCCTCCTCAATGATGAGGTTGTGCGGTCGTCCTCTAGTCTTGATGGTGTCAATGACGGTGGGGTTTTCTGGGGGTCCAGTGGTTGCCACCATACCACTGCCTCCGTTGGAAGTACCCTCCTCTGCCGATCCATCTGTGTATATCGTTACCCTGCCTTGTGTTCACTGATGGTCGACAGTGTGAGGGTTTCCAGGTCATCCGCGGAAGGGTATTTTTTGTCACTCCGCCCGGTAGTGTTTGGTGGATGGTCAGTTGTGTTTCCCTCCATCCAGGAGGGGTGTGGAGTAGGAAGCTCCTCTCTATTCTCGAATGTGGCTGGGAGGTGGGATTGGAGGTCTTCAGATCTGGTCCGGAAGCTAGGCCGTACTAGCCTGTGTGCTACGTTCCCTCAACCGCTAGCCGGCGCGGGTGATCCTGTGGAGATCTGAGGGCCTTTTCGCTGGCCGTAAGCAGAGCCTCTTGGATTGTGTTGTGTAGCTTTGCACTCCTGCTTCTAGTCTTAAGCTTCAAGGGGGGTGGATCTGTACTGGCCTGTGATTAACGTAGAGCTTTGTTCTGTAGGTTTTCAAGGGTTTTTCGTGTTGTATCAGAAATCCACGGCTGCCAGGCGCTAGCGGAGTAGTCCAGTACACTTCGGATGTGCGTATTGTACACCTTTAGCAGACTGTTCTTCTTCATCCCCAGGTGGTGTTACTGAGGGCTGCTAGGATTCGACACTTGGAGTTGATCTTCTCCTTCAGTGACTTGACGTGAGGGCCAAAGGTGAGCTGTCTATCCAGGATAACTCCCAAAGTCTCGGTGTCGGGTCATAAGAAAAGATTGATCTCCCCCGCTTGCAGAGAGGGTCTCCAGTGGGCTTCGTTACTCGATGTTGTAAGAAGGTGCTGACGCTCTTGTCACTCAGTATCATCTTATATTCCCTGCACCACCTCCACTACTATGTCAACCGCCCTCTGGCAGCTGCGGGCGGCCTTCCCGAGTGTGGAGCCGATACCGGTGACTGTGACATCGTCAGCAAATAGTGATTGACGCTGTCCTCCGGGAGTCTCTCTGCAAGTGTGTTTGATATAAAACAGAAATAGCAGTGGGGCCAACACTGACCCTTGTGGTAGTCCTTGCCTGAGGATTCGTATGGAGCTGTGGGAGTTATTGTAGTTAACTCTGGCAAGTCTATTTGTTCAGAAGCATCGTAGCCACGGAATAAGGGGTTTGGGTACTCCCTTGTTGTACATGGTCAGGAGGAGCTTATCCCTCCAGACCTTGTCATAAGCCTTGGATAGGTCTAGTAGTGCCATTACTGTTCTGTTGGAGGGTTTGGATTGGAAGCCATCATCTATAGATTGGACCAGCCGGAGTATCTGGTCTTCACACATCGTCCTCTCCGGAACCCAGCCTGGAGGCGATGGAACCAGCCCCAGTCTCTGCAGGTGGTAGATTCTGTCCGCTATCATTCTCTCTGCTGTCTTCACCACACATGAAGTGAGGCTGATTGGCCTGTATGACGATAGGACCTTGGCTGGCTTGCCAGCCTTCAACAGGGGATGATCGAGGCAGTCCTCCAAATCTGGGGCAGATTGTTGGAGTGCAGGGACTGGTTAAAGATGGCAAGGAGTTCTTCCAGGCGTTTGCTCCCCAGGGCTTTGATGAAAGCAGGTGTTATGTCATCTGGGCCCGGTGCGCCCTTCTTCTTGCTTTTCTTTATGCTGTCTTTAGCTCCTTCATTGTAAAGGGGGAGCTTGCTGGAGCTTCTACTTCGTCTTCTCCAGTTGGTTCTTCCTCGAGGATCCGGTTGAGCTTCAGGGTGGTCTCTGTACGTTCTGGTCCGTTATGTTCAGGGAACTAACACGGGCGTAATGAAGCAAATATGTCGGCCTTCCTCTTATTGTTTGTGATGATCGGCCGTTGTGGAGCAGGGCTTCGTTTGGGTTGTTGGTGTCAGGGCATCCATTGAGAACGCACGAGCCTCCATGCTGGGATCCTGCATCTCTGCTCCAGCAAGAGTTTCCTCCCACCGTCCGTTTTGCTTCGTCCATCAGGTTGGCGGCGTTGTGGCATGCCTCAATCCATTCTTCTCTGTGGTCTTTCACGTTCTCTCTAAGGTGTTCCTTTTTGTCACGGCATCTCTTACTCTGGGTTCATCGTCCCCTTACGCCTCTTTCCTGGTACTGTTTTCCCTACATGCTTTTCCGCAGCTTTGATCACTTTTTCCTGGAATCTTCTCACCTTCTATGGATGTTTGGTTCCTCCTCCAAGTCCGAAGTCGTTCTCTTAGCTGCTGTGAAGCTGGAAGGTCAACATTTGCTCTCCACTTGGGAGGTCGACTGATCTGTTGTTGTAGGGCGAGTTTTGGATCTGATGTTGAATATGATGGGAAGGTGTCAGATCCAGGTCTTGGTCGGATGCCATCTGCTCTATCAGCCCATTTCTTCCCCACGAGTGTTACGTCGGGGAGCTCTCAGTGCCGTACAGGGTTCACCCTTGTTGGTCTCCCGTCGTTAAGCAGTGTCAATCCCTTCTCTACGATCAGGTCTTCGATGGCTCCACCCCGTTGGTCCTCTGGCTGGGATCGGTCCCAGAGGGTGGAGTGGGCGTTTAGGTCGCCTGCAATTATGGAGTATTCGTCGGTGGGTAGATGTCGGTCCTCAGGAGTGTGGTACTGCCTCCCAACGAGTTGTTGGGGGGGCAGTATCCATTTGCGAGTGTCGCCCCGATTCCTCACAAACTTAATCCTCCACCTGATGACCTCCGTCCCGTCCTTCTGCCCACCCGCAGTCTTTCAAAGAGATTTCGTGCCGGATGAGCGTAAGTAGCCCCCCTCCGATTCCTCCAGCCCTGTCTTGGCGGAGGGTCGAGTAACCCGGAAAGTGGGGAGTTCTGTCTTGTTTTCTGAGTTTGGTTCTCTTGGATCAGCGATGTCGTTTACTGGGATTTCAGTCTTTCCTCCAGTTTCGCCTGCTTTCCGGGCTAGTCCACCAGCGTTCCACTGCATAATTCTAAGGGATGTGGTGCTGGTCGTCATTCTAATGGATCGTCTCGGTTGATGATGTGTGTTGTTGGGGCGTTCTGGGCTCGGAGACGATCTGTGCAGGGGTCACAGTCCCGTTGGTTGTCCCTTCTAGGACTGCTTCCTGAATGAGCGGGTTGTTTCAGTGCAACACTTATGGAAAGGGGCGTGGCATGTGTTGCATTCAATTGGTGTAGTGTTGACCTTGATTGTTCTCTGCAGTGGGCACATCTGGTTTTCTGTCCGGGTTCAGATGAGCTTGGGCTGGGACTAGGGCTGGAACGTAAGTTTGTTTAAATGTGGCTGGGGTGGAGCTGAAGGGGAAGGATGGCTGGTTGTCCTGGGGGGGATGCTGAAGATGGGGGGAATCTGAATGTGCTGGGTGGGCTAAGTAAGCCATGGCACTGCGGCTATCCGATGAGCTCGACGGGAGGGGTGGTGACGGGGGAATAGAACTCGAGGAGGTGGGGTGAATTTCGTGGGGTTGGGGACTCTCCATGGGGTACTAGCGCTCGGGTTTGGTACCCTTGCACCTCTTGGGAATGATGGAGGGAACTTCTTGAGTTTGGACTATGTGTAGCGCAGAGCCATTTGGATTTGTCCAGCTGGTACCCTCCCTATACCACTACTTTTTTCCTGTTTGTGTGACCAGCTGTGGCAACTCTGTACACTGCATTTAATGGGGACTATGCCAACTTTGATCGTTTTGTTGCTGTCGAGCAGGTTCTCTGTTCCACCTCATGGCTGGAATCCTCTGTGTCAGTAGACTGGTTGAATGGTGACACACCTCCATGGTTGTACATTTCCATACCGTTTTCAGATTGTATCTACTGATTCCACTACAGGTTATAGATTGTGGCAGTCTCTGGGCAGCCGGTTGTGGAGCATGATAGGGGGGTGGCATTGGCTCTGATTGTACCGGAGCATGAGTGACTTTAGGTCCTGGTTTCGTTTCAATATCCCCGCCCCGCAGCAGGAGGAGACCTAGCCAGCCTACTGCGGGTCGAGAAAAAAATATATCGTCTGCTGTCCTTGTATATCTTCTCTGGGGTTTGTTGAGGTTTTCGGGACTGCCCGGGGCAGTTCCCTTGATGAGGAGCATTCGTTGATCCCCCGAAGAGGACGAAGCCCACCAAACCGACGGCAAGGTTGCTCCTCTGTAGGATGGGGTTGTTGGTTGTTGTATGCGCCTCCGCTTCCAATCCTCTACTTGTGATTTTATCCCGTCCGGCAGCCAGTTCCTCACACGCCCGAGAAGGACGGAGCTCAGGTTCCAGAGTTTCCTCTTTCCCCCGAGAGTTTTCTTCCCTCCGTCTTATGTCCATGTTTTTGGAGATAAGGTGGAATCGTCTCCCATAACTATCTTAACAGGTCCCATGAAGAGGACCGCACCAGCACTGTTTTCACATTGTGCCAGTCTCGATATCTCCAGCGACCCTTGGTGAGTGGCATCTCAGCATTGATCGCTCTAGATTGTGGCCTTGGCTAGACAATTCGGACGCTCCATTGACTATGGCACCTTTGTAGATTTTGCACTGCCAACCTCTGATTTGTAATCAGTACTCCATGTGGGTTCAGGGAACATCACTTTTTGTTCGGATGCAGACAGCGTCGTCCGGCCGTTCATGGGGTAGTTAGGCAGGTTCCTTCCCAATTAACGGAACTCTGGCGTGTGAATATGTTTATGGGTTAGTATCTATGTGCGTCACTCATAGAAATTGTTTTTGTAGCATGGGATAGTGGTTGTGTTCTGTTTGTTGATCAGGTTTTTTGTGGAGGCTTGTTGTTGGTAGAGAGTGATGATGTTGGTTTGTTACCTTCATCGTTTGGGGGGTAATCGCCATTTGGGAATCTCCTACGCTTCTCATGGACTTTTGAAGAAGCGTAGGTAGTAGCGAGGCTACTGGTTAGTGTAGTTTCTCCCTGTTGGGCTACGGAAACACCCCTTGAGTTTATCTCGACCTCGGCGTGGGAATTTTGCCGAGAGTCGGTGGTAGCTAACCAGTTATGACCTAGCTTGTTAGACCTTTTATACCTGTCCAGAGGCTAGGTGGACAGAAGGTAGAGGGGGGCCAGTTGAGATTAGACCTCCTCCAGCCTGGACTTTTGCTGGAGGACGGGTTTTGGCCGGTATTTAGCCATCTACTTTGGCCCAGTGCACAAGGCTGGGGAGATGGTGTAATACCGGCCGGGGGTATCTCTATTCAGAGAGAGATGAGTCATGAGCGGATTAGAGAAAGGAAGAGAGAAAAACACACCACCCAAGGAGGGCAGCTCTGTTTCCTTGGAGTGGTATGTGAGATGCTCCAGGCAGTTCAAGAGCTTCATGGTTTACCCCGGGTATGCCGGGTCACCCCTGAAGATTCCCTGCCTGGTCTGTAGGACACTATTGCTATCTAAAAAAATAGACATTAGCCGCGGCCTGCATCTCAAGGGCGTGGGAAGGAATCTCACCCTCCGTCCTCCTGTTACACCCCTACAGGGTGCAAACTTCTTTCTTAACGAGACAGAAAGTGGATTACACCCTGCAATTGCACCCAGCAATTGAAGGGTGCAATTGTAGTTTTTGTCTCGTTAAGAAAGGCCCAAATGTCCTATCTGAGACAAAGTCCTATCTGAGACAAAGTCCTATCTGAGACAAAGTCCTTCCTAAATCTTCCTCCACGTACGTGGCCCGGCCCTGACATCAGGAGAGGGGGAGCCACACACTGAATATTTATGTACGGGGCGGGGGCTCAAACCGCTGTTATAATTTCCAGAACCGCAACACTATCTTCCTCAGTTTGTGTTTCTAGTTATCGACAGCAGTGACACGGAACGTCTAACTATTGCTAAAGACGAGCTTTACAAAATGTTGAAACACGAAGTAAGTCTGAAGACTGAATCCTGTTACATCAACGATACAAAGTGATTTGACCCCGATATACCGGGAGGATAAAATTCCCCCGATTTAGGAAACTAACAGTATATCACCCCGATATACCGGGCACCCCGATTTACCGGGCGAAACCCATTTGCCCCGAGCATCCCAGTAAATCGGGGTCTGATCTAGATAACCAAGTTTCAATTTAGTTCCTTCACTCAGGATTTGAAAAAGAGTTCCCTCTTGATTTACGCCAACAAGCAGGACATAAAGGTAAGATACCTTGATAGGGATAATTTACTGGTCTAATTTTATCGACTCTCTAGAGAGATGGGGTAAAGAGTCTTTAGGCCCCCATTTCAGCTGTTCAAATAAAGTATTATTTATACCTAATATACCTCTTTTTATATACGACGTTTTCAAACTCTTGAGCTAGTGTCAGCCGAGACCATATATTTATTGATGGAGCAGCATCATTAATACCGATTCCTTTCTAGGATTGTATGTCCAGTACCCAGATTTCTCAGACGTTAAACCTCAAATCGATAAAGGACCACCCCTATCATATTCAGCCATGCTGTGCGCTCTCAGGAGAGGGGTGAGTTATTAATTTGCACCTGCAGATTCTGTACTGCAGAATGCAACTTATTGCAGACTACTATAACATTTTCCTGTCTTCTTACTCAGAAATTCGACCACCGCCTCTCTCTATCTGTTAAATGCCTTCCTTTTTAGGATTGAAAAAGGGGAAATTAAAAAGTATATTTCTGGTCTCGCACTCAAACTAAAAGAGTGCCACACTGTTACAACTGCTGCTGCAATGCCGGTTGATAATTCCTTACACAGCACTGGTGTGACTTGTATGGAGCGCGCGGCACATTTCTTGTTTGCCAAGGTCCATCGTTTTCGCGCGCCCAGGCTCCAAGCACCTCTCGCTCCCTTCTCTCTCCACTCCGAGCATATCACGTGACTTCCCCACCAATAACTCATTGCTTTTCAGGTTGCAGCAGGGTTTGGAATGGGTAACCTCACAAATACGAGGAGGCAGATGATGATAATATGATTGATATGAAACTCTACCCCTCCATTCTTTCTTTATGTGTTCGCATTCAATATGACAAATTCGTGTTATAAAAATCACAAGACACCGTGTTTTTCGTTTTTAAAGAGTGTCGTAAAAAACCGACAATAAGATCTGTCGTAAAATATAAGTTATCGAGTCCACATGATACACACAATCAGCACAGTTTTCAACTACCCCGGTGTTAGGGGAGATGTCATTAGTCCTAATCGCTCCAAACACGCCGCTGCAGCATCTGCCTTGGCTTTCCGTTTATTCTTGGCTCCATTCGGCGTCGTAAAGTTGCCAATCTTAACCGATACCTGGAGGAAGGGGTAGGTTATTAACTGATAAGACTCAAGGAACTGCGATAGGGATATTGTACCCGCCAATTTATGCGAACCTGGAAAAAGTATAGCTTGTTGTGGGCAGCTCCCTCCTCCTTTATGAGGCTATAATCTGGCTGCTTCCACTTCCTCTTGTGACACACATCAGCGAGAGCGGCCACAGGATGTTTTCCGCTCATGGTGGTACGGGGTGCTGTCAGGGGCTCTGTGGCCACAGTTGGCATTACATCAGCAAACTTCTTAGCTTGGATCTGGGCCCTCTCTTCAGCACTAATTAATCCCGCCTGATCTGTCTTCACCATTATCTCAAGGGGCTGGAGGGATCCTGCCCCATATGCAGACCCGTATGGACAGCCCCGACCAAGGACTTGCCCCACAATCCATCCCTGTTTCTTGAGGATGGCCATACCAATAATGCTGCGAACTAGAGGCAGCCCAAAGAGCATGTCAGGGCGTGTCCAGGCAGGACTCTCACTATCCTCCTGCCTTCTCTTCTTCCAGGCACTTGACATTTGGCTTGTTTCCAGCATTCCAATTTCAGAGTCGGTAACTCCACACTCATTCAACTGAAAAACAGGGGAGTGTCAATAACCCATCATGGTGATCACTGCTCCTCATTTTATAACAGCAGTTAGTGCTGAGAACTATCCCAGTACCCCCATTGATATAAAGTAGTCCCCCAGTACCCACAATTATAATACTACTCCCCATCTTTTTACCCTCTGTTGGACGGCTTCCATTTTATCCATTAGTTCAGCTGATTCAGGGCTTTTCACCATATCATGGGCTATCTTCTTTCGTTTCTGCACCAGGCCCTGTATCTCTTCCTAGAGTGGGGGTGAGATGTGAGGGCGGGGGATCAACATATCTCACTCTCTCAGCAGGGGTGGGTGGGGGACAAACAGGGTATATATGGGGGTGGGGGCAAACAGAAATGTGATGTATTAGACTTACCCTGTGTCGTTAGAAAACCCACGACACACATTTCAGTGATTCTTACCGCACAACGCATGCCTAAATTCGGTATAATTAGTAGCACACTCACTACTAGCACTAAATATAATTGCTCAAACCAGGATTATTTAGTAGAGTGGGGCGCTGATATCGGGGTGACTACACAAATATCAAGAAAGGCTCAATACAATGAAGCTACACACACACAATATCTAAATGGGATCTGGGGGCCATGATATTATCTTGTTGTGCCATGTGACCTGAGATGAGGGGTAGTTAGGGGATGGAGTTAGGGTTCGGTGGATGGAGACGTAGGGGAAGAGTAAAACACGGGGAGGGGCAGTAAATTACAATACAAATCAAATTTAAACATAGGGGGGGGTGACAACAAAGGCAGGTAAGAAAAACAAAGCAGCAACAAAAACAAATCAAATTCCGCTCGAACCGGCCATATCACCGTCTCCATTTTATCATGATCTCCAGCCGACGAAACCTCTCTCCGTCGCGTCTCCAACTCCCTCTCCTCATGTTGCGCCGCGCGGTAAAATCCACTTTGCACAGCATGGCGGGGTACATATTGCTAGTTGGGGTAGAGTTACACAGACACACATGACAGACAAACCTTGTTGACGAGAATGGCTCGTCCAGACGCCCTCACTGCTCCACCCTTCTCTAGGGCTCTCTTGTGGCCATATCCCTGGCTAACTGGGAATCTGCTCTCGATAGGCTTCGACTTCTCATCTACAGGGGGCGTGGAATAGCGTGACAGGGAAGGAAAGGTATGGAGACTCAAGAGGTTACAATAACTAGAGGGAGAGAGAGAGAGAGAGAGAGAGAGGGGGGAGTTATAATGCAACTACTTACTCTGGTAATTCTGGTAAGCCTGTTGATAGTAGTGCATGTAGTATTCACTATAATCGTAATCTTTAGCCTGATCTGGGGGGAACTGGTAGCCGGGGGCCCCCTCTGTCCCTTCTTTAGTTTTGGAAGGGGCAGCCTGCCACTCCGTCTCTGCAAGATCTGCTGCGGGTCTAGTATCAGGTATGTCGGGTAGCCCAGTGTCAGGTATCTCGGGTCCTGCTGTTGGGACAGCTGGGGCACTGTCATCCAGCATTGCCATGGGATCTACTTCCTCCTCTTGTTTCTGCAACTGCTGGGAGAGGGGGGGGGGGAGGTAATTGACAGGGTACACTATAATACAGTTACAAAGAATGTGTTGGCAGTGAAAACTTAATTAAAACCAGATATAACCTGTTGCTTTTGTTGTTTTTCTTTCTCCTCCTGGACCAGTTTCTCTGCCTCGTATGGCATTATAGCAGTTGGTGACTCCTTCTTGCTCTTCTTCTCCCCATACTGAGTCGGTGCAGCCGAGTAGGATTTCTGAAGACAGGGGATCGAGGTTAGCCGCAATAGGATTGTCAGATACCGGAGAAGAAAAAAACAACAAACATCCAGTTATTCACCCCCCCCCCCCCCCTTATCATATTCACCCCGGCCACATTACCTTGATATCCTACCCCCCCCCCCCCCCCCAAGTATAATATCCTTTAATTTACCTTGATATCCTTTAGTGCCTTCCTAATGGCGTCATCGTCCAGGTCCTTGGACCCTTGTAGTAGTTTCAGGGCCTCCCTTACTGCTCTGGGATCTATATCTGGGGTAGTAGGGGATGCCTTGTTGTTGGTGGTGGTAGCAGATCCAGTGGCAGTAGGTGCACTACTAGATGAGGTATGGTGACTGCTGCTGCTGTGGTGGTGGTGATGATGTCCATTTAGTTTTTTAGGACTCGGTCTCCCCGTCTCCCTACTACTACTACTGCTGCTATACTGTGATCCCCTGCTCTCACTATGATACCTACTATCACCCTCGCTCTCCCTTCTCTCACTGCTCCTACTGCTCCTGCTCTCACCCCAACTGTCACTATGTCTGCTGCTCCTCTCTCTATCACTGTACCGGTGCTCGCTGTAGTGGGTGGGTACGGGGTGGTGTGGCATAGTAGGGGTGTCCCCTATACAGGGCCGGATGGGGTGGCGGTATCATGGCGGGGTGAGGGAACCTGCTGTCGAAGAGATGTGGAGGCCGCACTGGATGGTGGAAGGGAGGGAAGGGAGGGGGCATCTTACTAGGGATCAAATACCGGCATCCTCGAGGGGTCAAAGTGTGGTGGCATGTGAGGGGGTGGCAGTTTACTTGGATCATAATTAGGAGGCATCTTGGACGGATCATATGTTGGTAGTTTAGGGGGCTCGTAGGATGATGATGGTGCCGTCTTTGAGGACGGATCATAGCTGGATAGCACCTTCCCCGGATCGTACATTGGTGGTATCTTGGAGGGGTCATATACAGGTGGGGTGTGGTGATATGAACCACTTGTTGTGTGGGTGGGGATCTGCTGCTGCTGCTGCTCCCGATCAACTGCTGCTGGTTTGGGTTGTTCTGGTGGAGGCTGGTCGAACCTAGAGGGTCTCGTTCTACCCTGGGGTGGTGGTGCTGGTGTGGGCTCTAGTTTCTTGGGTTCTGCCGAGATGACACTTTTAACTGGGGCACTGGAATAATTGGCTGGTGGTAGGGGCACTGGGGGACCCCCTACTGCCTCAGTCACCTCCCCTCCCCTCTCCCCTGTCTCTCCCTCCTCTAGTTCAAAGTTCTGCTGTTGGTCCGGGTAACTGCCTCTCTCCTCTTGTTGTGGGTGCCTCTGAAAGGGTTTAAATGTTACACAACAACAGACGTGAATAAAGCAAACTGGGTTTTTTGAACCATGTTCTAACATGTGCATGGAGTTGTTATTTTGAACTATAATAGTAGGGGCGAATCTTAATTTGTTGACTCACTATTTGGTTAAAAGGTAATTCCGGTTGAAACCCACTAAAAACCTGGTTAGATGACTGCTCCGTGGTTGGTGGGAGATTGATAATAGTAGGTTCAGGATCTGGAACAGCAACCTGCTCTATTACTCTCGGTCCTGACCTCTTAGATCCTGAGACATTGGTTTGGTTTGGCACTATCAATTTCACTAGATGTACTATGCCCCCCTGTTTTATCTGAAGCTGTTTCTAACGATAACAAAATCAAAGTTTCGAGATCTACGGAATCAGAATACTGTGGGAGACCTACAAGACATTATACCCGGGGAGGGGCCAGGGGGGGGGGTAATACCTTCACTTCGGTTATTAAACCCCTCAGGTGGAGAAACAGGACACGTCTCCAAATCTCCTCCTTTCTTTACTTTGGTAGAAATCAGACCGATCTTGATGGAAGATTTGGGTTTCGTGTTTACCAGATCCTTGTTAAAAAACTGGTTTACCAGTTTCTCAGGTTTAGCCGGTTTCGCAACAATACCTCCACCTTTGGCTGGAAACTTGCCAACAGTAACGTTACTAAAGTCCTGGTTCTTCTGGGACCGCCGCCTGGAACTATCTGAGGAAATTGGGGTCAGCAAATGTAGAGCAAATAGTTTTAACATGTTTTAATAATAGTGCCAGACAATACAACAGTTTAACATGGTATAATTATAATCTAATTAGGGTCTAATTAGGTAATTAATTACCTCGGAAGTACTCCTCATCAAGTGTAGGGGCTGGAGCGTTATCAAACTCAGCCTTCAGATCCTCTATATCCAGGGGCACAGATGCATCGTACGGGATTGTAACATTCGATTTACCTGTACAACAACTGTATCACTACGTGATTAATGAGTGCTAATGGTGCAGCATCAAATATCACTACATTATCATGTTCACATTGTGTAATTTATCAATCTTGTAAAACTGACCAGCACGTTCACGTTGCTCCAATCGCTTCTGATATGTCTCACGGAACTTGAGCATGGCCTTTGCTTTCGTCAGGGCACTATCCTCCTCCCTGCGTAATTTGTGTTGGTAACTGGGAAATATCTCACCCGGTTCCTATATATCACTCACCCCTCGCTATCACTAGTTGAGGTACTGCTAGATGAGGAACTAGAGGAGGAGGACTCAGAGGATTCAGAGGACACTGTGTCATGTTTTCCTCTCTTTTTCTTAGCGTCTGCCTTCCTGCGGGCTGTCTTTCTTTTCCGTTTATCCTTGGCCATCGGCATAACTAAATGTGCGGATACTGAGGTGATAAATAAAATGAACAATGCTGATAATTGCTCAATGAGCATTTTTCAGGTTCAACTGTTTGTTAAAACTGGATAAATTAGATCAATGCTAATCAATGCAGGCGGCCCACGAAAGAACTGAGCACCAACTCACGCAGGGCTAATAACAATGATTTTTGAGGCCTAGACCAGGTCGACTTAGATTTGAGATTTTAGAAGAAAAAAAACGGGAGATTTGAGATTTTAGAAGAAAAAACGGTAGAAATTTATAAACAGGGCCAAAATGTTTTGGGGGTTAACACACATCAAACGAAGGGACTACTGTAAGGAAAATTATCAAACACTCAACTTCTAAAGGGGGTTTACAAATTAAATATATATCAAGTGACTTAACTAACAAATAATACGAAATTTCTTTCTCATCCTACTGGGGGGATAACATATCCTAATACATTTCCATTAGACAGGGTGGTCAAATAGGCCACCCCATCCTACATGCATATTACATATATGTACTAAGCCTCAACCTACTTAGGATGAGGTTTAGTACATATAGTATATGCATTTACATATCCATGTTAAACACTATTTTTCCAACTGCTCGCCTCGATTTCAGTGTGTCAAATCCTTCCTTTAGGCTCGTCTCATTGAATGGCAACTCGTCTTGAATTATCGGTTTTAGAGGCTCCTTCTCTCCCTCCCCATCCATAATTCCGGCCAACTCCGTTAAGTCCTTCGTATTCCCTTTTGCGAAGAATAAGTGCTCATTAGCTCGACGGCCAATTCCCGAAAGGGCACGCAGCCAAAATCCTGGAGATCCATTAATTGCAACGTACTGACCATGTCGCTCTGCAGATGATTTCAGGAGGCCTTTAGAGATGGTATAGTAATCCTCTCCCGCTCCACTGTTAGTTGCACAATCGTAGATCACATCGAACTTCTTGTCTTCTGGAATGACATCACCGACTGTCAGGTACTCTGTTAGTGTTGTTTTGGTGTAATCTACCACTTCTGTAGCTCCTAAACTCTTTACCAGTTCCACGTTTCTCTCACTGCACACTCCGACTATTTCTTTCGCACCGAAAACTTTTGAAAGTTGAAGGCCTGCGGTACCGCAACCCCCACTGGCACCAATAACCAACACTCTGTCACCCTCCTGGATCTTTCCGTGGGTTTTCAGTGCTTGGAAAGAGGTAAGGTAGGCCACAGGAAGAGCAGCAGCTTCGGTAAAGGTCAGGGAAGATGGTTTTAGTGCGAGACCATCAGGATCTGTTGCTGTGAACTCAGCCAAGCTTCCATCTCTCCAAACCGACCCATAAACTTCATCACCAACTTTGAAAGTGTCAACTTTGCTTCCAACTTCCTCAACAATCCCAGCAACGTCAATTCCGACCACAGTGCCCATAAAAGGCCATTTTGATTTGAAATCGATGGGATTTATGGCAGCACATTTCACTTTCAAAAGTACTTTATTATCGCTGCATTTAGGTTTTGAGTAGGCAGGATTGAACGATATGTTCGTACCACTTCGTGTAGCTGCTCGCATGATATTCAACGGGAAACGTTTAAATCTGGGTGTCTTGAGTATCAGCAGTCAGCACTAACGGGTCTTTTACGGTTAGGGCTAAAGTAGGGTTAGGGTTAGCGCTTGAGATAAAGTTTAATTAGCCAAAATGGTTGAGTGGTTTAGTACACCCGCACACGTGTTCCTTATCAAGATTTCGTTGAGTGGTTTGGCGGTTAGAGCCATTTTAGTGTAGGGTAATTTTTGGCAGCACGCACCACTTTCCCAAAAAAGATTTCGAGTCCAAACAGTAAATAACACATTTATTTATTTATTCAATCTAATACAATACTTATAACAATAGCAATTGAATATATACACAACCCAGGGCGCCGTTACAATCTGGGTGTTTGGTGGCCTGTTTACAGGTGCGTGCAGCCAAAAAAGTTTATTCACTAAAATGGCTCTAAACGCCAAACCACTCAACCGTTTTGGCTAATTCAAAGTTTATCTGGTAGAAAATGTCAAGGCCTAACCCCAACCTAAACCCAAAAAACCGTTTGTCAGTTGGCAAACACTGCAGGCCCCCGATCCTGTTCTGCACCACGCGCAGCGCTGGATAAGGCAGCGCTTTTCAAGTTTGTCAGCACTCACGAAACACCTTGGCAAACGTTGTCTCATTCGTTGTCTCACTCTTATATGAAGGGTTGGGGCTATGAAACTTCTTGATTGGACAGAGAATCGTCCAAATTTGCAGTCTCAACTTTGGAATAGTTTCTATCTTTTGTAGTTATCTAATTAGAGCTGTTTAAACATTTGAGACGATCTGCAAAACAGGGTAATTTGGTACTGTTTCCGACCCATATTGCTTGCTCTCACCGCTTGTATGCTTTAATCTGCTCTAATTGGGTAAATCTCGTCAAGTGATCACTTCACAAGCAAGAATACACAGTATTAGAGGCCCCTACATCATCTTCTCACATGTTTAAACGGCTCTAATTAGATAACTAGAAAAGATAGACTGCAAATTTGGACGATTCTCTGTCCACTCAAGAAGTTTCATAGCCCCAACCCTTCATATAAGGGCTGTGTTCAGATCCTCCTTTTTTCACTTTAAGACGTCTTTTTTGACCATTTTTTGGTCATAACTCGTGATTGGATTGTCAGAACATCACCCAAATAGCTACAGACACTTTTGGATATGCATTAGTTAACTTAAAACCGGTTTCAAGATGATCCAAGCACTCCTTCCGTGGGCACGACCGCGCACCAATAGTGGTCCTGACATACGTGAGGCCGCGTAGCGCGATGTACACTAAACAGGCCTCCAAAACGACGAAACAGCAATCCGAAACAGCCTCCAAACACCCAGATCGTAACGGCGCCCACGAAACACCCAGATTTTAAAAATTTGGAAATTCACTACACGAAATCGGGCCGATGCGGCGCGGCGTATCTTGTCACGCGCAAAACCAGAATTTACGCCGCGCAGGCGCGCGCACAGATTTTTATTTATTATTGAATAAATTGAAGAAATCAAGGCGCCTTATAGCACAGAGTTCCTTTGGCGCCAGAGAGCGCATGCATCTTGGAATGCGCTGCAGCCCCCTCATGCGCGCACCCCCGCAACGAGGGGACTGGAGGGAATGCCGCGCGCGCGTTTGGCCTGATCCCGGCTGGGTCGAAGATAACTTTGCGGTCGAAAAAACGGCGGTGCTTATAACTTTGGCTCCTGAAGTCCGTTTGACTTGATTCTTTCACCAGTTGTTAGATCTGACGATTATCTACCTTGCTGTTTTTGAGAGAAGTTAATTGGACTTAAGGAGGCTGAGCAATAGCCGTTGGAAGATGGGTTGTTTTCAAAAAGTGACGTCACAGATTCTTGCAGGGACACCTTTTTAAAAATTTCATTCAAATTTTGATTTTACCGCACTCGATTTTGCGGAGTTTGGTTCATATCTCCTGTTCCTGGTAAGATAGAGACCTGAAACCGGTTGCATTTGAAAGCTGTTATCTTCCTCTTTCCAACGCTACCAAAACGATTTCTGTACCTTATCTGGAACCGGAGATATGATTGATTATGTATTCCCCCCTAGCGCGGTATTCCCTCCAGGCCCCTTATATTATATTATAAGGGGCCTGCAACGTATGCCAAGCATGCATCATGTACATCCGAGTACTCTCGGAACCAAGGTTTTAATACGGGAGCGCTCTCCCCCCCCAAAAAAAAAATCAAGGCGCGATTTTTTTAAAGTCTGATTTTTTGAAAAGCGCTGCCTTCGCCCTTATCCCGCGCCAGCAGCGTTTGCCAAAGTCTTGATCCCCCCGCGCCGAGCACACACCTATTTAAACAGGTCCCCAAACACCCATATCGTAACGGTGCCCATAGGGATCCCTAATAAAGTTGTGACTTGTCACTGTAGTCTTGCGGAGGCGCGGTTGTGACTTGTCACCGCGTGTGCGCGTACCAAAACGCACGTGGTTCCCACTGCGCGTAGCTGCGGCGCGGCGTAAACCATGCGGTGACAAGTTACAATCGCGCATTTTGAAGCCGCGCCGCCACGGGAACCACATGTTTGGTGACAAGTCACAACTTTATTAGGGATCCCTATATAAAGTCCGTTTCAAGCGACTTGACCCGTGAGAAGTCCCACAGAATAAGAATCTCCTGTGGACCAAATGACCCTGAGAAAGTCTCGAAGGACCTAAACACTTGCCTAGCAAAGACTCCTATGCTCTTCATGGATACAAATCATGCTGCTGAAATCAGGGTGGGTTTTCCTGAATCAACTGATATTGAGTCATCAAGGATCTGGTCACCAATTCAATCCCCCAGGATGCCACCATATCTGTGGTCTCTGGAACTGCCAAGGTCACGATTCTTCATGTTCCAGAAAACATAGAAAACTTGTCAACGGAAGAGGCCAAAGATCGAGTACTGAAAACTCTGCAACAGAAAAACCCATGTTTGCTGTCACCGGATGTAACAGTGGTTTACATAAAGAGCCACTTCCAGAACAAAGATAAGTGTACAGTTGCCCTAAGAATCCCTGTTCCCCTCCAACAACGCCTTCTCGAAACAGGAAAGGTTTACTATGGCTGGTCCCGACTGAATGTAGTTGAGCGATTTCATGTGCCCCAGTGTTTCAAGTGTCATGGGTTTAAACACAAAACAGCGGACTGTACTAGCACTGTTCTGGTATGTAAACTCTGCGGTGAAGACCACGATGTAAAAACCTGTACTAACCGAGATAAGAAGTTCTGTGTCAATTGCAACAAGTCTCAAACTTTTAAAACACGAGCCAGAGATCATCACAGTGGAGAACGGCTGTGCCCATTCCGCCTATCCCTCATTGAAGAACAGGCAAAAAACTAGATATGTCTAAAGTTCCCTCTCTTAGTTTCGGAAACATCAACTGCTGCTCGATTCGCAACAAAACAGAGGAAGTCTTGGTACTAACTATGGATCAGGAAATAGATGTGATGTGTGTAACCGAATCTTGGCTATCTCCAAAAGAATCTGCTCTATCAAAGGAGATAGAAGAATTCCCCTACAAGCTGCTCAGTGTTCCTCGCGGTAGCAGAGGTGGTGGAGTTGCCATTGTTTACAGGAAAGAACTAAAAGTGAAACGATGTAAATCTCGTAAAGTCTTCTCGAGCTTTGAGTTGCTGGAAGCAATACTTGATGGACCTGGAATAGTCCTGACGAGAGTTGCTGTTATCTACCGTCCCCCTGATTCTTCCAAACAGGCGATCTTCCTTGAGGAGTTCGAGGAGTTTCTGTCAGTGTTTTCATCGAAGTCTGGACATCATCTGATAACTGGTGACTTTAATGTTCACGTGGAAAAACTGCTCTGTCCATTTGCCCAAAGTTTCTTGCAAATACTTGAGGATCATTGTTGGATACAGCATGTTCGAGAACCGACTCACCTCCACGGGGGCACCCTTGATCTAGTACTGACAAAAGATGTCCCACTTCTTGATTCTTTGAATGTCAGACCTACCCCTGAAGTACCCGACCACTTCTTAGTTGACTTCAAAATGCATTGTGGCTCAGCAAACGGGATCAAACATAAGAAAACGATCACTGGCCGCTCGATGAAACGAGTCTCCACTGAATTGGTGCGGGATATGATTCTGAAATCAAAACTGTGTCAATCTCCGCTTCCTGAATCAGTCGATGAATGTGTCAAACTGTATAACACCATACTTGAAGACATACTTGACCAGTTAGTACCGATTGAGGATAAAGTTGTTTCGGAATCCTCTAAGCCCCCCTGGTTTAGTCAAGAGTGCTATGATGCTCTACACAAACGCCGAAAAGCAGAGCGGAAGTACAAGTCAGCGTACAAGAAAGCCCTTAAACAGAAGCAAAAGAACAAACCAGTCTGCCACGAAAAAGTTCTAATAGCTGAAAAGTTGTTCATAGCTGAGATCCGGTTTACTAAAACTGTATTCAATCGCACCAGAAGAGAATTCTTCCAACAGCGTCTAGAGGCAGCAGACGGAAATCATGCTGCGTTGTATCAAATCCTAAACCACCTGCTCGGAAAGGAAAAGACGCCGACCCAACTCCCCTCCACTGGCGATCCAGATGGACTTCCAGACCGAATGATCGACTTTTTCACTTCCAAGATCGAGGCAATCTATGAGAAAATTCAGCTTGATCCGGATTTCACAGCCGATCTTCCTGAACTGACACCGCGACTAGAAACAGATGCAGAGTTGCCAAAGTTTGCGAAATTTCAACCTGTCTCCGATTCGATGCTGGCTGCTACTGTCCGTGCTATGAACAAGAAACACTGTACCCTGGACCCTATGCCAACTTCATTTGTCAACGATGCTTTTCCAGCCCTCATTCCAATAGTGTCTAAGATTGTGAACACCAGTCTCACAAAAGGAGAAGTCCCTGATAGCTTAAAGTCTGCTGTTATTCGACCATCATACAAAAACAGTGACCTAGACCCTGATGAACTTAATAGTTATCGACCAATCTCAAACCTTTCGTTCATCTCGAAGGTACTGGAGAAATGCGTCGCTGACCAGCTTACTGACTACGTGGAGAGTAATGGACTGTTCAGTGAAGTTCAATCTGCTTATCGCTCGAAACATAGCTGTGAAACGGCCACTATCAAGATAGTAAACGACATACTTGTGCAGCTGGATAAAAAGACCAAGGTCATCCTAGTTCTTCTGGACCTTTCAGCGGCCTTTGACACCATATCCCATGCCAAGCTACTACACCGCCTGAAACATGATTATGGAGTGACTGGAAAGGTATTGAGCTGGATTGAATCATATCTTACTAATCGAACAGCTAGAGTAAAGATAGGTTCGGTCGAGTCAGAAGCAAAGTCTATCAGCATTGGTGTTCCTCAGGGTTCCATCCTGGGGCCCCTCTTGTTCATACTCTACACCAGAGATCTACAGAAAATAGCGGAACTATATGGTCTCAGCCTGCACATGTATGCGGATGATTCTCAACTTTCGATAGCTTTCACCCCAGAAACTTTCGATGATGTGATAAAGAAAGTTCAGAGCTGCGTGTCTCACATTCGTCTCTGGATGACACAGAACCTGTTGAAGTTGAATCCGGATAAAACAGAAGTTCTTATCCTGCGAAACAAATGGGATAAATCTACCAGTGATGCCACACTGAACATTGTACAAGAAGAAACGGAAGTCAAACCAGTTGCTAAGAATCTCGGCGTCATGATCGATAGCGAACTCACGATGTCCCAGCACGTCTCCAGAGTTGTTCAGTCGTGCAACTACCAACTCGTCAACATGTGGAGAATTGCAGGCAAACTGAACAAAAAGCAAAAGACCCAACTTGTGAACTCACTTATACACTCAAAAATTGATTATTGTAGCGCTCTACTGATAGGTCTCAAAGACAAGGATGTGAAGCGTCTTCAGAAGCTACAGAACTCTGCCACTCGCTTTGTCCATGGTAAACGTAGCAGACGTGGTGTAACAGATCTACGGAAAAAATCCCACTTCCTACCTGTTAGACACAGAATAGAATATAAGATCTGTATGATGGTATACAAATCCCTGAATAATGGGACGCCTGGATACATATCAGAAATGCTGCAAAGACGGAAACAAAAACCGATGAGTTTAAGAGTCGACTGTGACACGACAAGACTGGAAGAGGTACACAGTAACTACAACTACAAAACCACTGAGAGAGCTTTTAGTATAGCTGCTCCGAGGATCTGGAATCGCCTACCTAAAGAAATTCGAACCACAGAAACCTTGCCGATGTTTAAAAAGGCCTTGAAAACCCATATGTTTACTTTGGCTTATGGACCTGAATAAACCTCACTCGGCATTTTATCAGCACCGCACCATCTTCCCGGCACAAATCTACCCGCATAATTTCCTGGGCACCCAGTCCAGTTAACTTCACAGTAAATCCGTTGTTTTCCCCCAGGCTCCAGCTCCGCACATAAACGCTTCATTATTCCTTGCCTATACTATTCCTTGCATGCGGTTCTAAATCTGATCCTGTTTCACAACTTTTGGGAAATAGATCCCTCCCTTGGCATTACCTGGTTCGTTCCTGGGTTCCCGTGTCCTGTCTGCTGTCTCTCGCTATCACTGCCACCACGCCCTATTTCCAGACCAACACACTCCAGCTCTCCTATATCCCACCTATGACCTGCTTTCTCAATCCTACATCATTTCTTCCTGGAACTAAATAGTCTGCCTCCCTGTCCTTACCTGGTTCGTTCCTGGGTTTCCCGTGTCCTGGGTGCTGTCTCTTCTTCCAGACCCTCTCTCCAGCTCCCTTACATCCCACCTATGACCTACTGTCTCTATTCTGCACCATTCCTTCCTATATTCCTTCCTACATCCCTTCCTACTTTCTACACCATTCCTTCCTACATCTACCTGAGACTTAGTAGAGGGACCACCCATGACTGAGTCAATGAGTTAATATTTTCAAGTGTGTATTTGTGTAAATTGTTAACATTTTCTGGCCTCTGAGTTGTTTAGCAGAGTTTGAGTAGCTGAGGTTCCAGATTGGCTGAGTTTTATGCCGAAGAATGAAGAAAGAAGACCCATACATACCGTTTTTCTCAATACGTTTTTCTCGATAAAAAACTTGTCAAGGACTCTTCAGTGAGTGTGTGTTTGAAGGACAGCTAATTTATAACTTATTACCGAATCTGTGTAATATGTTTTTGTGATTGTTTGTTTGTCTGTGAATGTGCTTGTAAGTTTGTTATCATGTTTTTGCATTAACCGTTTTGTATTGACTGTTGATGTTGTGTTTTGCGTCTGTGACTTTGTGTTTAATCTGTTTTTAATCTGTTTTTATGTCTGTCTGCTTGTTTTGTTTGTTCATCACCTTGTTTCAGTTTTCTATTTTCCATAGTTCCTCGTTTTTGTACATCCAATGCTACTAGGATATGTTTCACTGTCTCTAAGTATTGTTTAAACCGCTTTAGGAAACCGCTGATGTGAACTGTATATTTTCACCTCTCAGCCTTGTATCACTTTTATTGGTGTATGGTGTAAGAGCGGGACGAAGTTATATATTAATGTGTGTGACTTTGTGATAAATTGTGCATAAACTTAAACTTAAACTTAAACTTACTCTACGGTACTGGCTCAGAACTGTGCCGCAGTATCTCCGGTGGTGAGAAAGTCTGCTGAGGGTCCCAATGAAGCACTATCGTCTGAGAGGGACCTTGTTATCTTCGGTATACCAGAAACAACTGACCGCCTGACCAAGACCAGTGTAGATGGTTTGTTTGCCGAGCTGAATGAAAAACCAAAAGTTAATTCGATGAAACGTGTCGGCGAGAAAAGTGAGAAGGGCCCTCGACCACTTTTGGTTTCTTTGGAAAGACGAGCAACACTTATGGCGCTGCTGAAAAAGTCACGTCAGCTCAAGAACTCGGAACATTTCGCAGCTGTATACTTGTCACCAGATCTAACACCGATTCAAATTAAGGAGCGAAAAGCCCTTATAAATACCTTGAAAAAGCTCCGCTTAGAGGACCCTGGCGGAAAGTACTACATCAAAAACAATATAATCCAAGTAGGATAGAGCTATATAAATGCCCCCTACATAAACTTTTACTACATACATCATCTTGTTATAAAGCTAGCCGCTTTTGGAGCGAGGGCTGCTGAGGATTTCAGAGGAGACGCCAAGCGATGAATCTTATTCCCTCCAGCAGCAGAACTTGTGCTGTGCCGTAAATACGGACAGTTGAAAAGCGGATTATAAATTTATATTTTGTATTGTATTGTATTGTATTGTAATTCTTGGAATTTGGCGCATTGCGTGTGTATTTACAAAGGGGAAATCCTGAATTTCCAGGAATCTCAGGTCAAGTCGTTTGAAACGCACTTTAATCAGGGTGCCTTGCAGCGTGCTAGCAAAAAGATTACACTTATTTTCTAGACCGACTTTTTTCATATGGCAATGGCCGGGCAACCAAATGGCCAATTTGAGTAAACTAAACGGTATCTGATCGAGAATCGATAACACTAACCGATAACAACAACAGCCCTAACCCGTCTAGACCGACAAAATCGTTGAATTGTTAGCAATGGAAGGCACCCAGATTTTAACTTTGACCCTGTACAGATGGCCAACGTTAAAATCTGTATCTGGGTGTTTGGAGTGTTAGCACTCACGGTTTTCTAAACGTATAATATGAGACAAGATTCGGAGAAGGTTTCTATCGCTCGCTCCATCTACCAATCAATCCCCCTCCCTTTTTCTCTCACGCCGCTCCCAAGTCCCAACCTAGCACACAACACAGATACATTGTTCTCTAGTCTCTACTTTTCTATTTAATGTTATTTGCTATGAGGAGGGGGTGGCCATTTTTAATGTTGTGGCATGTGCTACCCGAAGATTTCGAAATTATATCAACTACAGTTACAACAAGGTATTGAGGGCTTGAAAAAGTGCTAGTATTTTTTGTCGGGTACGGACTGTACAGTGTACATCGCAAATTGCACACACTGCGAGATATACAGTCAGACCCCAAGCCCTGCTTTATCACACGCAAAGATGAACAAGCGGTGCGTTTGTACACTTTTTCCACTCTTTAGAAACACTCGTTTTTGGATGTCAGAAAAGGAGACTGGAGAGACATTCAGACTAAGGAGAGAGAAGAGCTGGCGTGTGACAGCACTTGCCTTGCGTGGCGTGACCATCAAATCTAAGCATCAAACCCTTTTATTTATTTGGGGTAAAACCTTTGGGGTAAGACCGTCCTCGCTACGCGAGGCCGCTACGTGGCCTCACGTAGCCACACAGCGACCGGGCCTTCGGCCTGGTGCGAAACACTAATATCAGTATTTCCGTGTAATAGTAGGAACAATGTGTGACCTGACAGAGGATGATTTTGAAATCCCAATTAAAGGTGTAATTGTGGGAAACGGGGCGGTCGGCAAGAGTTCCATGATTCAGGTATTTGTATTGACAAAGATACAACATTATTTCTAGTCGCCAATTAATTGTATTACCTGAAATTGTTTTTCATACCCTCCCAACTGACAACATGTTTTTCAGCGTTACTGTAAAGGGATATTTACCTCGGAGTACAAGAAAACCATCGGAGTTGATTTCTTAGAGCGACAGATGAGGTAACATATATCCACTCATTACTCATGACCACACCCCCCCCTCAATAGGAGCTGACAGATCTATACTTGATTGTGCTGCATGTTAAAACACACCTCTCCTAGTATCGAGGAGAACGAAGTGAGATTGATGTTGTGGGATACAGCGGGACAAGAGGAATTTGATGCCATAACCAGGACGTATTATCGGGGTGGGCAGATAGCTGTACTGGCATTCTCTACCACAGATAGAGAGTCCTTTGATGCAATTGCCTCTTGGAAGACAAAGGTAATGATTCCACCACCCTTGGTGACGCGGCCACCCCTACACTGGCCTCGCGAAGCGCGGCAAAAACGAAGCCCGCGAAGATCTCATCACCAACCACCACCCCGGACCCCCCCCCCCACTGGCCACTATTGGCACTTTTGCAGTCCAACCCCCCCCCCCCTCGCTAGTGGTGCTACTGTTTCCCACTTTTTAACATTCTAACGAATACACACAGGTAGAGGATGAAGTTGGTGGCATTGTCATGGCTCTAGTACAGAACAAAGTGGACCTTATAGACGAGGCTAAAATGACCGTGTAAGTAATTGTTATAGTCTCGTTGTCATGACAATTGGTTGCAGGAAAGTTCTATGGACATGATATATCTCATCGATTTGTTTCTATTTTTTAATAAATCTCACAATTTTAGAGAAGAGGTCGAAGAAACGGCTAAAAGGCTAAAGTTAAAGCTGTTCCGGGCGTCAGTAAAGGAGAATTTCAACATTGAAGAGTGTAAGTATAACTTCTTCATCATAATGATGGCAGGTGCATTAGTCTTAACTCTTAGAGCTATAACTCATCAGGACTAAGGTCCGATACTTATTCTGATGATTATTTGTTCGATTTGCCTCCCAGTAACACTGGCAACAGATAATAGCCATATGTAATGGAAGGCGCGGTTGCGCGCATTAGATTAAAGTTTAAGTTGCCAGCAGTAAGTGTGGTAAAGTGCTGAATGCGCGGGGTGTCTGTCACTCTGTCGTCTATCGGGACAACATGCCCCAATATTCTGTCGGGTAACCTCACCAGTGTAAATAACTGAGACTATGACTGGTTATCCTCTGTTTAGTGTTCCAGTATTTGGTATCGACATACTTAGAACAGCGAGATACACGTGTAGAGACGACCCCTTCCCCACAGCAACGCGGCAACAGCACCGGAGGTAAGTTTCTAGTTTTATACCCACCTGCCACCACGAACTGCCCCCAAATCGCACTGGAGTCTCTCTACTTTTCTTGTCCGAGTTTACACCCCCGCCCTGTTTATAACCATCTTTTCATATCAGAAGCTGGAAAGAAGGCGCCTACAGCTCCCGCCCAGCAAGCAAGCGAGGGAACGATCCAGCTTGGTACCGTACCAGGTTCCAACTCTGCCGGAAACAATTTTAAACTTAAACCATCATCAAGCAAACCTTCAAAGTTAAAGGCACCCGCTTGTTCCCTTTTATAAACCCCAGGACAATGTTCTTCTGATTTGTCTGTTTGTTTGTGTGAGTGTGTGGTGGGTTCAGATCAGATCTTGTTATTGGTTGTTTTCTTCGCACATAGAGCTCCAATATTATGTATGTTTTGATGCTTGATTCAGTTTGTGTACAGTGCCGAGTTAGGGCAATAGAAAATATATTTCAGGCAAAAGATATTAAATAGATAAATCTTTAGGCTCAGTTTTGCGCTAGGTACTTTAGGTGCTAATTTGGAGCATCTCTCTTATATTGAAGTTGTTTTGACATGGGTTCCACCACATGTAAAGTACACGTTGTAAATGTTCATTTCTTCAACTCCGTGAACCGTATTGTTTTCACCCAGCTTCTTATCGAATATCTATCACGTTTCTCTCCAGTCTCCATCCCCATATGTTTTCATTCCTTGTTTTTAACCCCTCAATTAATCAAGATATCGCAAGTAGAAAACCTAAGCTATGGTGGACTACGGAGGACTTGATATGACGGAGGAGAGATAGAACATCAGTTCCTGTTGTACTTGTATAACTGTGGGGAGGATGACCAGTGGTGATGTCTCTACTCCTGTATGGAGCTTGAGGTATAGTTGCTGAGGGGTGGCCGGTTGGGGGAGGGGGGTCTTGGCTGTCGACCAATATATCCAGATATATGCTGTTGTGGGATATTTCATTAGTACGATTATAGCAGTTGGTGATCATGCCAAGAGAGAAAGAGAGAGGGAGGGGGGAGAGAGAGAGAGGGAGAGAGAGAGAGAGAGAGAGAGAGAGAGAGAGAGAGAGAGAGAGAGAGAGAGAGAGAGAGAGAGAGAGAGAGAGAGAGAGAGAGAGCAAAGGATTTCAAGAGCGTCGTGGGGGAGCTCAACATGTCAGCTCCTTCACATTCACTGAAAAGCCAGGAGAGAACATGTGAGAGAGTAACACGTTTTATACTTTTTCAATACAATTGTGACTGTTTTTTATTGCGTGTCCTATTAGAAAATGTGAGTTTTCAAATCTCAATATATCGTACCTCAACGGGGGTTCACGCCCATGGCAACCGCTGATCCTAACACCAACTTCTCCCAGCAGCTCTATAGATGATGGTAGAGACGAAATGTAGAAACGACCAGGAGGGGTGTGGAGCAGGGGATGTGACATTCGTTAGGAATGAGGAACAAATGCAGACCTTCCTTTTGGAACTCAGGGTACGTGCAACTAATTAATTACATGAACTTATATAAGCGAAATTTAATCATAAATAAATTAACAAACCCTTGATATCACATTTAAGGGTACACCTGGCGTTTTTCATCATCGAGTGCCCAACCAAATGACTTCACCAGGGTTTAGGCCATACAAAATGGACCTCAAATATGCAATTTTAGCCCTAAATTCGAATTCATATTTTTGCTACAGCCTATTTTCAAAGTGGCGTTTTTTCAATTTTTTTTGGAATTTTTAACCTCAGGACCACTTTTTTTGAGATAGAAACATTAAATTCTTGGAATTTGAAGAGAATATAAAGGTGAATAAGCCCAAAGAAGGATTTTTGAAATGGAGCTTATTTCTGGCCATGAGGACGGTTTACTTTTTTGCTTCTTTGACACGCTTGCTGAGAATGTTCCCATGCTTCATTAGAGATGAAAATCTGGAAATAGTTGCTCAAAACGATTATCTATGTGGCCCAAAAATTTTGGAACTTTCCCGCCAAAGATGTGGTGTACAGAGCTTATTTTGTGAAACCCGTCTTATTGAAAAAGAGGGAAATTCCCTGTATCTCAAAAACGGATGATCGTAGAGACCTGCGACCAAGCTTAATCGATTCAGAAGGTCCGATTTTGGGGGGGTCTTCTGAGAGACATTTTGCTCCTACTCCAACCGTTTTTGCTGTAATTGCAAAAAACCAATTCTATGAAAAGGGGGAACAACTGTATTCCAGTAGCCTGCTTCGGGCTGCTTTCCCCCTTACTTGCTCATACCTTTTTCGCAATTACAGCAAAAACGGTTGGAGTAGGAGCAAAATGTCTCTCAGAAGACCCCCCCAAAATCGGACCTTCTGAATCGATTAAGCTTGGTCGCAGGTCTCTACGATCATCCGTTTTTGAGATACAGGGAATTTCCCTCTTTTTCAATAAGACGGGTTTCACAAAATAAGCTCTGTACACCACATCTTTGGCGGGAAAGTTCCAAAATTTTTGGGCCACATAGATAATCGTTTTGAGCAACTATTTCCAGATTTTCATCTCTAATGAAGCATGGGAACATTCTCAGCAAGCGTGTCAAAGAAGCAAAAAAGTAAACCGTCCTCATGGCCAGAAATAAGCTCCATTTCAAAAATCCTTCTTTGGGCTTATTCACCTTTATATTCTCTTCAAATTCCAAGAATTTAATGTTTCTATCTCAAAAAAAGTGGTCCTGAGGTTAAAAATTCCAAAAAAAATTGAAAAAACGCCACTTTGAAAATAGGCTGTAGCAAAAATATGAATTCGAATTTAGGGCTAAAATTGCCTATTTGAGGTCCATTTTGTATGGCCTAAACCCTGGTGAAGTCATTTGGTTGGGCACTCGATGATGAAAAACGCCAGGTGTACCCTTAAATCACTACGTTACCCTGTCATATCCAAACATTTTCATGTCATTTTCATAGTAGGAATTAATCCACTTTTTCTGATGGTCTTGAAGTAAATTGAGTTCAGAATTAATTTTGGCAGTTGAGTTTGAGGTGTTTGAACGTGCCAAGAAGAGTGCCCGATCCTTCCACAATCCCAACTTATCCAAAAGAAACCAAAGCTCCATTGGTTCCTCTTCTAACTTTATGACGTAATCGAACTTGTTGGTGCACATGTTACACCAGGACCAGGCGGGGTTCCAGTGGCCATTAGCAACCCGGGTCCGTTTTATGAAGTTGATGAGCTCTGATAGCGTTGGGTAGGGAGGATTGAATAGGGGATTGTTTGGTGAGTGGTGTTCTGGTCCCTGACGGCCGTTTTGGAGCTGAAACACATGTATATTACTAACTAACATAATATACTAGTATTTAGCTAGGTCTACTAATTAGCATTTAGCTAGGTTAGTGGTAAAACTAAATGACAAAATAAACAAGTTCCTACTAGTTCATCACAGGGACTTCCCTGTACTTGTTTAGTCACTCAACAAACTATAATACCGGTATTGTCCCATATCAGTGTATAATAATACTGAGTATAATATATTACCCTATTTACCCATGTAAAGTATTTGTTAAACTCAGTCTGCCATTGCCGAGAGGAACGCCACGTTCTATGCTGGTACATTCGGACCACCATAGCCCTGTAAATCCATTGGTTCTTCATAGCAACCATTTCCCTATCCTTTGCTGCATTATGCACGTGGCTTATCTGGGAGATTGGTGTGGAGAAAAACAAATATATCACGGTTAGAGACAACCCAAGATTACAGTGCTAGTATGTATTGTTTTGGATGATCATGATTCATGCCAAGGCGCAATCAGTTGGCTTACCAATCTAGATAGTGGGTGTCGTACCACCGTGAAACGTATGTTGTTTGGGTTTTCGTTCGAGTACAACTGTCGCATCCTCTCTTTATCTATACTCGACCTAGATCTAAAATGGAGGTAGTGGTTATTGGTTGATATAAGTAAAATTTAAAAGTAAAATTTTATGAAAACGTTTCGTAAACCTACCCCATAGTTAATCGTCTTGAACCGAGTTCTGCAAGGTTTCTTGTTCTGTGGTCCGGTTTGAATCTGTCTAAGAAGTAGTACTTCCACGTTGTGCTTCCAGCTTTGAACACCGGACACCAGCTTGCCTCTATTTCACTGTGAGGGGATCCGTGTGAGCTGTTTGGCCGGTGCCAATCCAACATTTCTATTGACAACAGAGATCAGCGTGCGAGGGATGAGATTGACACCCCTGATGCTATCTTACTTGAACTGATATATCTCGAAGAAGGGTTTGTGTTTTACCATCAGACTCCTGCACACCTTCTCTATCTTCTCCATTCGGATACGTATCCGCTCCTGTATCTCCTGCAAATAAACTCGTCATTAGTCAGACCACTTCAGTTGATTTTGATTCAGTTTACAGGACCAAGTACGTGGTATGTGTCACTAAATCCTTTTCCGTTCTACGGGATTGGTGACTCGCCTTCCCTACATGGACTGCTGCTGCTGCAGTGATTCCCCTTCCCTGGTGGTTCCGAGGTTATGCTAGGTGCAAACTGCAAAGTTACCTTGTATCGTTCGAAATACTCTTTATCTATCCTCAGGATTTCCTCTTGAGGTGGATGGACGATTTCTGATGTGATATTATCGCGGTCTTCCCTGACTCTAAAATGAGATAAATATTCAATATTAAAGGCCAGAGGGGAAGGGGGCTCCAGGGGTAAAAAAGTCACTTTCAGTAGCTGGCTCGAAGAGCCGGACCATGTAGAAGAATCAATTTTGTGTGCACCGTCTAGGAGAAAAATGATGTTAACTTTTTCCAAAATCTAGTGCTATCCTCATTTATTCATAAACGACAATAACTAAGAAGCTAAATTTAGTGCAGAATGATGTTTTAGTTCTTAGGATGGCCCAAAAATTTCCCAGGAATTTCAGACCTCTTCACACAAAAGCTGGGAAATTATCTGAGGGTTTGCCTAGCTAGACTGTGTTTTGTGCGCCCCGCCCGCGAAACACAAATGTAAAGGAGGGTTAGAACATAACAACTGAGGGTAACTGGATTCCCTGAATCTAGCGTTTTCTTCGATAGTTCGGGATAAGTTTAGGCCAGTCTATGTCGTTTAATTTGAGAAATACTCGTCCGTCAACGAATCAGCTGCCAAAAGTGACTTTTTTTTACTATACCCCCGGACCCCCTCTGACATTGATTTGAACATGAGTTCTACCGCGCGGCCCAAAAAAAACTAAGGGTACGTTGGCCTTCTTTTCTCCTAGAAATTTAATTTCAATCACTCTGATATTTTGTCACAATATTTTTATGGTTACTCATTCGAGGAATCCAGAGTTTCAGCCCTCTGGATGAAAATTCATTTTTTTCGCCCGAATGAACATTTCATGAACGCCAAAACGGGACCATATTTTGGTACCAAAGTTTTACAAATTTGTTTGGCTATCGATTTTCTTTCGAACGCGACCAGTTTGAGCTTAATTGGATCACCACAAGAATCACGGTGACCAGTTTACCAAGTCTAGGTTGGGTCATGTGATCCCCATCAAATTATGACGTGTTAGCAAGAGAACTTACATTCTAACGGACGCTGTATCGGTATACCGTCCTAATTAGCAGATGTGATACGTGATACGCGACCGTTATACCTGCTTATTGGCACTTATTAATGACGCTAGCGGTTCAATAGGGGTCACTTGACCAGACCTAGTGTCGGAAAAGTGGCCACTGTATCTCTTGTGCTGGTCCAATTGAGCTAAAATTAGTCGCGTTTGAAAGGAAATCGTTACCCAAAGGCGACTGTGAAATTCCGGTTTGGAATAGATTTCTTGTTTTCAAGTTCATTTAGGATTCATTCCAGTCGTAAAAATGAATTTTCAGATAGAGAGCCGAAATTCTGGCTAACATCAATATCGATCAAGTGTAATGGCCGTACGAATTTTTAGCTCCTGAATTTACCAATTTCTTGTCAAAACGGGTTAAAATCGATGTTTGGTAAAAATGACCGTTTTTTAATCATTTATTTCACCAACTAAACTTGATTCATTTTTAATAAAAACTCGGATTGCCATTTATTATTGTTTATTCTAATGCATGGTTGCTATTTTTAAGAATAAAATCGAATTTAACCAGGAGAAAACGTGGAAAAACCCAAAAAACGAGAAAATGGGTTCATTCATGAACTTCAAACTTTTATGTTTTGAAACTCCGGATTCCTCGAATGAGTAACCATACAAATATTGTGACAAAATATCAGAGTGATCGAAATTAAAATTCTGGGAGAAAAGAAGGCCAACGTACCCTTAGTTTTTTTTTGGGCCGCGCGGTAGTTAGACATGATATCACCCTAATACGTGCCCTACTCTCCTTGTTGTGTATGAGTATCTAATATGATAATGTCTAGTATAATAGTAACTCACTCATCGTGCATGTCATCAAGATCGTTGATTCCTTCAAAATATCCCTGGTTGGCCCCGTAGTCCATTTTAGCGGTCAGGCCATGTTGATCGGGCTTGTTTGTGTCCTCAATCATCCAGTATCCTGATCAGTGAATTTATTGTGTACTTGGTTTATCGAGGGACGCTCGCGAAAATACCCAACAGATGATGATGCTTTAAATATGGAGCTTTTAAAAAAATGTATGGTGTAAGTATAGCTTGGTAGTAAATTGTCAGACACTGACTGTACAAAGTGTACACCGCACAACCTCGGTACTCGCTACGCGCCTCACGTAGCCGCACCGGACCTTCGGCCCGGTGCGAAGAGTACGGTCTTATATGAGACAAGTTGTAATGCACTGAAATTTAAGGTGCTCCTGAGATCTGGGATGGAAGTGTGCCAATTGTATAAACCACTCAACATCAATTGTAGCTCAATGCAGTGAGCGTGGTTTGTGGACCACTATGGAGAGCTTATATTGTCAGTAGGTTATACATGCATACAGTTCAATCCCCGATATACGTACCGAAAAGCATCAACATGACTGTTATAAGAAGCCCCCCACTGCAGTAGCGTGATCCAAGGATCTTCCGAAGGCCCATGCTATTTTTGGCCGATGAGATTTTTGAGATTTTTGGGAAAATTTGCTCAACTGCTCCCAATACTCAATCTTTCGCCATTTTTTAAAGCTTAAAACCAGACCATACATTAAATTAATTAAGTTAATAAATTAATGATTAATTTATTAACTTAATTAGGTCAATGTTTGAGTCGCTTGACACTTTTTCAGTGCTCCGGTATTTTTAGAATAAAAATAAAGTATGAACTATTCAAGTAAATGTCATATTTTAGCCCCCCCCCCCCCCACAGTTCAATTCCCCGATATACGTACCGAAAAGCATCAACATGGCTGTTATAAGAAGCCCCCCACTGCAGTAGCGTGATCCAAGGATCTTCCGAAGGCCCATGCTATTTTTGGCCGATGAGATTTTTGAGATTTTTGGGAATATTTGCTCAATTGCTCCCAATACTCAGCCTTTCGCCATATTTTTTAGCTTAAAACCAGACCATACATTAATTTAGTAACTTAATTAGGTCAATGTTTGAGTCGCTTGACACTGTTTCAGTGCTCCGGTATTTTTAGAATAAAAATAAAGTATGAACTATTCAAGTAAATGTCATATTGTAGCCCCCCCCCCCCCACAGTTCAATTCCCCGATATATATAACTACGTACCGAAAAGCATCAACATGGCTGTTATAAGAAGTCCCCAGTAGCGTGATCCAAGGATCTTCCGAAGGCCCATGATACTCACGGGGTGGCTTATCCTGTCACGAACAGGTTCCCTGCATCAAGTTAGCCATGTAATATTGATACTTGGTGTGGGGGAAGTTGTTGGTTGTTGTTGGTTGTATTAATATATCAAAGCGGATCATAGGATAAATAAAAAATGCAATCTGTAATTCGATGTGGAGATGCCAAGTAATGATCGATCGATTGATTTGGAATAAAAATGTAAATCACAAGGTCAGTGGTCACGCTATATATAGCAAGTACAACGCATTAAAGGAATTGGGGGAACTATCTCGGGCCTGCAATAATTATCTGTCATCGAGAATATATGAAACGGAGGAGAAGTAAGAGGAGAGAGAGAGAGAGAGAGAGACATGTCTGATGGTTACACACATTACACATGTAATAACGGTGTGCCCGCTGCAACGTGCAATAATTAACATCATCTCCTGATGCAGCTCGCTGAGACTAGCTCTTTTCCGCATCGGATGAACTATTCGACTGCAGGGCTACAATCATTTATTTAGTTGCCTACACTGCAGTAAAGTCGGATTTTCGTCACCACAAACTCGTTATTTATCGATACTAGAAGACAAATGAAAATATTAATGTTAAAAGTCAGCTAGCTGCACTCTTTCTGGCAGTGGCTGCTGTGTAGTCCTCTGATAATACAAAGTGTCTACAATTATAGAAACAACCATATTCGATTGTACGTGTATTTTAGGGCACCTCTTTAAAAGATGGCTGTGCGTCAACTTCAATTGTGTGGTCTCCTGTGTCTGATACTCACCAACTACCCGCGGGGTAGCTCAATTATAGATCGCTCAATAGGTTGAGCAATGGACGCGAAACCCAGAGGTTGTTGGTTCGAGCCCGGCCCTCGCCAGATATTTTTCTAATTTTCCTCCCTATTTAATCCTGAACAGATCTCATCACCGATACTATTATATTTGAAGAAGGCAGACAATGTACTGTGGCCAGAGAGAGAGAGAGAGAGAGGCAATAATATACGAGTAATATTGAGGGAAAAAGGATAGACGTGAGATATACCATACTTTTTTTTTTCTTTTTTTTTCGCAACTTCTCCGTGCCCCTGGTATCACCGGGGCTGAGTGTACTGAGTTCAGAGCCCTTGTGAGACTAAGAACTTCCGATGCCACTTGCTTGTCCCCGATGTTTTAAGACCGACGCCTGCTCATCCTGGTCATACCCCGACAAGAGAATACGGGTATGCAGCGTGATTCACAAGCTTTGGCAAGCAAGCTTGAGAGGCTTCCGGTACGACGGCACAACCCTATACGTCGCTGGCTAGCGGGGTTATACCATACTTCCGGACACACAATTACAACATAATTTACAGTGGCCGTGTGTGTCGCACACCATGCCAGGACAATGCTCTGACCACAGGCCGCACTTTGTTGAGTAATTCAACAAGTCGTGATGCAAGTCGTATTACCCTGTCCGCTACTAAAAACTACAACTGTACTTCAGGATAGATTTAAACAAGCAGCATGATTTAACAATTGAAACGATCCATATATGGAACTATTTATAAATAGTTCAGTTATCTATTTACACTGTAAACCCTAGACCTGGTAGTGGCATAAGCTATTATAGCTACCCCTCCCTAATCCATGTGACTGTGATACTCGCCCAACTAAGATACACTGACCTACCATTTATCAAAGCCAGAATATATGATCAATAAACCAGGGCGCTAAAAGCTTCTCTATAGTGGGGGATCAACTGCTAAAAGTTTCTCTCTAGTGGGGGATCAACTGCTTACTCTCGTTCATCAAGTTGTTATCGAAAGAGGAACACTAGGAACAAGGTTGGTGACATAGACACCTGGCGCCAAGGAACAAGGTTGCTGTAAAAAGGTATCATCAATTTATAGAAAGGAATCTGTGACGCGGCAGCACAGTACAACACACGTCACACACAAGGCTTTCTATAATGGCTTTCTATAATGGCTGCCTGATTGCTGTACTATCAATAAAAGAGAGCAAGGTGAGAAAGGGAGCAATATAATAGCCCGCGATACAAGTGATCCACCACTCCTTTCCCAATATAATGGTACATCATGTACCATTGTATTGAGAATAAGGAGAAAGGTCAGAAAGGATAGGTTTATTAATGCATTTAAATTTTGTTGTGCAAGTTATTAACTTCCTCGCCCATTACATTATTATACCAAAAATGTATTAGGTTATCAACTGGGGTAGTGTCTAGGTTTATTAGCTATTGGGAGTACCAATATCATTACTCAGACCATGCAGTGGTTATTAGCAAGCTATTCAGAGTGGTTAGTTCGGGAAGAATAATGTACTAACATAACGATAAATCTGATGGCAGCAACATATATAATAAGTATGTTCTTTGTATGTACTCTCTCCCACTCTCTCCTCTTTCTCTCTATCTTGCTCTCTTGCTCTCTCTCTCTCTCTCTCTCTCTCTCTTATGTCAGCGAGGTGTTATCGAGAAACAATAGACATTACTTATTGAGTAACCACTAATATATATATATAAAACATATATATATACTAGATCCAAAAACCAAACAAGTTTGGTGGATAGCCGGGGCCGCAGAAATTAAAAAACATGCGAAAGTTTTGATACATGAACTTTCGGGGCCTGGGGTGCTGTTAAATTCGCGTTTCCATGATTATGACCAGCAACATTTTCAAACTATACGCCAGGAAAACTATCGCAATGATCAAATTATCGTTATTTTTTATTCACATTATCATACGTACAGATCCACACATGTGTCAAATATAATGTGGGCTGTTTTACAGAATAATAGTGTGTTTTAAAAGAACGGCTGACTATCATGGAAACGCGAATTTAACAGCACCCCAGGCCCCGAAAGTTCATGTATCAAAACTTTCGCATGTTTTTTAATTTCTGCGGCCCCGGCTATCCACCAAACTTGTTTGGTTTTTGGATCTAGTATCAGGCATTTTGTTATACATACTTATCGCGATAACTAATCGCGATAAAAATTATAACGGATTCGTGATTATTTAGTTATCGCGATTAGCTATCGCGATTACCTATCGTGATTAGCTATTGCAATTAGCTATCCGCGATTGGTTATTATGATATTATTACTTACTCACGATAAGTTATGGTGGTTAGTTATCCGCGATTACTATTATTCATTAGTTATCAGCGATTGATATCCGCGATTGGTTCTCCGAGATTGTTCTATGATTTTGATCATTAGTCACGGATAATTATCACGGATAAACATTGATAATCAGATATATCTGATACAATCAGGTTCTAGATGCTAATTCGCTCTTTTCTCGGTGGTTTTTAAAATCGTCTTATATTTAAGACAGTTATAACTCTAGATATGACTAACAATTATAACTGAAAATGCGGCAGTAAACCTAGTTTAATAAAATATATCTGATTCAATGTTAATTTAGACTCTGAATCGCTCCTTTTTAGGCGTTTTTAAAATCGTCTTAAATTTAAGACAGTCATACATCTAGATATGACTACCAATTATACCTCAAATTACAGCAGTTGACATACGTTGGCAAAATATATATGATAAAATCATGATTTATAGTTAAATTTGCCCTTTTCTAGGTTTTTTTGAAAATCGTCTTAAATCTTAATACAGTCATATGCCTATAACTGAAGAACCGTAACTCGGATTTGCTTGAAATTTTGAACGTGTGTTCAATATGTCAAGGCAATACCACGTACCAAGCGGCGTATTCGTAGAACGACGGGAAGGCTGTCTTAAACGCCAAAGAAAACTTAAGACTGTCATAACTTTTGTTATGACTCTCCGTTTATTCTGTCCAAGCTTTAATACAAGGTTCACCACTAGACCTACCGACTCCCAAAGTTTCATGGCGATAGCTTTAAAACTGTGGCCCCCATCGTGTACGCAAAAAGGTCGTTACTTTACGGTCGTTCGTCACGCTAAAAACGGACATTTTGTCCAAAACACGACCCTCTGTAGCGCAAAAACCGTAACTCCAATTTGCATGAAATTTTGAACGTGTCCTCTAGGTGTCAAGGCAACACGAACTACCAAGCGGCAAGTTCGTAGGACAACGGGAAGATTGTCTAAAACAAAGTTGAAATTGCCGATTTCAGACAATAAGTATAGTAGCGCTGTCAGAATTTTCAAAAATTTTCAAAAATTATTTTTCGTAATTTCGAATTTCCATTTACTGGAAGGAAGAATGCTTGGAGGAGGGATATTTTTAGGGGAAGTTTGGTTGGGGGGAGGGAGGATTGGGCCCCGGGCGCTTGCCAGCGCTATGATAAATATATAACCTGTCAGGGCAACACTCTGACCACGGTTCTCACCTGTCAGAGAATTGGCCCGACCCATTCTCGTCGAGAGAACTGTGGTCACTGGTCAGAGCATTGGCCTGACCCCAGTGTTATTGCTGAATTTGGGTGGTTACTAACCACCCAAATTCAGCAATAACACTGGGGTCAGCTCGGTAGCTGGAATCTAAATACTTACTTACTTGACTTAAGGCGGGTGGAATTCCCGAACGCCTTGAACAAGTTTTCTCCACGCATCACGTTCCTCCATCACTGAAGCTATCTCCTTCACGTCACTCAGACCCGTATCTTGCCGTAGAACGTCCACAAAGGTTTTCTCAGGTCTGCCACGTTTGGCTTGACCATGGAGCGGTTCCCAAAGAAGAACTCTATGGAGGGTTAGCTCAGGATGACGTTGAGCGTGACCGGCTAGACGTAGTCTGCGTTCTGCTATTTTCGTGCTGAGGATAGGTAGCCCTCCAACAACAACGTTCCATTGGTCATACGGAGTTGCCACTGGTTCTTGTTGAGCGCGATTCTCAATCTCAGCATCCGGGTGTATGTTCCATTGAGGCTCTTCTCCATTTGTTTGGTTAGGGTCCACGTTTCACAGCCATAGAGGAGGACGGTTTCGACGGTAGCTACAAACAACCTGCACTTTATTTCGTCTTTCAGATCGGAGTTCCAGGTCTTCTCTTAACAGTCTCTGGATGGACAATTCGGTGCTCCTGAATACCCAAAAGACCAATACCATGTTTAGAGAATTGATAAGCCAGCTCGCTGACTTTGTCAGCTGTTCGGAGTGTTCTGCAGTTGAAGGTGCCTATGCGTGTTCTGTGTATAACTTTGTTCATATTGTTTTTCTTTGGTTACGGTTACCCCGTCCGGATCACCACTCCGGGACGGCTGGATCTCTCTAGAGTTAGCCAGGACAACATATAATGGGAGTTGAACTGAAGGACTCTGAGTGCATAATTTACCACTGGTTTGTTCCACTAAGCCTATAGAAGGCAGAGTGGTGCATAAATAACTGAAGTAAAATGTATTAGAAGGCAGAGTGGTGCATATAATAACTGAAGTAAAATGTATTAGAACAGCTATTTAGATTCCAGCTATATATCGCTGCTAAATGGTGTCATACCATATCAGGACCACTAACGCAGCTGTCTGATCTCGGGTTAGTACTAACACGGTCGCTTGTAGTGGGAAAACGGTAATGGAAATCGAAGATACAGTAAGACGACGCGCAACCGTGACCAATCAGGGCGCTAGTACGTGCTGACACATGAACTTTTTGCCGCGCGTTATGCACCGTGCGCGTCTCCTTACTGTATTTTCATTACGGTAATTTGACTACAAGCAGCACTGTATCTCGGGTTACTACTATAATATATCAGCTTGTCTTTCTAACTACTATATATAATATTGTGAATAATCATGATAATGAGATCTGAGCAAGAATTAAATAGGGAAGTAAATCGAAATATCTAATATATTGGGAGACCATCTTTGTCTGCCTGTGACAGGCAGCCTGTCAGAGAACCGCTGTCAGAGCATTGGTCTGACAGCTGCTGAATTATAAAATTAAACACATATAATGATATGTTATAAAAAGCTATTACATACTATTACTACTATAACGTTCGGCGTTAACTGGGCCACGTTCCTCGGTGGATAAGCACAATATATATCTGTTCAAGTCGCCCGTAGGACGGTCGGGCCGCTTATAGGAGTTGGTACACGGCTGACGGCAAACATTATATAGGTAATGTCTTGAAAGATAAATTGTTAAGTGCCCCATCCCTGAGCTGTGAGAAGTAATTTCTTAGCTCATTCTTAGCGTTTTTTGCTCAAAAGTAAATGTGTACGGCAACAAAGCAATGTGCAAAGCTAAGAGAGAAGAGAGCTGTCGCGCTCCATAGGCATACAGCTACTGAAACCGGCAAATAGGAGCTTGCAATTGTAGTGTGTTTCTCTTCTCTCTCTCCCATCTAGAGAGAGAGAGAGAGGGAAGAAGGAGAGAGGATAGAGAGAGAAGAGAGAGAGAGCGAGGAGAGGAGAGAGCGAGAGCGAGAGAGAAGAGAGAGACGACCGAGGAGAGCCGAGAGGCGTAATTTCCAGATAAAGTGCGCGCTCTCATTCTCTCCTCTCTCCTATTCCTATCTCTACTCCTCTCTCTCTCTCTCTCTCTCTCTCTCTCTCTCCCAAGTATTAACCCAATTAGCCCCAAGTAAAAGTTAAGTACCTGCAGTACAAGTACAACATTACAAAATTGCTATACTTTTCATGAACAGCATTGTGAAAGGAACAAAAAAATCACGCAATCCACCATTAATTTGTTGAGTAACCACGATTATTTTGATTATTCTGAATCATGAATGAGAATGAGATCTGAGCAAGGATTAAATAGGGAAGAAAATCGAAAAACATTGGATTTGACCTTTCATGCATGCAGAAGGTCAAATCCAATCTGCAGACCAGAGTTCGAAACTAAATAATATAGGTCCGATTTTTAAGAAAGTGAACCGGGGGCACGCGAAATGAAGTTTTGAACCGGTGGCACGCGACTTTTGCACGTGCATTTTCTAAGCGCTCCTACTAAAATGCTCTGATTTGCACGCAAGCGGTTCGCTTTATTAAAAATCGCACTTTAAGCTACCAATCCATTAATAATTGTTGAGTAAAGGGTCCTCTAAGTACTATGATAATAGTTAGGGATAGCATGCATTTGTAATATGTATGACCATTGACCACATATAATAATAAATGACCTCTCTTTCTGAGAAAGAATACAAATATCTCATACAAAATAAAGTATCCATATCACAAAATCACCACAAGAGAGAGATAGAGAAAGTTTCTCTGTATCTTCTAACAACAGAAGTTTTCATTGTTGTTACATGTTTGAACATTTCTCCAATGACTTCGATCTAGCAAGCGAGAGGTAGCAAGAACACTAGATCTCTAGCTCCCGTCTAGATCTACCTCAGCTGATCGAACTAGCTGTCTCTAGTTATATATCGAGCAGATGAAGAGCGTATCATCTATCATCTCTCGAGATATATCTCTCATCTCGTTATATATCTCTCTATAGCTATCTGTCTCATAGTCGATCTATGAGAGATCTTTGTCTCTCTCTCTCTCTCTCTCTCTCTCTCTCTCTCTCTCTCTCTCTAAGCTACCAATTGCAATCCATTAAGTTTCACACACAAGCCCTATAGCAAATATTGTGATGGGATTTTGTTATGTTCTAATCCTTTACAACGCGGTGAAGCAGGGCCGAACAATGCAAATGGGATTGTGGTGTTGAGATTGCAAGAAGTCCCAATTGATATTATAAACATATAAATGAAAAATCTGACCATCTTGTAGCGTGTAGTAACCAGGCCGCGGGGAGTGATTGGTTTCGAAGTTACCCCTATTATTACTTTCGCGGTGGGGTAATTTCATTACCAATAGCTATTAATTGGAGAGTGATCAGTGAACCCTGTCAATATCGTCATATATATCAAGAAATTCTTGTTCAAGGTTTCACAGATTTGATAGTAACCGATAGTTATACCGATACCACATGCTATACTGCAGCTGAGATTTCTTGGAGAAGCTTAGGGTTGGCAATATGGAAATGAAAGTGTCCCATCTCCACATATCTCTCTTTGCCTGGCTAGACTGTGTTCCGGGCGCACAAATGTAAAGGGAGAACATAGAGGAGTGTTTTAACATGGATTCTTCATAGGAAGAAACCTTGTCAATACCACTACACATGCACAATGCATCACCGGGCAAAATGGCTTCCCCCGAGGATCCCGGTGAATCGGGGTCCGATTGTACTAACAAAATTTAATGTTCTTATCAGTCCCACACGCACGCCCAAAAAGTGTGCTTTAGTACCAGCACGCTACGTAAATTGTGCGTCTCAACACCGTGTTTCTATACCCTTTCTCCACTACAGTCGGACCCCGATTTAGGGGCCCCCGATTTAGTGGCACCCCGATTTAGTGACAGGATTTTTTTCCCCCGATATAGGAAATTAACCTTATTTGACCCCGATTTAGTGGACACCCCGATTTAGTGGACAAGAGCCTTTCCCCTAAATCGGGGTCCGACTGTATAATATTACAAGTGACCGAGTTACATTCAACTTACCTATAGTACTACAGAACTACTAAAACCACACAAAATAAATTGTTGCAAACTAACTATAGTTCTTTGTAACCTATTGCAACCCCTCCCACGCGCTCGGTCCCCTATTGTATTCATATTTCGCTGAGAAAGAGGACCTATAAAAGTTTCTCAATTGCAGCCAATGGAATAGTTTTAAGAGGTTTTATAATGTCATCACTCCATGCAGTGCTGGTACAAAGGAGTAGTTAAACAATGCCGGGGCAGTATATTACGTGTAACTCCTTCCATAGGACCCATGTGTAATTGGGTTTTTGAAACCATTCATCTCAGACCATATATGTACCATTAACCCCAGACCACTTTATAACTAGGGAACACAAACTAGACAATTCATATTGGTTTACAAAAAGCAGCAAATTATTGTAATAGTTTACTAAAAATTGTAGAAATTTCCCAACCCGTGCAAAATACAATAAAATCCCGCAACCCGTTAATCACTCTCCATGCCGGTCAATTTGTTGGTCTATACCGACTATATCCCGACATTCTGAAGTCTAAATCAAAAGTTTTCTCTAAAAACTGTCTCTTATCAGCAGTCAGTGTCTCAATATAGTCCCATACTTCGTTCATCTCCGTCTCCTTCTTCTCGGAGCGGTTCTCCCGGTTGAGGAAGACGGCCCTGTCCTCCCAGATACCCAGGATCTCAGTCAGGTACCATAGTTCCAGTGGTTCCTCCTCTAGCAATGCTATGTACTCTATATGGTTGCTGCAGATGTTACAGAACTCGGCAGCCGGCTTCCAATGTCCATCCCAGTCGTTTGACGACCTCCGAGCACTGAACAAGGGGAGACATGATTAGGTGAGGAGTTAGCAGCTACAATATTGTATTGGAATTAAGAACTGTCGCGTGATCGAGTTCTGCATGACCGTTCTTTCAGTGCGACTATAAAATTGTGTGAATGAAACTGAAAGGACCTTTTAGAATGGTGCCTTAACCGGCGAAGCGAGTGGGTTATTAAAAACCAATTCCTCTAGGCTCTAAATACAGCCCATACATGGTTAAGACTAGTTTTGTTGTTTTATTCCACGATCAGCCCACAGATATTAAGCAGAATATAAGCAGAATTATATGCTGAATAATTCATTATTTTATATTATATGCTGAATATAAAAGAACCCACAAGATTTCTCTTGAAATTTCCACGAAATTTCTCTTAGTTTATAGAATTCTTGAAATCAAGTAAATATCTGTATGGCGGCGCCATACCCCATTTGATTCGACACTCTACAGTGCGCTCAGATGGGGTCGCGGCGCCATACAGGTAAAAATTCGATGTGTGAAATTCAATTATAATCCATTAAAAGCAATAACATTTTGATTGCTTTCGATGGGTTATAATTTGCAAAATAAAGTAGTAGCAGATTATAATAAGTACTCTACTATTATACTAAGATACTTGCAGTCATCAGTGATGCTTTTCTCAGCTCTGATAATTCTAGAAACAATTTTACATTATTTTAGACACTTTCTCTGACAGGTTCTCTATGTTGATTATGCTCCCTTGTACAACTATTTAACTACAATATGCTAGCAAAGAACCCGTCATATTTGACGGGTTCTCCGACACATGTACTGCAACTCGAGGACATCAATGAAACTGAGCGGTATCAGTATAATATCTCTCCGATTCTGCAAAGGTCCTTCACTCTACGCTCTAAGTGACCAGGAACTGGTATTGCCTTACTCTCGTTTTTTAAGAAACGCTTTAGTAAGAAACTTTTTTATAAGAAACTTTTAAAATGTAAATCACACAATTCAGAGACACCACAACAAAATAGAACACCCCTAACTTGTTTAGTTTCTTGATAAAGGAGAAATTCTTTTTGTTTTTGGATTGCTTAAACCTGTAGTTTCCTAGAAAAAAAGTTCCTTATTTAAAAGTTTCTTGAAATATGCGAGCTTAATTAACGAGAGTAAGGTATTAGTGCCAATTGGCGAATACGTCATAAATCACATAAATACGAATAATTAATGAACCGGGGGTGGTAGAGGCCTATGGGATGGTGCTTTGGACTTTCTATAGAGCATATCAGCTAGTCAAATTTAAAATTCTAGACCCAACTTCCCATAGCCGACCCTACTATAACCCGAACGGAAAAACCTTCATGAAAGTGAAACGTATCACGGCAGATCCATTCGATCTCCATGCTGGCCGGCCTATAGTTGTGTTTATATGATTGGGGTATACGTACTGTGCCATGGCATCGACCATTTCTGTAAATTTAGCGTGGGGAGGATCAAAGTATGGGTTACTTTCTGAGTGAGACGGGGCCTCTCCTTTCTGGTCTTTCAGCTGAAATGTTTGGAATTGTGAGGGCACCGCCAATCGAATTGGACCGTACTCTCTCACCCCGATAAAGGAGGGTTAGAACATTATAACAAGTGATTCCTTCCAGTTCTAAAGGCATGACATTTACCCAATCAACATAATGGTTGTACTCATTCTTGAATTCCTTCCTCTTGGAACTGGGTATCGAGTTTTGCCGACCTCTTTCCATTGATGCTAGCATCCAGAATCCTCTGAATAGGTACACCTCGTTGGGTTGGCGAACCCTCTTGAAATGGCTGACCTAACAGAGAATATTATAGATCATTATATGGGTTAAATGAGTTTGATGATTCTGATTTTGAGAGATTTTGAGGGTTACAACACACTTACCAATCGAGAGTAGGGGTGTCTCATGACCATGAATCGAATATTTTCCTTGTTTTCTATCTTGTATTCCTGTCTTGTAGCCCCAGATGGCTTGTTTTGACGTTGTCCCTATATAATATGTTGGGAATCAATGGATTAAGTTTTACATAATTGTCGAAGGGCGATATTGTGGAGACGAGAGTTTCTCACACCGACATTTATGGATCAGCATGAGAAACTCTCGTCTTTTTTATAACTATGGCCGTATAGTTATAACTGTACTACGGCATTGGGTATGATGTCCCCTCTCTCTCTCTCTGACTAAATGTAGTGCGTGTGACATCGTGAGAGAGCTGAGAGGGGGTATCATACCCAAACTACGGCACAATGCATAACTCAAAGTGCATCTGGTAACGAAATTGAAGTTAATTATACCGTTTTAAGTTGTCTCAACTGCAGGTAATTTAGTTCATACTGTTTCTTGTTCTCCGGAGGATTCTTCACAAACCGGTCGATAAAGTAATTTCGCCACGTTGTGCTGCCGCCTTTGAACACTGGGCACCACGTAACACCCAACTCACTGCAAGAAAGTATGAAATTATAATGAAAAGAGAGAACAGTTGGCTTCTTTAAGAAGTTCTTGTGGTTTAAATGAAATTGAAAACTCAAGATATTTCAAGATTATTCTCATAAAATTAAAACAATACCACAATAATAGTTTTTTTAAAGTTTCTAGTTCCCCTGCATTGTCCCTAATGTCTCATGCAACTATTATTTGGGTCTTTGTGGTGTCATCATGGACTGGGATCTGGTCACGTTGGATCGCTGTCTCACTCCTCCGCCAACACTCTGTCTCCCTATACTGCTAGCAGCAGACTGGCTCCTCCCTGCAGCAGACTGACTCCTCCTCACTCTAGCTCCGGGTTTCTTCAGGGACCCATCAGGTGTTACAGGTCCCAGGGCGGAGAGGGAGTCCATGTTCCCCACTACCACCGCCACAGGGGTAACCACAGGTATTTGATCCTGAGTCCGGGCCCTGGTGAACAGGCTCCTCGGCAGACAACAACACAAAACGTACATGGCATGTGCTAATTCTGACTACTGCAACAAAAGAGCTGCCTTCTCACATGAAGTTGTGTGCGGTGAGCTACAATAGTTATCTGTGTGAGCAAGCTTGTACAGTACGTTGTACCATTCATAAGTTCGAGACAATTTGAACAAGATTCAAGTACTAACTTGAACTGGTAGAGGTTGTAGCAGTAGGATTGGGGGTAACTCTTGTAGTGAACCTGTTCACAAACCCTCTTCACTTCCTCCATTCGGTCCTCCATTCTCTTTGCGATAGCCTGGGAAAATAGGGTGGGGTGGAAATGCTAATTACGTACATATTTGATCATCTATAGTTTTGGCTCATGATATGTTTCTAAAGTACATGTCTCAGAGTACATGTCTCAGACTCTCCAAAACACTAATCATGTCCCGGACCCCGGTCCAATATTATACTCATGCGAGGGTTTTCCGAACTCGTAATTTCAAGTTCTCATTACCTCGTAGTTGTAGTAGTAATACATATCAAGAAAAGTGGTATTTTGTAGATCCAGAGACTTCCCCACTATATCCATATTGAATGTCTTATCTAGTTTTTCTCTTGAAGCTATACCCGACATTTCCACCAGTTTTTTTAGATACTTCTTATCAGAATAATCCTCTGACAACAAGTTAACAGCAGCATCTAATTATGGGCGGTGTGTCTGGGTGAGAAATTAACATTGCATTGGACATTAGTTTGGCTCATGTAACATACCCTTAATTGGTTCCTTCTCAGGCGCCACAGTTATCTGCAACTCACTCTCTCCACTTTCCCCGGGGTTTGCCGGTACTTTCTCCCCAGCCGATTCGAGCTGGTTCTCATCTTTAATCTGCTGGTTCACCTCTATAATCGGCGTGTCTGGCGTGGCCGGTGAGATCACTTCAAAATGATCTTTTGTAGGCTCATCTATAGTGACTAGTTCTGTGATACAACCAGTTAACCTCCTTAAGTCAAGATACCCCACACCTGACAGGAGTATAACAGGCCGTTAAATATTGCAAGATATAATATACAGGTTTTCTGACAAACTTGATCGACTGAATAACAGGATTACCAACTAACCCAAGAATATTGTCGTACAAGCAAAGCAAACTATTAGTAAACACTTTGGAGATAGAACTTTCCGTCGAGTGAGTGTCCTTGATACCATTACGGTTTAGTTCATGTCTCAATACATTCTCTCTGAAATATCGGTGAGGTGCAAACTTTGGGACAAAAAATATACAGAAAAAAGGGCAAAACTGCATAGAATAATCCAAGTTGCTTCTTCAATGCGGTTATATCAATAGGGATCGAATGTTCAAGCTTTGATAAAGCTTAAAAGGGAGTATAATTCAAAGGGCGAGATCTACAGATGAAAAGGGTATATTTGGAGCTCGAGGCCCCTCGCGAGGCTTTGTTCGGGACGACTCGATATAACACATCTCACACACACACAACAAACTATACCCCGGGCGTAATTATTCCAACTTGGTGATTGTTGCAGGGGTACCTTGATAAAAATATGGACCAAGCGGGAACACAACGGAACGTTGCTCTCTACTACTGGCCCTATACCTGCAAGCTACAACGGAGTACTCTTCTTCAGGCTCTCGTGATAGGTAAACGTGTACCTAATTTGAATTAATGCAGAAGACACATGTGAAATTTAGCCTCAAGTTGCTGGTAGTCAAAACAGTAGAGAGTCCTATATACAGCTAGAGAGTCTCCTTCTCTTCTCTTCTACACACAACAACACCACGAAATGCATCTGAGCCTCATCACTCATACACTAACGCGTGTAAGTGTGAAATGGTCTTTGGCTGGAGTACGTAGATTCATTGCAAATGGATTGTGGCGTTCTAGAACTCAAGGTAGATTTCAATTCCAAAAGCACCACTATTGCCTTGCTTGTCGCACTACAGTTTAAGGGTAGACACCGCACCTTCACAAGTATCCTATGCTTACTTCTCATCTTCTCTCTCTCTCTCTCTCACACACAAACACACACACACACACACACTATCTCAGTCTGAGCCTCATCACTCATACACTTAACCAGCGATGTAAAGTGATGAAAATGGTCTTTGGCTGGAGATTCGTAGATATGCAAATGCGATGTTTTTTGCTTGGCCGGTAGAACAAGGTAGATCTTTCAAATTTCCAGAATAAAGGCACCACTAATTGTCTTGCCTTGTTCGGCAACACACATGTTGTAAAGGAGGGTTAGAACATAACAAGGCACCACTTACACAAAAGATCGACTAAAGCGATCGAACAATGAACTATACTACTATAATTACACTATGAAGTGGCCAAACTAATTGGTGAAACAATAACTTGAAGGGAACTGTGCAGTAGGGATTTGACTATTCGGTAGGAAACCGACCATACAAATCATGAAAGGCCGGACGTTGCATCCTTCATTATGTGATGTTCCATGAACTGGTCCTAGACCAGAGGTTGGCAGCACAATTGAGTCTAGAAGGTACCCCAGTCATTGGCTCCATTGCAACCTATTCTCGCTCCGCGACGTCGATCTCACTCAGGTATCAATGTGGCCAACCCCAGTCAAGGCCCTTGACTTGACTCACTTAACTCAAGGGAGTTAAGTCCTTAAATTGTCCTAGGTAAAATGCAAAGCAAAGCAAGGCGACTAGGATAAATCCAATGTCGGGGATGCTGTGTGTAAACATTATATTCTGAATCTGACTAGGGACCTAGTGTGTGTATTTAAAAAAGGCAAGATATCACAAGGAAACATGCATCTCTCTCGCATGCAACTTATGGAATGGCTTAGCTACCAGGCGAGAGAGATGCACATACGGAGGACAATACATGTTACCACTAACTAACATGCAGGAATAAACACAATTGTTTATAAAAATGGGTCTTTAGTCTTTACCATATGGTTAGAACACTAGAACAGTGTTAGAACAGATATTATAGTACATTCACTATAAACAAAGAACACGAAGCGAACGAGTTGTGCTACTCAGAGTAGTACTCTCAATAAGATTCTAGCAACATGGGACATACAAATGACGTACATTTTTGTTGCCTTGCTCGACCAACAATATTTGTGCAGGTACATATTTAAATTATGTAGGTGAGAAAACGGTTGGTGGACTCTATATCTATAAACCCCAGGCGGACTCTATAGCCTAAACTTGAACCCAAACAACGGCCCTAACACTTCTTAATAAGTAAAGCAGCACAGCAAACTCTCGTTTCCGGCCTGACGGCCGAAATCTCTAGTTCGCTGCGAATGATTTTAGCACTAGAGGACCCGCACACCGAAAAAAGGTCCTAATGTATGCTAGTGGAGCGCCCTAATATTGCCTGCAATTATACACGCCGAACTGAATACAGAAGATCATTGATCAGAAAGGTGATGTACAGGATGCACGAGGAGAGAAATGGGAGTGAGTGTGATTGGATGCTCAACATGTAATTCAGTATACAATCTATAGGTACACAGCAGAGGCGAGTAACCTGGATTGACATGCAGTATAATGGAGATGGTGCAGGTGAGGTGATACTGGACCATCTCAGACCGCTTTTAGAGGACCCCTATCAGGACAAATTAGTAGGTTCTCTCATTATACCTATACCCCCATATCATTATATTATGTACAGTGAACACTGAACAGTCACTAACTCAGTTAGTAGTATAAGTTAGTAACCGTGTGTCGTCTGTGTATAGGTGTTCGATGGTCGCTATATCTCTGATAACCTATACCACAAGTACCAGTGCACTCTAAACAGTCCTCTAGATATACAGGTTAGAATGTTGCCTATAGCAACAAAAGATTCACCAAGATTCCTAACAGATCACTAACATAGATCATGATCCATATCTCTTATCCCTACTATAATACATCATTATTCCTACTACTCTTTTAGATTCTAGAAGTGACCAGGAGACTAAAAGGTCAATCCCTGGATGGTGATGTTTCAGATGTGTCCCTGGGAACCTTGGGGGCCTTCACCCAGGACCAGAGACAAGCGGACAACATCTGGCAGGTATAATACACCTATAGTAACTCCCCGATATGGTTCCAATGCGATATATCTCATTGGAAACATACCGGGGAGTTTCTAAAACAAGAAAGGTGTGTAGGAATAGGCCGGTATATGGGTCCTCCCTTACATTCACACAATTACACTCACAATATCACATGGGGACCGGGAACGTTCTAACACAAAACATTTAAACCATATTCATATTGGCCGTTAATACACGGAGCTAGGGGCGCGACGTGCCCAACATATTGCCAGCATGTCACAACTCACAAAGTACGGTATAAAAGTACGGTAAAATTTAAACTATAACAATCCACTCGATCATAAGTTCCACTAATTTGGCACTCTATTATTATTCTGTCTGGGAGGGGCGTACTGTATAGTACAAACCATGAAACTGCCGCAACATTTGGTTATCGAACCATTATTGCAACACTATTGAGTCTCGGTGTCGATTGTTATTATAAAGTTATCAACTATAATATTATACTAGTCTATAATGTCTATTATGATAGACATAACAAAACCCTGCACATTCTGAATTACAGAGGGGGATAATATTGAGAGTAGTGATATGGAAATGTGGATGTGTGTCTGTGTGTGTATCACAACAAGGATCAAAGAGGGGGGGATTATAACAGAGAAGACAAATAATGAATAATGCAAGGTATCTACGTGTTAAAGAAGGGAACACTCTACAGAGCTCTCGCCCAACATGCATTAAGTAGTAGGAAAGTATGGCCTACTGCTCGAGATACCTTCAATATACACATGGTGTGACATGTGTGAACGTGGCCGTGGCGGTGCAGCCTATCATGTGTGTTAGAATGAAATGCTTTTGTGTCAAAGATGTTATACCTACACATAGCAGACGCTTTACTACTCAATTCTCGAATTTATTACTAGAAAATTACTACGCACTCATTTCTAGGAGTAAGTTTCACCTTCCGGCTGTACAAAATAAGTAGACTAGGGTTTTTATTGTAGAAGGACAATAAAATACCCGTCTTTCATTTTGTCCAGCCGGAAGGAGAAACCTCAACTTCCTTACTGATTATACGGGTAAATAAAAATCAATCGATCCTTATTCTCCGGAACTTATTTCTTTTATAAATTACATACTAATACATTATACTAGGTAAACAAATTTCATATACAGTCGGACCCCGATTTACCGGAACCCCGATTTACCGGGAGGATAAACTTCCCCCAAACTAGTTTGGCCCATTTTCACTGAAAATTTCAGATATTCGAATGTTCTAATTAGTCATGTCATGTGATCTCTATCGACTCGTGGATGGATACGTGGCGACTAATCGGGGTGATAGGTGCGGGGCGTGCGAATGGCAGTCTAACTTGGCAATAAGTAATATGCTAAGCAAAGCTTATTGTGTCGTTGAAACTGCTTATGGGCAGGAAAATTAGATCCATATAGGGTCAAAAATACATCACCCCGATATACCGGGCAAAGGGCTTCCCCCGAGGATCCCGGTAAATCGGGTCCCACTGTATGTAATATTACTCCCGGGAGGTAGCCGATTTCGGACATCTCTGGACAAGGGGGAGTGGGGGTTGACGCAATTAGGACTGTCCCAGGTTTTGAAGAAATTTTTCACTGATTTTACAAGATATAGGTGGACGAAACTCGGACAGGGGGAGGGAGGGGGTAAAAAATGACCCAAAAATCGTGGAAGTCCTTTTTGAATCGCCCCTAATGGAATAGCAGACTGCAGAGCATCTTTCGACCAGTGCGACCACTGCCAGAAAATACGACCAAAGACTCTCACTCATAGTCTGGAGTCAATACACACCGGCCGACGTAATATTATATGGGTGGTATTATCCAAATTATATTCTTTTTATAATCAATCGCCCGCCCCATATGTTTATGAGATTGAATGTAAATGTAAATGATGACACTTACAAATTGTTATCAATATGAATCATATTGATAACAATTTTTAAGTTTCATCATTTACATTTACATCATATTAATGACTTAACACCACACATTACCACCCTTTAAAGTATTCGGGTAATAGCCTTGTTATTTTGTTGTTTAAAACTGAACTCTCCTTGCAGGGTACCACTGATGGAGTGTCAGATGGTGAAGCTGCAGAACTAATATCCCATTTGAATGATCGGGTATTCGAGTTGGTGGAAGGGTGCAACCCCAGTGTATCAGAGTGGGCAGACTGGTGGATACAAAGCGCCCGATACTGCCAAACTTTACGGTAAGATTATAATACACGCAGGTATATATTTGTATGATAACGGGGAGATAACAGATTACAAACAATGCAATTATAAGTCTTTGCTGAAACGAGAACGTAGATAGTCGGGGCAGTAAGAGAGTGGTTTTTCTCTTTCCTCCACCGGTCCACGATATATTGCAACCATGTACACAAACAATTGAAACACCAGCTTCTCGTGGCCAAGACTAAAAGCACTTCACTGTCACAGTCACTATATCAACCAGTTTAACACCTTGATGAGAAAGCTCTGAGCTGCGAGATACCTCAGGTAGTAATTAGAATAGGGTCAGGCCAATGCTCTGACAGCGAGGTGGGGTAATTACTAGTCCGGGTATGCTTCAATCAACTTTGAAGGAATGCATTAATCTATATTGCCACGATTGTGTATATACAGTTTTCCTGATCAGATGTATTACTGGCTTCATTACAATGACACACGTTGTACGCAACTCCGCAGCGATGTACATCATAGAATGAAACAGTTATTGAATGGCATTATAGCACTACAAATACAAACAGGAGCAGTTTGTATTTGTACAGTACTCTTGGGAAATTGTCGAGCTCTCCCTGAGGACGCACTTTCCACAAACAACAGATAGCATTAGGCATTAGCACTAGAATGTAAAATGTTCACGGATCGGTTTAACAAAAATATAGCCGGGTAAAAAGCAAAAAAGCGAATAGTGATGAATACTTATTATCAGTTGATTATTTACTAATTACTTTATCACTCAGGTCAAAGGAAAAACGAAAGTACGACACGTTTGATATAAACAGTTTCCTGCCCTGCGATGTCCTGAGTCTGCCCGGCAGGGACATAGGATTACGATGCTGCAAATGTAAGTGACTCTGAACATGCTAATGAGAAATGTAATTGTTTGTTTTACATGACCCTTTATTTTACCTTTTCTTATTCCTACTACAAGCTATACCCCCTTTCTGAGATAATGAGATATTTCACCCCAGCTTGCTCAATCTCAGAATCTTGTTCCCAGCTAGCTGTACATGACCTCCCCTGCTGCACTCACTGGCCAATAAAGCTGCCCTAACAAAACGCGGGGTGTATCATAACGAACCACTCTCTCCAAGCTCTAACCGGTTCCCTTGCACCTCGGGAGATCTCCGCGGGAGATCTCCCGTTGATCTCCCAGAAAAGTATAATTTTTTACTTTTTGTTGAAATTGGAAAAATATCGGTTGTTACCGACTAATTTGGACCCGCTGAACACGATCCAGCCCTCAGAAAAGCTCTCAAAAGTCAAGAACTGTTTAGGGTAAGCTGGGGTCAAAGTGGCCCACTTTTAACGTTTTAGGTTCTAAAATACGCAATTTATACAGCAGGAAGAAAAAAAATATATAGGCTATCCAATGAAACCTTTTCCTTTCAGCCGAGCTAAATTTTAAAATCTACAAGTTTTATTTAATGGGCTAATTAATCAATTCAAATAATTTGATGAGGCGTTTTTTGGAAAATTTGCATCGGGGCAAAGTGGCCCAAGCCAATAGCATTGCTCGATTTTATCACGTGCCTGGTGTTGTTAGACGAAACGATCAAATTAGGGGCAAAGTGGCCCATGTTCTGCACCGGAACATGGGCCACTTTGCCCCTAATTTGACCGTCTGGACTAGATTTTTGTGCATTCCAATGTCACGTGGTATTGCAGGCGCCATTTCATTGGTCCTAGAGGTGGGCCACTTTGCCCCAGACCGAACCACTTTGCCCCGGAGACTGGAGAGTGGGCCATATTCGCCCCGATTTCACAAAATTGACAATTAAGACAAAAAAACAATTGCCAATTTCTTCAAAATGTTTATACCACGTTTCAGAGAGTTATAAAGCCTAACTGGCAGTTTTTGCAAAATTAAAATCGGCCAACCCAAACAGAAATGACAGCAGTTTTAAAGCGAAAATTCGGAACAGAACGAGCAGGTCTCCGCTGGAGAAAAAGTCACGTGACCACATGTTATTACTAGGGCCACTTTGCCCCATACATGGGCCACATTACCCCGTGGGCCATTTCGCCCCAGCTTACCCTATGTGTATTCTTAGCCGTGAACAAAAATTTAAATTTTGAGCATGTTCTTGGCTTTTGAGAGCTGCGGAGATCTCCCGAGGTGCAATGGAGCCCGTAAAACCTGGGGCCGGTTCCCTTGCCTTGCTCGCTCGGCCCCTTTAAAGGAGGGTTAAAACAAAGCCCCCCCCCCTCAGATTGCGGAAGGATGCTCTCACTCGGTTCCTTCGCCCGGAGACGTTCCGCCAAGTGCAGGACATGTGATAGTGTATCCACCAGATGATGATAACATACTGACGGATTATCTGATGTTGTCAAGTGATGATGACTCAACATTAACAAGTGAAGCATTAACAAGTGAAGCGATTGAAAAAGAACCTTATACGCAGATGACCGGTATGTGAACGCTGTAAATCTTAAGTTGGACAATTTTAACTTAGATTTTAGTTGGTGTCTTACAGCCTATACATAATTTATTTAAGTTCTACCAAACAAACCGACTCTAGTCATGTATCGTTATGAAATACTAACAAGCTAGTTGTGGAATGAAATCGTGGCCAGATAAAATGAATTTATACTTTATAGAACAAACTTCAAAGAACTTTGGGCGGCCATGTGAACACCTTTAAAACTGCCTATCCCTCTTACAACGCGGTGCTATACGGTCCCCCAATGTATCTGCATCTTGTTGAGACCCCATGATACTCAACATTCAGCATCAAGTGGCTAGGTCCAAACCACTGTTCTAAAAATAGGAATATCCGCTTTTCAAAGCGACAGCTTGTGTGGATTCTAACCCTTTATCACCCTGATCGTCTGCATTTGAAATATCAAAGAGGGTTTTCTTAAAATAATAACACTTGATACTCCAGAATTTAAACTATAGAATAGATAGACAATGACATTATAGACAATTTAATAGTCAAATAATTATACAGCTATTCCGTTCATTACAACATACTATACTTGCCTAAAAGTTAGCCAAAGTATCGCTGTATAGTACCAAGATCAGAAATTAAGGAAATTCAAATTGCACCACATTTTGAGTTATAAGAGAGAAAATTACATTAAGAATGAACTGACATTCATTAAAGTCATTGAGGTCATAACATGCTATTATTGTAGCAGCAAACAAGTTAATATCAGCTTTAATATGTAGATCTC